>OX465104.1:262500-691777 GCA_949987565.1 Luidia sarsii | reverse complement strand
TTGAAACGTCAGGCCCACTTAATCTTTGAGATTTGCAATTTTTGTAATTTTAGTCAGTAAGCAGTTTGCAACATTTTTGTATATCACTAATTTATTTTAAAGGTATTTATTGTTCCCAATTGTTGAGCAAGTTGTGAAAATAGAACATTATTCAGACACCCCTGTGTGGCAGTCGTGGGTACTGAAAAGTGGTGAATACCTTCTTGGTGTGACTTCCTCCGTCACCCATAGTATCCTTCCTGGAGGGTAGAGTTCCAAGCTGCCCCTTGGTCCATCTAGCTGATCACCAGCCCCTGCCCCATTCCCATTGCTTCCCTGGCTCCCCTGTCCATGGCTGGTCCCCGTGTAGCTGGAGCGCAGCTTGGGAGCAGACTGACAGCCAATGAGAGGACGTCGGCTCTCTGGGTCATCAGCCTGCTGGCGGGGGTCGTCTGGTGTCTCGGCCGAACTCGGCAGGTGCTCAGGGAAGCCACATAAGGTCCACCAGCAACCACCAAGGAGAGTTTGGTACTGGGTGGGGAGAGAAAGGAGAGAGGGGGAGGGGATGGGGAAGGGAGAAGAGGGGAAGAGGGAGAGTGGAATAATTTGAGAGTTGGAGAAGGATAGGGAGAGAAAGAAGAGGGGAAAGAGAAATAGAGAGGGAGACAGGTAAGAGAGGATGACAGAGGAGAGGGAGAGGGAGATAGGAAAGGTCAGAGGGAGAGGAAAAGGGAGAGGCGGAGGGGAGGGGAAGGGGAGGGGGGAAAGGAAGGGGGAGGGGAGGGGAGGGGAGATGGAGAGGGAGAGGGAGAGAGGGAAGGTGAGAGAGAGTTGGTTAGGGAGGAAGAAAAAGATATTCTTCAATCAATTACATCACATCTAACTGTGCACATGCACACACCTTTAACTATTTACCAACTTCAATGACCCAAAGCATCCAAATCTAGAAAGTAAATTACGAGATTGTGGCATTCTGATCCCAGCAGGCCCTTTCTCTCATAAGATCAAATGCAGCATGCACACCTTTGGTCGGTCCGATCTCTTGACAATGTCGATCATTCTTGTCTTCAGTTCGTCCAGCGTGCCCAGGGCAAGTCTGAAAAGCAAACAGTGGAGGAAGATGCTGAGATGATTCAAATAGTTACAGTGACTTCCAGGAACACCCATCGTTGCTGCGATGGGTTGTATATATGCGCATCCCTCATGACTGATGACATGGGTTGCTGCTCTGTCTTCATTCAATTCAAAGTGGTTTATTTCAATCCATCATCACAATTAAATACTGAATAGCAATGGGTTTTTACAGTGAACATAAATCATAAATCATCTAACACCAAAATACAAACAATTGCCAATAACAATTACAGTTTACACAAAAAGAAACAGTTAAACAGTCTATTGCATTTCACACATCAAGAAATATATTTATTGAAACATTAAAAATGGTTGATCCCATGTGATCTTATTTTTTCTAGATAATATATACAAACTGTTCCATTAAAAAGAACAGTTCCAACATTCATGCTGGTAAGACTCATTAGAAGGGCATTCCTTACCTTGGCACCAAGTCTTCACCCAGTAAGACAGACGTCACAAAATCCGCCGTGTAGATCACTCCTTCGGCACTGCAAATTTGGAGGGAAAAAATGTGAAAAAATAAAAAAATAAAAGGAAAGTCAAGTAGTAGGCAGGAGAATCTATGGAGGGAAGATCAGGGGGCAGGGGTGTGGCAGGGGTGTGGCAGGGGTGGGGTAGGGGTGGGGTAGGGGTGTGGCTGGGGTGTGGCAGGGGTGTGGCAGGGGTGTGGCAGGGGTGGGGCAGGGTGGGGTAGGGGTGGGGCAGGGGTGTGGCAGGGGTGTGGCAGGGGTGGGGCAGGGTGGGGTAGGGGTGGGGTAGGGGTGGGGCAGGGGTGTGGCAGGGGTGTGGCAGGGGTGGGGCAGGGTGGGGTAGGGGTTAGGTAGGGTGTGGCAGGGGTTAGGTAGGGTGTGGCAGGGGTGTGGCAGGGCTTGGGCAGGGATGTTGCAGGAGTGGGGCAGGGGTGTGGCAGGGGTGTGGCAGGGGTGTGGCAGGGGTGTGGCAGGGTGTGACAGGGCTTGGGCAGGGATGTTGCAGGAGTGGGGCAGGGGTGTGGCAGGGGTGGGGCAGGGGTGGGGCAGGGGTGTGGCAGGGGTGTGGCAGGGGTGTGGCAGGGTGTGACAGGGGTGGGGTAGGGGTGTGGCAGGGGTGGGGCAGGGGTGGGGCAGGGGTGTGGCAGGGGTGGGGCAGGGGTGTGGCAGGGGTTGGGCAGGGGTGGGACAGGGTGGGGCAGGGGTGGGGTGGGTTTGGGGGAACCTAACTTGGGAGTCTTTCCTTACCTCAGGAGTCCACCTGGTGGAGCAAAGGCGTAACACTTGAGTCCTGGCCAGGTGTTGTAGAGAAGAATGGACAGTATGGTACCTGCCCCAGCACCGAGACTGTGACCGGCAATCACCAGCTTGTAATCCTGAGGATGATTAGAATCAACCAAACAGAACCAAGCTGAAGATGGGCAGATCTAAACTTAGATAAGACGATGGCAGAGTACACACTAACCAAAACGTTGAGTTACCGACTCTTTTCAGAGCCACACTCCTTCTTGAAAGAGAAGAGCTACATGGTGTCACCGCAAACCTTCCACTTAGACCCAAACTTCTCCTACAAAAGAAGTCATGTACATGGTGTCACTGCTGGCGTGCTACATTGTGAATCCACCGCGCAAACCTTCAAATCTCATTGGACATCACTGACTCTTTCTCAGAGCCATACTCCATCTCAAAAAAGAGATTATACACGGTGCCCCCAAAATCATTTCACATTGTGAATCCACCTTCAAATCTCATCAGGTTTGGATTTCACAAAGGCTTATGATGCATCATAACTCAACTTACGAGTGATAACCCATTCTAAATGTTCATGGTTCATATACGGGTAGGATATGTGCATCATCCATCGCCTGATGAGTTTGATGAAATTGGCCACAGGACTGAACAGGCTGTTATCAGAGCCGTACTCAATCTCAAAAGAGATTACACACACTGGATGATGTCATCAGTAACCGTTGGTAACCTTCTCTTGACTCACTGGGGCTTTCTGAAAGGCCTTCTCCAGAATGTGTTCCCGTTCCAGTTTGTCTCGGATGTACGTAGCCGTCTGAGTGATGCCTTTGTGGGCGTATATCTCCTCCCCCTCAACGTCCAGTCTCACAGACTCAGCCGTGGCATCTGTGAGTGCATCCTTAGGAAAAACAATGGAAAGAGTATGGGTTTTAAGTATCCTATACATTGTGCATAGTTGCCTAAAATATCTATTTGAAACAATCATTCTGGCCATCTTACCCTGAATGACAGCGTTCCTCGTATTGTGACGACTACAGACTGTGTCCGATGATCCAAGGCGACAAAAAATGGTATCTCATAAATCTGTAACATGCAGCAAAACAGACAATCATTCAATCACTCAAATGATAACTGAGCCATGTCATTGTCGTCTTCATCCTCAATATCATCATCGACAACCACAACAACAACAACAACAACCACAACAACAATGACAACAACAACCACAACAACAACCACAACAACCACAACAACAACCCCAACAACAACCACAACAACCACAACAACAACGACAACAACAACAACAACAACGACAACAACAACGACAACAACAACCACAACAACAACAACAACAACGACAACAACGACAACAACGACCACAACAATGACAACAACAATGACAACAACAACGACAACAACAATGACAACAACAACCACAACAACAACCACAACAACAACCACAACAACAACGACAACAACAACGACAACAACAGCAACAATTTGTTTAAGGTTAAGGTTAACAAAAAAAGGAAAAAGTGACTTGGAACTTTTGAAACAATTTCAGCAATGGCAAAGAAAACTTTCATAGATATAACATGATGTTTGCATCGGGGAGAATGTAAAAAAAAATTCACTGGACCAGGACTTGAACCCAAGACCTCTGGTTTTGCGTACCAGCGCTCTTACCATCTGAGCTACATGTATCCAGCCCTTAGATGGTGGTCTTCCCAAAATAGTCAACTAGTCTTTGCCGGGCTGGGGGCGCCAGTCAGAATTAGTATAGTTTGATTGTTGATGTCAGTGTTAGCAGTAGTGCAGCCATGGTTTGCATGACTCAGCTTACTTTGTTGTGGAAGCTGATGTAGATGATGTCGTCCTCGTTCAGCTGCGTGACGTGCTTGACGGCGGCCGTGTCGCAGTCGCAGCAGTTGTCCTTCTCCGTGCCGTAGCCCCGCCTCATACAGCCGCAACATCTGCCAAGAATACGCACATTGTACATGAAACCCTGAGTGGCACTAGAGGAGGAGTGAGCGGCTGGAATGAAAACTCTCTGCATATTCATGGATATTCAAAAGGAAAGTCATGAATATTCTGACTGCGTCCTGAGAGCATTCTAAATTCTCCCACCGTCTTCCAGCTGCAATTTGTGTTGCAGTCAAGAGGTAATACGCCATCAGGAATTCAAGCGCATTCAAACAGCATTTTGAAAAGTTCTTCATTTCAGCTGTTCTGCTTGATTCCTGCTTGAGCCCTGACGTTTCGGTCCTGACGTTTCGATCCTAGCAAGACCTTTGAGAAAGGTCCTGCTTGGATCGAATCATCAGGTCCTCCTCACTTTTGATAACAAATATTATGAAGGTAGAGTGGGTGTTCCAATTTACTTTTTTAAAGGAGGTCTTTCATGCTTTGGGTAGGCCTCTGCTTCTTTTTCATACAATGTACAATCGCACAGTATATGTTCCATGCTTATTTCAGGATAGCACATGCTTATTCCACCACACGACGGCATGAATTTCTCCCAAGTCTAAGAAGACACTTCAGCCATTGCACAAGCATCATAAGGCAAAGCTACTGGCTTCCAGAATCTGTATACTATAGTTATGGCAGACTGAAACAGTACCCCAAGTCTCTATCAAAGAAAATCCAGCAAGTAAATAATTCCATCATGACTACGGTATGCATCAGGGTTGCCAAGCAAAGGGGAAAGGAAGGAAGAATTCTAATGCCTTTTAGTAAAATAAGAACAAATTGAAAAATTGGCAAAGAAAACTTTGACTGGACTGGGACTTGAACCCGAGACCTCTGGATTGATGTACCAGTGCTCTTCCATCTGAGCTATCCTGCCCTTAGATGGTGGCCTCCCTAATAGTCAACTAGTCTATGCCGGGTGGGGGCGCCAGTCAGAAGCAATTCAATCATTAACTGCCGTATATCTCCAGGGATCACACCCCTGTTTTCATTCAGATGCAAACAACCAATTGTTGTAAACCTGGCTACAGCAGCTCGGGGATCACAAAAAGTGGATGCAGCTTTTTCAATTCAAGTCAAACAAACAAAGGAAAAACTGACTGGGAACCTTTGAACAAATTGGAAACAAAGGAACAAACGGTAAACGACACACACAGAGTAGATATGTGTACACCCTGTACTCCAGTCAAAGGTCAAATTTTGTAGAAAAAAAGTTTTGGACAAAGGGCCTTGTGACTGCAGAATCTTACAACTTACAAGACCTGAACTTTTCTTTTTAACTGACCTGGGCTGGATTTCACAAAGCCTTACGATGCATCATAAGTCAACTTACGATTGATAATCCATCGTAATTTGTCACTGTGGTTTCTGTGCATCGCTCATCGCTCATCATTTTATGGATCGTAAGTTACGATGAGTTTCATGAAATGACCAGCGTAATCTGAACAAGTTCCCATTTGGCAAGTTCTGAACATGTGTACTATGCATGCATGAGTTTTAAGCACAGTGTGGCACCAATCTTTGTTGCACTATTTTGTTTTGCTACTGAAGAAAGGTTAAATATCCACCACCAAGATTTAGTGTTATTAAAACAGAGCATGGTTCTTAACGGGCTGAAAATTGCAAGATAAATAGAAAATGGCACCAAATTGAAGAAGTATTTATGAAATAAGAGATCCAAATGTTTTCATCCAACCAGGGGTGGATTTCACAAAGCCTTACGATGCATCATAACTCAACTTACGATGGATAACCCATTGTAAGTTGTGATAGGCCGTATGGTTTATGTGCATCGCTTATTGTCTTACGATTGATCGTAAGTTCTGATGAGTTTGATGAAATTGACTGCAGGACCTTTCTCAAAGGCAGAGTCCTACTAGTATCAAGAATTTGGAAGTCTCAATTTTCGGACTTGCGATCAATTGCAAGACGATGAGCGATGCACAGAAACCATACAGTTTATCACAATTTATGATGGGTTATCCATCATAAGTTGAGTTACGATGCATTGTAAAGTATTGTAAAATAGTAAGGCTTTGTGAAATCCACCACAGGTCAGTGAGTTAGGTTTAAGTAAGTAGGTTAAATTTGTAAGATTTCCCAAAAAAAATGTTGGTCAAATTACAGAAAGGTTAAATCCAGTTATCAAAAGTTATCAAAAGCCCTCGTCAATACTGTTTGTGAACAGCACAATGAACTAATCATGATGAACCAAATTCTGTTTCTCATGTGCAACCTACACCGGATAGATAGGGCATGAAACAGGACTGAGACGACCAGAGCAAACCGGATATACTCAAAACCAGTTTGAACTAGTAAGCAGAAAAAAACCAGGACCGGTGGGAACCAGTTAGAACAAACTGTAACCAGTGAGAACCAGTCAGAATCAATCAAACCCAGTTGGTACCAATCAGTACCAATGAGAACCAGTTAAAGCCTACCAGATCCTGTCAAGACCAGTCGGAACCAACCACAACCAATGGTAAGCTACTAAGAGCCAATCACAACCATTGAGAGTTTGAGACCCAATCATAACCAATGGGAACCAGTCAGGACCAACTAGAACCAGTTTAAGCCACACAAAATTAGAAATGACCAATTAGAACCAGTTAGAACCAGTTAGAATGCCCAATACCAGTTAGAACCAGTTAGAATGCCCAATACCAGTTAGAACCAGTTAGAATGCCCAATACCAGTTAGAACCAGTCAGAATGCCCAATACCAGTTAGAACCAGTTAGAATGCCCAATACCAGTTAGAACCAGGTAGAATGCCCAACACCAGTTAGAACCAGTTAGAATGCCCAATACCAGTTAGAACCAGTCGGAACCTGTTCATCAACTATATAGGTTCAACAATAGCCAGGAAGGGATACATAACAGTAGTGCCGTTTCAAAGACAAGGGAATCAAACGATTGGACAGCTGTAAGCAAAATAGAAATCTACTCTACGAATCTATACCCATTATCCCAACATGCTCAAAAACTAACATTCATAGACAGAAAGAATGTAACAAGAAAAAAGAGGGAGAGTGATTTGAATATACTCACGTCGATTGAAAAGCCCTGAAAAATTTGAAAAATTTGAATATAAAAAAAAGCAAAAACAAATAAGTTTTGGAATGCAAAATCAGAATATTGAAAAAAGTTGAAACACATGTAGATGCTTAGTTCTGATTTTTTTTAAATGATGGTGGGAGGGTTGATGGATAAATGGATAAATGGATAGACAGACGGACAAACAGAGGGATGGATAGACAAATAGATAGACAGAGGCATGGAAGTAATGAGGACAGACAAGCCAATAGACAGGCAAACAGACAAACACGCAGAGACAGAGTGATGGATGGACAGATGGATGAAGGGGGAATGAAAAATGAATGTACAGACAGAGGTTTCTAAAGACCTCCCAATGGTCCCCCAACCCAACTCACCTGCAGTGGCCAAACAGTCTACAAGCCCCACAGCATATGTTAGCAAAGAGAACCATGCGCCAACCATAGGCACTGCTGGCAAAGCGGAGGTAGTGCAGGGCAAGGGGTACCTCCTCCAGGGCTGGGCGTGAGGGGGCAGGCAGGCAGGGACCAGAAGGACGGGTCAGGGTTGGCTGCTGGCCCTCCCTCAGTAGCCTCTCCTGCTCCAACTGCATCAGGATCAGGCCGGCCACGATGTCCGAAGGCACAATGTCCAGACCCTGTTGCAGCAAGGGGGTTAAGGAAGGATGTTTGGTTTAGACAGAGGCACCAGTGGGCGACTAAAGCCGTGTCCGCACTAGACTTGTTTTTTACCGAGCCCGTGGGTAACATTCCAATGGGTAAATCTTCCAGGCGTCCGCACTTGGACTATTCGACTCGGGTAAACTAACCGAGACGATCGGTAAAACTAACCGACTGGCGCAAACAAACGCATCAGGGCGCTTTCGTGGTGACCTTTCACCGGATGTTTTGTACACAATCTACCGGCCGTGTGTGTACGTAGTAACGTCGGGTAAGTTATTTGAGTCGGGTAAGTTACCTGGGAGGAAAACTTCCTGGGCTGTCCGCACTGGACTTAAAATGGTCAATTTACCCATTTGCTTGGTTAGTTTACCCATTTTAAGTCCAGTGCGGACGCGGCTTTACAAACTAACAAACTGCTCAGTGCTCGTAGATATACAGTGTAACATGATGTTTGTGTTGTGGATACAATGGAACGTCCCTATAACAAATGCTGATATACCGAACATTCGGCTATAACGAACATGCCCTTTGGCTCCCGACTTCTTTGTACAAAATAATGTGGCCGCAACTGCTATAACGAATTACCACTATTCCGAACACTTTCCTTGGATCCCGGGATGTTTGTTATAGCGACGTTCCACTGTAATGTAATTCAATGAGAGTTTGCCCTAGACTCACACAAAACACATGGCTTATTGCAAGTCACCATGGGCTATCCAGCATAAGGTGAGTTATGATACATCGTAAGGTTCCGTGAAAACCATCCCAGATGATTCAAAGTGAGGAAGGGTCTGTTACAGGACTTGAACCCGAGACCTTGGGTTCCTGGTTCCAGAATGACTTGGTTTTGCCCAGGCCCAAAAAGCACTGACAAGAGGCCTGGTGAGAAGAGGTTAACGCCAAATCCTGATTGGTCTGGGAGGGGGGAGGGAGACCAACGTTTGAGACGTTCGGGACTCACGTGGAAGAATTTGGAGAGTATGGCGGCAACTTCTGCATAGGCAGTCTGAGCGTTGTCATCTTTACCTGCGCAGCAGCACAGCATCTTGCACCTGTGAGACAGCAGCAAAGGAGTTCAACGTCATACGAGACTGACTCAGAAGAACCTGCAGATGCAGTCTATGTCAGATTTGATTTTCACATTTGGTTTTTGGGGAGACATAAAAAAGAGATGGATGGAAGGAATGAGGGCAGACAGGCAAACAGACGGACAAACGGACAGAGACACAGAGGGATGGATGGACGGATGGAAAAACAACACACAGACAGACAGACAGGCAAACAGACGGACAAACGAACAGAGACACAGAGGGATGGATGGACGGATGGAAAAACAACACACAGACAGACAGACAGGCAAACAGACGGACAAACGGACAGAGACACAGAGGGATGGATGGACGGATGGAAAAACAACACACAGACAGACAGACAGGCAAACAGACGGACAAACGGACAGAGACACAGAGGGATGGATGGACGGATGGAAAAACAACACACAGACAGACAGACAGGCAAACAGACGGACAAACGAACAGAGACACAGAGGGATGGATGGACGGATGGAAAAACAACACACAGACAGACAGACAGGCAAACAGACGAACAAACGGACAGAGACACAGAGGGATGGATGGACGGATGGAAAAACAACACACAGACAGACAGACAGGCAAACAGACGGACAAACTGACAGAGACACAGAGGGATGGATGGACGGATGGAAAAACAACACACAGACAGACAGACAGGCAAACAGTCGGACAAACGAACAGAGACACAGAGGGATGGATGGACGGATGGAAAAACAACACACAGACAGACAGACAGACAGGCAAACAGACAGACAAACGGACAGAGACACACAGGGATGGATGGACGGATGGCAAAAACAACACACAGACAGACAGACAGGCAAACAGACGAACAAATGGACAGAGACACAGAGGGATGGATGGATGGAAAAACAACACACAGACAGACAGACAGGCAAACAGACGAACAAATGGACAGAGACACAGAGGGATGGATGGATGGAAAAACAACACACAGACAGACAGACAGGCAAACAGACATACAAATGGACAGAGACACAGAGGGATGGATGGATGGAAAAACAGACAGACAGACAGACAGACAGGCAAACAGACGTACAAATGGACAAACAGACAAACTCATGGAGGGATGGATGGACAAACAGATGGAGGCAGGGAATGAAAAAAAGTACCTGTAGACAGATGTTTATAAACAGTCCCCCACACAATGCAGTGCCTAGAGCTCTTCCCTGAAAAAACAAAAACAAATTGTCCCTGACCTCTGTTCCCACTTGAGCTGGCCAGGGTCAGGGGAAACGCCTCCTCCGCTCTCCCATCGCCGTCGTCTGCTGGGACTACGCCCCTCATCCCTCTCCTCCTCCTCGCCACTGTGCCAGGGGTTGAGCAGGAGGAGCGCGGCCAGGACTACGGCCATCAGGAAGAGCCAGCTGACCACCACGGCTGCCTGCACCAGATGCACCACTGACCGGTCGCAGCTCCCCGCCGTGTCAAACTCCCACTCCCCAAAGGTCCAGATGGCACCAAAGACGCTGAAGAAGATCTCCACCAGGAAGAGGAAGACCCTTAGGTAGAGGAACTGTCGAACCAAAGGCAAAGAGAAAAACTACAAATCAGAGCACTGGTACGCAAAGCCAGAGGTTAGAACCAGGGCCCAATTTCATAGAGCCGCTTAAGCGTGAAAATCTGCTAAGCACGAAAAGTCTTCCTCGTGTAAGCAGGATTACAAGCTGCCCTGCAATGTGATGTCCATTGCTTTTGACTTGTATTCCACTCTTCTTTATTTAGTGTAAAATAAAAGTGAAGTTTGGGTAGGCAAGGGGATCCTGTGGCTCATGAGTTTTTGTGCTTAAGCACATTTTGACGCTTAAGCGGCGCTATGAAATTGGCCCCAGGTCCAGTTTGCAATATAATGGTCTGCTAAGCTCTGCTGAGTTTTCATTGCCTTTGTTTTGATATTTTTTTTTTTAACCCTTGGTTGATTTAATCAAATTCATCGTAACTTACGGTCAATTGCACGACAATGGGAGATGCACAGAAACCATCAAATTATGACCTAAGGAAATTTACGTCGTAAGTTTAATTATGATGCATCGTAAGGCTTAGAGAAATCCACCCCAGGACTTGAACCTGAGACCATTTCTAAAAATTGGCAACAAGTTCCCAGTCAGTTTTTCCCTTCATTGTTTGACTTTCCTTTGTTGGGCCAAACACTGAACAGCTGCTCCAAAAGTCAGGGTGCTAGATGTTTTCTTAGATGTTTGTTCTGAGATGCTAGATGTTTTTTTTTTTTTTTTCTTTCTTTTTGGGGGGGGGATTCGAACCCTCGCTAATGCTTCTCTCCCACCTACCAGAGGTAAGTGTCTCCGTGGCGCTGCGTTGAGGATGGAGCCTTGGGCACTCAGGTAGACGATGATGAACTCCAGGAGGACAGAGATGACTAGGATGGTGAGGAGACCTATCAGGTACGTCTGGAGGAGACGCTGACCCTGACAGTCCAGGAAACTGACCCGGGAGGAGTAGACCACGAAGACGGCCGTCAGCCTGGACCAGGGGGAAACATGGAGAAAAAGGATTACTGTCAGTTTTGGACTATCATCATCAGCATCCAGAATCTCAGACATCTCTGTGCATTCTGATGCACAGACTGAAAAATGATGCCATCTGCTCACTGATTTAATTGACCAAAATTGGTCTGATGTTTCCATCTTAGCAAGACCTCTTTTGAGAAAGGTCCTGCTAGGGTAGGATCAAAATGCCCGGCCCTAAAGTATGTTTAGATTCTCAAGATTAAGCCAACACTGAAAGACTCCCTGCAACCCAAAGTTTCTCTAATGACACAAGCACATATTTGTCTTTGAAGTTATTCTGCCCATCATATCATCATTGGTCGGCCGCGGAGCAGATGACTACAAGTTGTCTCCAACCACTGCAGTCTTGAGCAGAGTTGACAATATCATTTGGTTGTAGCATCCCTTCATAGTCTCCCATTAATTGTTGTACATGTACATACTGCAAGAATATAAGCTGCAGTAGCATCCCTTCATAATCTCCCATTAATTGTTATACATGTATACTGCAAGAATATAAGCCACAGCTTATACCTTGATTTCGCCCATTAAAAAAATTACTGTGGTTTATACAATGTACTGTACATGTACATCTGTGAAAAGAATAACCAATTTCTGCCTGTGAGACAAAATACAGTGTGTACATGTACATGTAGGACAGAAACAGTGCCCATCCCCTCCTCTGCCACAGTTGTAAGGATTGCACAATGTTGGTCAATTCCACTGCCTGAACGACGACCCGTGGCAGTGTGCTACCCTCAATCATCCACAGTAAAGGTCCCACAATTGTTACCGCTAATCTGGCAATTCATGTGGCAACTTGCTTTAAAACAGGTCTTTGTATAACTTCATATTGTTCAAGGCTGAAAAGAGTCTTTGTTAAAAACTTGAACAAAAGTGGTGCCTGGATTTGGAGAGCCTGTCACATAAAACAAAGCAGACCCCAAATATGGTGTCCCTGGTGCAAAGTGGTTAAAAGCAACTAGAAGTGCACAAGCTGTTATTGTACATGTGCATTAGTGGGCAAGTTGCCACAACTCAGAGTGCAAGGGAAACATTTTTGTGTGTCACTTTGAGTCAAAATTCTATAGAGATTGAAATCCAGTTCTCACGATGACAATTTTTTTCCCACTGATCCTTCCCCTTGATCTCCCATTGCCATTGTCTGCCCACTCACTTGCCTTCTTTGTCAGTGTCCCTGCCCTCTGAGTATCATGTTTCTTCCATTCCTTTCTATTCAGGTCCTTGCTCTTTGGCTTTTGAGAAAGATCCTGCTAGGATTGATACATCACAATGCCCTTCACTTTCTATGAACTCGAGGCATTCAGTAAGTAAAGCACTTTGGGTGCAGTTTTGTATTACAGTAAGTTCAGTCCTACATGTACATGTATATAATATGTGATTTATTATTATGGTGATATACAAAAATGTTGCAAACTGCTTACTGACTAAAATTACCAAAATGCAAATCTCCCAAATTTAGTCGACCTGACGTTTCGATCCTAGCAGGACCTTCTCGCAAAGGCAGAGAAAGCCTTTGCCTTTGAGAAAGGTCCTGCTAGAGTTGGAAACTTCAGGCCCACTAAATTTTGAGATTTATTATTATGATTAACATGCAGGAGGGAAGTGATCAAACTTCACCAACTCAACCCATCCAACCCTAAAATGGGGTTGTGGCTGGTTTAGTTCCATTGTTTCATCGTTTCTACTGGACTAATTTACTTGGTAATATTTACAGTACATGGTACATGTACCTGGTCATATTGACTAGGCCGAGGTTGCAGTGGACTCTGTTAAAGCAACTGAAAGGAAAGTTCACCATTTTATACTGGACTTTACATGGCAAGAGTACGGTAACCATTACAACTCATCTCTGTATTAAGTTGCACCAAAATAAAGTCTGGTGGAAATGCGGCTATTATTAGTAAAAGTTACTAGTGCACAAGCTAGTTATATGTGCACTAGTGGGCAAGCTGCTTGAGGGATCTAAAGCCACACAGATACCAGCACCACTCTAATGCAGTCTAAGTAGATTATCTCACCACTAAGTGCTCAATAAAACTTGAGTCTGAGTGCTGGTACATATATACAATGCACATTGAAGAATGGAAGCAACCAGTCATTCAGCCACGATGTGCAACAGATGGTGTCAGAACAATGTAGCAAGATAACTGACACCACCATCAAATAGCCTCATTCCTTTTGAGGTTTGGGCACATACATGTAGGAAATTCAGTAGTCTCTTAAAGTTACAGGGCCTGTTGTATTGAACCCAGCAGTAGTTGATTTCATGAAACCCATCGTAACTTATGATCAATTGCAACACGATGAGCGATGCACAGAAACCATACGGCCTGTAAACACTGACGAAGGATTATACATATATCCCAAAATGACCATAAATGCTAATCTCATACATATTCCTCCTTTTCCACATTACATGTACACTGTACATGTACATGTAGCATCGTATGGCTATTTGCATATTAAAATGTCAATTGATTCATTATGTATGGCAGATGTATGAACACGATGAAATAGAAATCAATGTCTTTGGAATTGAATCGACATTTCAATCCTCGGAGAACCTTTTTCTTGTTGGCTGGCATTGGATTGATTTTCCCGAGGAATTTTCGGGAGGAAAGTAAACGCATCCATCTTCCTCCATTTCCACACTACATGTAGCATAGTATTGTTATCAGCCTAAAGTTTCAATTGTGTCTATGTATGATTATGATATAAAGTTTATGAACACAATCACATGGGAATCAATGAATCTCAAAATTTAGTGGGCCTGACGTTTCGATCCTAGCAGGACCTTTCTTTGAGAAAGGTCCTGCTAGGATCGAAACGTCAGGCCCACTAAATGTTGAGATTTGCATTTTGGTGATTTTAGTCAGTAAGCAGTTTGCAACATTTTTGTATATCACGGGTATCAATGAATTTTGAATTGAATTGACATTCTGATCCCAGCAGGACCTTTCTAAAAAGGCAGTCTAAGCTGAGGCCGTTTCTGAAGGAAACTCAACACACCATATGATTCTGAAGATGAGTGACCAAATGCCGGGAAAGACGAAGTCGTCGCTGCCAATCCTCCAGTGATGGTTGAACAAGACGAGTGCCGGCATGGTTGGACTTGGTATCTCTCAATCCTCGGTAGACATCGGTTTGCCCTGCCACATTACAAAGGGGAAGTGAATACACATTCATTTCAGTCTGTGTGTATTCATTCAAATAAATTCATGTACATGTATCTGTTTTGTCCTTGTCACTCTGCCTTTGAGAAAGGTCCTGCTAGGATCGAAACGTCAGGCCCACTAAATTTTAGTCAAACAAGAAAATTTAGAAAGATTTTGGTTTCATACCTACAACGTTAAAGGGTTAAAAAAACCTCAATCCACAATAGACCAACTAACTAGTACTACATGTACAGTACATGTATGTAGAAAAATGACACTGTTAAGCACAAATAACCACTTGTAAAAAACAGTTTGACTTAGTTTTTTCCAAAAATCTCTAGCTACACCGATCAGGTTACAAAACAGTAATTTGCTCACCAGCACTAAATTAATAATTCCAAATGTGCTTTAGTCCATTATTTGGTCATAAATGAGCCATAAAAGTTGTGAAATGGAACATTTTCTGAAAGGGCTAATTAGCCGCTACGAAAAAAAAATGGGTTTACATACAGTAGCTAGAATCCTGACTATAGGCAACAAATCTACATTCAAACTTCAGTATTGTGCACAAATGTGACAAAAATCCAGAGATTCTGGCAAATTCTGACCTGAACATTCATCAGGACCCATTGAGACTGCACAGGTACTTATGAACACTGCTCAATAATTAAAATAACACCTTCCAAGGTCACATCTTATTCACTGTACTCCAACTGTTACCCAGCTGCCACATGTTTGTGCACACACAGCAGGCCACGGTGGTAGTATCTAATTGTATAGACTAGGACCTTATGTACAAATGTGCATGTATGGTGGCCCATTATGGACATCCCATATGGCAGCAGAAATACTATTTTTATTCTAAGGGTCGACCTAAATGTGCCTCAATTTCAGGTTGGCTGCTTGGCAACACTCCATTAAAAAAAAAGGTAAATCCAAACTATTTCAAAACATTCATAAATAGGGCCTATTCATTTCTTTGTCGGCAAAATCCATCTTCCCTACTACTACACCCTCTCACTGGAGACAATATTCGACATACGCCTACAGTAGATGAAAGTACATGAATGTATAATTGGAAGTTGCATACACACCTGTACACAATACCTATATTGGCCCAGCCTAATGGGACTAGACAGAGCTCTTGTTGAAAGCTATGCAAATATTATTGCACAATGGAAAGTGTTGTACCGGTTCTGCATACACTGCACTTACACATAATTATAATGTAAGAATAACTTTCCAAAGCATAGTGCAGTATTCTGTTGTTCATCAGATATGCAGCGACCACTTTAAAAGAACCCAACAGCCTGTAAACTCTCTTTCAGATTTCCCCCAAAGGTCAGAGATCGTCCGATTAGGCAGGCTGTTATCCCTGCACTCCGTGCTTAAAAAAACCCAGACGCATTGAATAGCAATGTGAATATCACCACCCAACAAAAGATACCTGTACATGTATGAAAGAAGGCCTACATGTACATGCAGCTTCACTGAAATGGCTGTGTCATGAACATACTGTACATCTAACAGACATACTTTACCTGATTACTCTCAAAAGCTAGAAGGCTTGACGTTTCGATCCTAGCAGGACCTTTTTCAAAGGTCCTGCTAGGATCGAAACATCAGGCCCTCTAAATTTGGAGATAAATGTATTGCAGATCATTTTGGTCAGTGAGCAGTTTGCAACAGTTTTTGTATTATCTTCAGATACATGTACACTGTACATGGTTTGCTCTGCATGTTATACTGTGAGGTGGACCAGCTTACAGCTCTTTGATGAGCCAGCTCTGGTATTTTGTGTCCAAAACAATTTGCCACAGGGCGCTAAAGGGGGGGGTCTCAAAATCAAGCTTTAAAAACAAAATATTTAACACAAAAGCAACGGCAGTATGGCATTTGCAATGTGATGTGGCGTGGTCTTGGGAGATACTGAAGGGATGCTGCTCCCAGACAGAATTGCTTCTCTGGCCCAAGACCGTAGCAGTTGGAGAAAGTTTGTAGTGGCCTGCTCTACAGCCGAATGATGATGTCATTGATGATGACTGTGATGTGGTACAGACTTGTACTGATTCCACAAGATATTGCATGACAGTGCTTTAGACTCATTCCCTTCCCAATGTCAACTCGCACATTTCTGAACCCATGGCGCATCAGGTCTAGCATGTCCACAATTCACCAGACTCATTGATTCAGCAAATGTATTCGTTGCCAAGTCAGACTCTTAAAGCCCCTACACAACATTGGTTGAGGTCAAAGAATAGCATCCATACGTTGTCTGATCCAACATATATATATGCATGAAATAGCACACCTTTGAAAATTTCAGCTCAATACACCAACCGAGTCTCGAGAAAATCTTGAAAACCGCTAAAATTTTTCCTAAAAATGCAGCATTCAACGTCGTACTGTTACGAAAAATAGTTTAGATCTCGGTGAGACCTAAACGATTTCTTTTCTCCCAAAATACAACGTTTTAGGCAGAAATATATTAGTGCAAGGTTTCTACATTGTACTTTAACCATCTTCACTGCATAAGTTTCATGTACCGGTAAATCTTTGAACATTTATGTTTCTTGATCTTACCAATGTTGTGTAGGGGAATAGAACTCAGGGAGGAAAACCTTGCATGCACGAATCTAGCAAATATATACTTTTGGTGTATATTATTTTTTATTCAGGAAGAATGCTAACATTCACTTTTCTAGCAGCCTGACCAACTTTGGCTGAGCAGTTTCATGAATATTACAAAAATAAATTGGCAACCCAACAAGGAATACAATTCATTAGCCTGAATGCTATGAAATCAATTGACAATAAAAGTTGAATATTTTAAACTGATTGACTTTTTGGCAGGGATATTATACAAAGAGAGGAAAAGTGACAGAGACATTTTTTACAATTTTGATATTTTATCCTTTTAAGTAAAGTTGTATTGTACCGTAAATAATTTGTACAAGTACAACGATCCAAACAAATATCAAAATGTTTAAAAAGAAAAACATACATAATATTATAATACATTATCAGTCATCATAAAAAATAATAATGCATTGCATTGTAATTTGGACTCTTGTAGGCCACCACTACAAGTTGAAATTCACCATTTCATAAACATTAAATGGCCTAATAAAGTAATAACTAATATTAATAATGTTAACATTCACACATACCGGTACATGTATCGTAGGGCCAACCAAAGTGTAAGATCAAACAGCCATGATTAAAAACACCGTCTAGAGCCAAGTTACTTTGCCGTATGAGGTGACAGTAATTGCCCGAAATATGACTGCTGAAAACAGAGAGAACTAACAAGATTCACCTTTAATTCGATGCAACGCGTCACTGGTGAATTCGGCGGCTTGCTTTGCTGACCAAAGGTGCGTTTACTAGACTAGATCATCACGAGGCATCGTTCATTAGGAGTGGAACTGGAACTGAAAGTGTAGAACTAGAAACTCTCTTGTCTGTACACTACATGATTATGTCCCATATTGTACTGTAGTACTAGTGTCGTGTGTATCCTCCAATAACCGGTTTTCGACGATATAAGGACTTTTCTTCAAACTGAACAATGTGGACGAAAGTTTCACACTAAAAGAGGTCCCAGTCACTTTCTCCACACCACAGACTATTAGAATAATCATAGAGAAGGTTCATCAAGCCTAGTCACTTCCGTAAGATTACCCGGTTTTGTTGACGTCCGCGGCGCACCGCGCAGTAAGCATCGTCACCTATTTTCGTCAGTGGTGTTTAGTAAGGTGTCCCAGTGCAGCCAATCGCAAAATAAATTCTTAAATTAACTTAAAATGCTGTGTGGCACTGTAAAATTCTTCCCTGTATGTTTTTTTGTGTTCATCTTTGTTTTTGTTTTTCCACACTGCTTCTAACACTTTCCTCAAATCATTCATAATTTATGCTTAAAACGTATTGGTCTGGTTGATGTCTTCTTTTGTGACGTTTAAAAAAAACTCCACAATCCTCTTTCTCGCTGCTTTTTCAGTTATGACCTTTCCCAATGTCACTCCAGAGACACATTTCCTCCTTCTTGGTACTTTCTCTAGCTGCCCTTTTATTTTTTCATTAAAAAAAAAAGCCTATTGGGCCATGTTACTTTTTGTCTTTAAATAATAATAAAAAATAAATTAAAACAAATATATAAGCGAGACGCCCTATAGGAGGCTCCATAGTTTTTACCCTGAACGGACTGCCTCAAGTTGCGTGATATATTTTTTTTCTACGGATGTTGGGGTTTGTTATGGTACACTCAGATTTTTTTTAGGACCAACAATAAAGAAAACTGGAGCTTCGAAGCAACTGCCAATTTTGTACCTAGGAAAATAGACCCCAAAAGAGCAACTTTTTGAATAACACGAGTTTGGCCTACTGGAAAAGCCTTAAATTTCCACATTTTCGGTGACGGACAAGAGCAGGAAACCAACTGTAAGATACGAAGTCTAAGATCGTTATACGGAGTTGTTTTCATAGTGCGATGTGAGTTAGAAGGCTAAGCGTCGAAATCGTGTAGCGTCGAAAACGGGGGTTCCCACGATACATGTACATGTACATGTACATGTACGTGTACATGTACATGTACACGTACATGTACATGGGTGTACATGTACATGTGACATTGGGCACGAACCATACGTCATTGCATGTGTACATGTACATGTATATGTACATGTACATGTACATTACATTACATGTACATGTACTAAGCACATGCATAAAGTACATGTATATGTACATGTACATCCACCGTGCATAATAATGTACATTATGTATACATGTATATTGTACATTATTATGCACAACATGAATAGTACGGGTACATCATGCACATGTGTACATGTACATGTACATGTGAAACATGGAATTATAACATAAACATGTATTGTACACCGCAATAATGAAAGGGCGCCACCTTTCGACAAAATACGGCTAAAAGGCCCTGTACAACATCATGGTTTATTCACCATTCTGTAGTGTCAAAAATGTTTGATTGAAGATTTCAGTATCCCAGACCATAAGATTTCAACATGATTCTATCATGACCATCTACAAACTGTAGACATCAATGTTTTCCGATCTGCCCAAACGCATACCCCTTTGAACAAAATAATTCAGAGCAGTAAATCAACACATGAACCAATTGTTGCAGAATCCTCTGTCCTGCCACACTTCAGCAATAATTCTTTGCCTTGGGATTATCACAACAAATACAAGCAACAACAAAAGAAATATTTCCATTCCTAACTTTCCTCAGTTCATATTTTCCATGTTTTATTATATTGCATAGATCTATCTGGGGAGACTACCTTAACAACATTATCCTGATCATTTACTTCAACATGTAAATACGTAATTACCTCACCTTATAATGAAAAAAAACCTCTTACAGAGCGACATAAACGATTGTCTAGCAAAACTCAAGAAAAAGTAAATAAATCAAAATGTTCATGTTGTACATTTTATCCTTAATTCCCCTCTTTTAAGGAATGGGAAATGTTAACATTATACACCGATAATAGTCTGAGAAAGTTTCAAGTGTGGCTACAAAGATACAACAAGTTGAGGATAGACTTTAAAGACTCTTCAGTTGGAAAGAGCACATTTACAAACTGGTAAGTCTTTGAATCATCATCCATCAGTTTACCCGTCAGACTATCACCGCCATCCTGATGAATCTTCAAAGAGTAAGAAGCAAACATGTTGCAAACTGCTTATTGACTTGAAGGACCATAAAGCGAACATCCAAAATTAGGAGGGCCTGATGTTTCGATCCTAGCAGGACCTTTCTCAAAGGCAGAAAGGTCATGCTAGGGTCAAGAGAGGTCATGCTAGATTCAAAACATCAGGCCCTCCTAATTCTTTAACTTCAAAGAAACAATAGAATATAAAAGAAACCAGCCTCTTTTCCAATCGTTTTCACTTCCCTGTTTGTTTTTTCTTTCTACAAAAGGGTGAAGAGTGACCAGCTGCAATCAAATCAAAATTGAAGGAAATTTCCCCGGAGCCAAGTTTTCTTCCAACCGTCTTTCTAAGAGTCTTAAGACATTCATGTTTATAAATATATGCACACACACTGTTGATACTGACTGCAGTTAATTGTCAAAAGACAATGTTTAAGACAGTGGAAAAGAAAAACTGACAGGACTTAGGGAGGACTGGAACCCGAGACCTCAGGCTGTAATGCATCAGATGGTAATGTCTCTTGCTCTTCCACATCGGTTATAAGTTACAATTCAGATACAATTTTTATGAAAAATTGTAGGGGAAAAGTGCATGTTCCAGTCGCATCAAACCGAGACAAAAATGGAGTAATAAATAGTTACAACAAAAGTTTTCCCTACAAGATGTGTATTTAAACACTATGCTCAGTGCTTTGCCCGATTGCAGACTGAATAAACACAGGCATCTCGGGCAGGCTTTGAACCTGTGACTCCTGATTTCTAGAGCAGACGTCGTCACTACTGGGCCAGGAAGGTGGTAGGGTCATGAGGTGGAATCAATTCTGTATAGCGGAGGGTACCGCGCTGCATCACAGATATAACATGGTCTTGAAATAAGAAGTTGAAACAGTCTCTTTTACTTTAGCAGAGGATTACAATCAGGCAAGCCGGGATTCACAATGAGTACAGAGATTGTTTTGAGGAAAGGTCCCACGAGGATCGATACAACAGGCCCTCTACTTTCTTGGGCGAGGACAGAGAGGGTAGAGATACTGTGCGCTTTGCTAAAGGTAAAAAGTGTTGAAATGGAAATACCGGACCAATTCTGTGTCGCTCTAGGATCAACTGGTCCCCATTTGTTTGTTTCTACAAGATGACAAGTATAAAAGCGTCGTAGTCAATATAAAAGGCAGTTAACAGGGAGGATACAATAAATAATGTTCAATCGTCTAGCGATACACAACACCGACGTGGGGGAGAGAGAAATGTGAAGAAGAAAAACAAGTGGTCCAGATAAACCTACCACAAATTGCCAGAGAAATTTGGATGAATATTTCAAACTTTGTCTAGATACATTATACAATCTTCTTTTGAGAAACCCTTTATTGTTTCTTAGATGGTTGAGTTGCTAATTTAGGTCCACAAGAAAACATTGACCAGAGAAATAATGTTATTGGCTATGACTTTCACTGTTGCTAAGGAGCGCTTCTACACAGTGGCTCATGATTCTGTACAGGCAGATGCACCATAGCAACAGCCATAGCCACAAGCCACTACTTTGGATCAGGCTTAGAATCCACCAGCTTCCTGTGAGGTTCTGCCTGGCGGCCATCTTTAAAGTAGCTATTAATTTATTCATTAATGCGCATAATCATTAGGGTTAATTTGAATACAGACCAATGACTGGTCAAGCTGCCTGCAGCCTGTACTACTTTGTAATTCTTTTACTGGTTAAAAAGCTTTGGCAGTACAAATATTCATTAGAAGTTTCTGCAATAAAATATAGTAAGCTTCACTGATACTGTAGTGCTTTTGCTTTTCATGATATTTTGATTAAATATGATTATTTTTCAAAAACCAGTCCTGATATGACCTTAATATGTTGTGATGTATACAATTTTTCACTGGAAGGGTGTCTGCAAGTGCAGAATTGTTGGCCCGAAGGCCTATAGGGAAAGTTGCACATACATAGAAGGATTACAAATTCCCTACATACAATGCGGCATAAAGTACACAGGAAGTTACTCCCCACTAACCAAGAGTGATGTACATGTACAATTTTTCTTTACAACCGTTTCTTCCATATAAATACACACCACTTCCACAAGCTGAAAAGTTGTAATCTGAAAATCAAAACTTTCTTCAGCATATTTACAGAACTAATAGCGTGGAGGGGTTTATCTACGGATGGCTTTTTTTTTAGGATTAGGATCAAAACAATTTAGTGGACGGGAAGATTTTGAGGATGGGTGGGTCAAATGCGATTTCCGGTTCTAGCTGTGCATGGTGACACACAGGAGCTGTTTACTGACTTAAATGAATCGTAAACAAATTTAGAAGACCAGACATTGGGATCATCGCAGGACCTTTCTCCAAGGCAGAAAGGTCTTTCAGAAAGGTCCTGCTCAGATCAAAACATCGGGCCCTATATATGTTTTAGGTTAATTAAGATGAAAGTAGCATGTTAAGACTGTATGGTTTCCAAAACATCAAGACAGTCGGTTCATCTCAGAACCACACAAATACTGAAAGGAAAAGAAAATATGAAAACCGTATGAAACTATTCTTGACTTGACTTAGGCGGGCAAAATTTAATAAATGGTAAAAAAAATGGTCAGGTGCAGGAAAGAGCTTCAGAATGAACTGATACCAAAGCTCAGGCAGTGGTCTGGGTGCCACACATGCACACCGAAATCCAATCTTTGATGGAGGTGAAGGCAAAAGTGTGGGAAAAAAACCTACAAAACCTCGGAGCAGACAGAAACCCACCCTCAAAGCTCACGGCAACAATATTTAGATTCTACGACGAGAATTTTTTCAGAATGTTCTTGCAGTAAGGAGAGGAGTACAAAATCTTGCATAAAAGTTAACCTACAGAGGCAGAGAGGGGGACTCGAACCCTAAACCTCTGGTTCAGTGTACAAGCGCTCTAATTACACCTATCAAAATAGCTCAACGTGTATCATACATGAATATAGAATTATAAATATTACCTTTACCCTTTTTCCGTTTTCTTATAAACTGAGATATAACCGGAAAAAATATCTTACTGTACACATCGCTTGTGGTTACTGAAAAACCAAAGTATTGGTATATATTATTTCTGCAAATATTAAAATGTAAGTTAACATGTAGAATGATTATCACCCCGTTGCTAATACATACATGCATCTTAATGGCTAACCCACCACACAAAATGCACACTTTTAGGGAAGTTTTGTGGAGGAAAAAACATGAATTTCCCCCAACTTGTTTGTACTGTTTTCTATCCGATTTAAAAAGAAAAGTGTTCATGTATCAGAAACAGGAAATGGTCAGTTTGAGACGAGCAGGCCTGTAAGATTTGACAACTGCAGTTAAGAAATTCTACATGAATCTAATCAATTTTGTTGTTATTTATTTTACGACAATTTGTTCAGCGCTTTGAGGCTAACTGACTATTGTGATTGAACAAGACTATTGCAATTTGGTGTGTGGACAAACCGTTAATAAAAAAAAAAGTTTACTAGAGTCACGGCAAAAACTCCATAAATTGTTATCATTACGATCATTATTACTACGATAGTACACCAACAATTGTTAGTCAGTACATTTTTTGGGAAAGGGGCAGGGATGGGTAAGTAAGAAAAAAAAAACTACGCGGAAACAGGATTCACGACTGGTCCAAAAGATCCCCCAAACCTCCCAAAAATGTAGATTCTTCAAGCAAACTTTGAGAAAGAAAATAAGAAAGAAATGCTATCAATTGTAGAAAAAAGTGTAACTTCCTACTTAAGATTCTATTAAAAAACAAAATTAATTAACTAGAAGACCCTGACAACGTTAGAATTACTGTAATCTATTGTTTTATATGATGTCATTATGACATCATAAACTGCATAAACTGCATTCAGCTGGTTATTTTCATTTTCGTTTTTTTTTTCCTCTCGTTTTCATTTTCCCAACAGCAATATCGTTTCAAATGCTTGATTTTGGCACAACAGTTGAACTGACAATGCATTTGTAGCTAAAAATCTACTTCAATACTGCCCTCTATCAGCTCATAGCAACAGCAGAAAAACACAACTCTGGAGAGTTGTACGTATCGATACTCCATTAACATTCAACTGAAATCAAACGCTAACTGGAATCAAAGGCTACCAAAAAAAGAAAAAGAAAAACGACTACTTATAAAGACGAAGTGGAAGTTTTGCGGTGACACATGTAACACATCTCTTCTGAGGAGTGTGTGGCTCTGATAAGAGCTGGGAAGTCAATGTTACGGGTAGTGTGTACTCCGCCCGTCATCAGGAGACTGCTGGATATCAACTATCTTCAGTACTTATAAGTGTTGTGGAGTGTGGAGAATCTTTCCCACCTAGTGTGTCAGTGTGTCAGTGACTCTTGGGTAGAGGATTTCACCTCATCCATCACATAGTCTACCTCCTGGGTCTCCTCTACCCTTGGCATCCACTCAAACACTGACACACTCCAGCGAACATCCACTTCTCAACAGCAGTCTCCTGACAGCGGGCAGAGTACACACAGTCCGGAACGTTTAGTTACCGGCTCTTTTCAGAGCAACACTCCTTCTCAAATGAGATGTGTTACATGGTGTCACGGCAAAACTTCCACTTGGTGCTTCCACCAAGCAAACCTTTAAAGTCTTATCTAATTACCACAACAAAATACTTTTATAGTCACACACAAAAGTCGACCAACTGTTCTAGGCAGAACAAAAACAGCAAAACCCCCCGAATCTGCCATTTTATATTTATAAGTTTTGTACATTGGCATAGAAACAGGAGGGGTTTTCCCCAAGAAAAACCGGATACCAGTCAGATTCATATCAAAGCTGATCTTTGCCATTGAGAAAGTTATACCAAAACAAAAAATTAGCACATAACAATCAAGAACACAAATGCTTGGCAGATACAGTACTTAGACATACACAGCTACAGCACAACTTCGCAGACACCCGACCTCGGAAAAAAAATAAAAAAATGAATGGAACACCAAAACAGAACAGAAATACTTCAACCATATCTAAAACTCCACAATGTGGTATGATTAAAGAAAAATCGGCAACAAAATTCATCAACATTATGATTTAATGAGCACGATTAACAACAAATTCAGTGGAAAAAATTCAGCTGATGTATTTTAATGGCAGATACAAATTATTTTTTATAGAAATTGTTAAATTATCCTTTTTTCAGTAATCCTTGATCTATTTCCATTTTTGGTGTGGGGAGGGGGGTTGAAATTCAACCAGTAAGTTCACTCATTAAAGAGGTGAAGATGATGTTAAAGATCTATCAGTGAAAGATATGTAAATTTGAAGTCCTTTGTAAATTCGTTTTTTTTATGTGATGATGATTACAGATGCCTTTCTGCATATTTGTTAAAGTAAGAAAATGGCTTCCACTTAAAGTCTGTTCATTTTAAGAGGAGCTTGAGGATGTTCATAACATTTGTCTGGATTGTGTGCTGTTATTCAGGTGGAATTGAGAGCCACACTTTGACAGAGAAGATATAATGACTTCTGATAGTCAGTGCTAAGCTGTGAGTGGTTACAGTGCACTTTCTGTGATAGTTCTCAAGCAACTATCTGCAGCCAAAAAAGGAAAGGAAATTAAAATATTTGATTGCAAATTGAAGAAATCCACATCTTCGAAGCACAAAAGAGAAAAAAAACACACATTCTTTTCAGACATACAAATGGATGGAAGACAAGCTAATACCGGTTTCACATTACCAACAGAAAAATATTTAAAAAAAATTAACCACCAAAATAAACAATACCCAAAAATTTTACCACCATAACAAACCATGCATAAAATAAATATGACAAAAATTATCGTACAATTTTACAGCTGTATTAAACTAGCTCAACACTAGAGGGCGGTATTCAAGATGGTGGATGCACAATGGAGGAAAAGGAAACTAACCATAGATGGCCAGAATCAGTAGCATCCTGGAACTGGACCAACACACACAAAACAGCTAGAAAAATACACCTGTCTTTGAGGGTGTTGGTAACAGTATTCTTTTTGGTAATTTTTTTTCATTGTCTGATTTGAATACCGCCCTCTAGAGTTTATCGCATCAAAACCTTATCTTCAGAAATCGCGGCGAGACCAACTTCTGTTGGTCACTCGCCCGCCATGAAACTTAGCTCTTTTTTTGAATTTGGAAAATCATAGATTGCCAGATGTTTACTTGTGAAGTTGGAGAGGGAGGTTAGGAGCAAGGAGGGGGGGGGGGGCGTTGTTGAAAAGTCAGTCATTCTTACAAGGAAGTGCTATGTCGTGTGCACATCCTCTCTCACATCATAAAATAATGGGAGACTACTGCCATCAATGCATCAAGCAGCCTGCTCTATGTGAGCATTGCTCAGAGGACAAGGGACCTACTATCAGCTGACATAGGCGTCTCATAGGCCCTTTTTCCAAAACCCGGCTTAGGCTTTGGCTCCGGTTTTGTCTCTGTTTATCCAAAAGCTGACAACACAGGTTGGTGTTCCTTGTTGAAGTTGAAGCTTTGGATTCTTTTTTCAAGACGCAGTGAACATTAAAAAAAACGAAACCAGAGGACTCTGATTTTCATGTCTTGTAATTTACAGCGGTTGAAAGAAATGGAGACAAAGCCGGAGCCTGATCCAGGTTTTGGAATAGGGCCATAGTATCCGATTGATGGACGACTAATTAATCAATGATTGAAATTTCTAAAGTAGTGGCAATGGGGACAATATTGAACAAAACAGAGCGGCAAGTGTCAGGCAGTTGGACTGGGAAACGTCTGATTCTTTCCCATCTTAGCGGGCAAGTGGGAGAACGCCTGTGGCTTGTATGTGTAGCAAGTAGGATGGAACACGGGACGACATTCAATTTAAGCTTTAGTTCAAGAGCCCAATTTCAAGCCCAATCTTAAGCCCCATCTCAAGCCCAAACCTGAATTTCATCACATGACAGCTTGCCCTGGGACAAAAAAACCAGAAAAATTAACAACGCCAACTGCAAGTTGAAAGGTTGACATCAACTGCATGTTGCTGCCAACATTTGTAGCATTTCACCCAGTCCAATTGCCATAGCACAAGTGCATACAATCAATACTCTATATATACAGTATCTAAGGCAGGGTATACGCTATCACATTCAGGCAGACAATCACAGACACTAGCACATACACAAAAACAACAACCAAAAGTCACAAGAAAAAAGACATCACTTAACGCGTTCACAAGTTCTACCGTACACATAAAGCCCTGAGAACTATTCAAGTATGTACACTACGTGGGTTAGGTATATTGCGATGGAATTTGAAGCAAAACTGCCAAATAACAAAAAAACCAACAACCCAAACACAGAAAGGCTGGCCCCTCCTACTGGGAACCAGCTTGGTAGAGGCAGCTACTAGGGAAGTCAGGGAACTAGATACTGTCTCCTGGTTGCAGTACTCCCAAAGTAGGAACGACGAAACACAAAACTCCCTAAAACATAAAAACAATCTTATTTTTCAATGGATCGTGATTCAAAATCTCCAGGAAGGTAAAGTGAGGAATCTTGTTCCAAGCTTCGATGGTCACTTTTTTTTTAGTGAGTTTTTGTTTTGACACCAAGATGCCACTGGCCACTTGCAGAAGGAATGAAGTAGTAGACTTCTACCAGTCCTCTGAAGCTTTCTTTTTCTCTGCACGGCCTCAAAATCTCTTGCGACGTAGATGCATCCAAACTTGAAGCAATTCCGTGAATTGTAGCATTCTTCTTCCCTGGGGTGGGGGGAGGGGGGGGCTGTTCCCTTTCCAGAGGAGATGGGAGGGGGATGGATGGATGGCACTGTTTCCTTGTATGAGGGCGCCCTTTTCATTTGTCATTGGGCCACACAGACATTAATAACCAGTAGATGGACAGCTTGTCTGGAATTTGGCGCCAGAATGCCATAAGAGACCAGATTAATGTGTACATTTGTACACGTGTGATGTGACATGTATTCTGATGGTTTTGTAACCATGGTTTCTAAAATGGCGGCTTATGCTCTGGCGCCCTCTGTTGTTCGTCTAAAGGTTATTTATGTCACAGTGGATCCCAATAAAAAAAAAAGGGGGGGGGGACACTCAGTCCTCTTGCAATGTTGAGTGTTATCAGGATTTGCAACTGTGTTGCGTCAGGATCTGTTGTTTGGTGGGTTGGTTGGTGGGTTGGTTGGGGGTGGTTGGGGTTGGTGTTGTCGTTGAAGAGCTAAAGATCATGGCGATATGACCGTCACCGGGAGACGTGGGAGCTGGAGCTGGAGCCGCTGGCTTTGCTGGAGCCTGTGCTGCTGATGCTCAGTGCTGAGAAGCCGCTGTGACAGGACTTGAGGCTGGTCATGGAACCCCTGGTGACAAAGGAACGTGGGAAAGCAAGAACATCAAGGAACTATTCACCACATCGCACCGGGACCTTCGTATTGGGAGCACCGGTGATGTTGCTATGCACCAGGCCCTCTGAATCCAGGCACTACTATTGTCCCAAGTTTTAAACAAAGACTCTTTTCAGCCTACAACCAAAAAATGTGTAGCTTAACAAAAGCCACACAGACATCAGAGTATGTCAGGTTTGACTCACTCAGTGTACTCTTATTGATTTATTTCACAGGTATTTATTGTTCCTGATAGTTTAGCAAGTTTTGAAAATGGCACATCATTCACAAACACCTGTGTGAAAAGTGGTGCAAGGTGGGAGGCAAGGGTAGGGGAGGGGAGGGCAGGGCAGGAAAGGGCAGGGCAGGGCAGGGAAGGGCAGGAGAGGGCAGGGCAGGGCAGGGCAGGGCAGGGCAGGGAAGGGCAGGGCAGGGCAGGGAAGGGCAGGGCAGGGCAGGGCAGGGCAGGGCAGGGCAGGGAAGGGCAGGGCAGGGCAGGGCAGGGCAGGGCAGGGCAGGGCAGGGCAGGGCAGGGCAGGGCAGGGCAGGGCAGGGAAGGGCAGGGAAGGGCAGGGAAGGGCAGGGCAGGGCAGGGAAGGGCAGGGCAGGGCAGGGAAGGGCAGGGCAGGGCAGGGCAGGGCAGGGCAGGGCAGGGCAGGGCAGGGCAGGGCAGGGCAGGGCAGGGCAGGGCAGGGAAGGGCAGGGCAGGGCAGGGCAGGGCAGGGCAGGGGAGGGCAGGGAAGGGCAGGGCAGGGCAGGGCAGGGCAGGGCAGGGCAGGGCAGGATAGGGCAGGGCAGGGCAGGGCAGGGGAGGGCAGGGCAGGGCAGGGCAGGGCAGGGCAGGGCAGGGGAGGGGAGGGGAGGGCAGGGAAGGGCAGGGCAGGGCAGGGCAGGGCAGGGCAGGGCAGGGCAGGGCAGGGCAGGGCAGGGCAGGGCAGGATAGGGCAGGGTAGTGAAGGGAAGGGCAGGGCAGGGCAGGGCAGGGCAGGGCAGGGCAGAGCAGGGCAGGGCAGGACAGGGCAGGGCAGGGCAGGGCAGGGCAGGACAGGGCAGGGCAGGGCAGGGCAGGGCAGGAGAGAAGGGCAGGGCAGGGCAGGAGAGAAGGGAAGGGAAGGGAAGAAACTCACCTGAAGTCTTCATGGGAGAGGACCTCATGATAGTACATAATCTTGGCCTTGTGGTGGTGATGGTGTGCCTTGGCTTGTTCTGCCTTGGACTGGTTGATGCTGCTGTAGAACTTGAATTGCAGGATGTACCAGCCAGGCATCTGACACACATGGGAACCCTGGCAGTGACACATAGAACAAATAAAGAAGCATGACAGTATATTTTGTGACGTGTCTGTTTATATTCAACGAGTGTCCTCCTCATGGCAGGGGTGCAGGCGCCCTTCAGTTTTTAGGGTTTCAATAAATAAAATTGAGTGGTTTGAGATACCAGTTTGACATAAAAAAAAAATCACCATTTCCGGAAATACCAAAAAAAATCACCCATCTCCTGAAATCCGGATAACTCCGGAAGTCTTACAGCCCTGCCTTAAGAAGTCAGGTGTTGATGTAAAGCGCTGAGCTCACCTGAATACTGGCCCCAGCCTTGCAGATCAGAGGCAGCTCCACCACACGGTAGTCCACACCACACACATGGGACTTATCCAGCACCACTGAGTTGGTCAGACCCATAGGCCCCATGGGCTCCTTATGCACGGTCAGTGGTCGGCGCGACATCAGGACTGAGAAGACTGCGTCCCCACGTAGGATGTCAAAGTCCCAGGTCAACACCTGGTGGGCATCCGTGATGTGCACCAGGACCTGGAGGGGAGGGAGGGAGGGGAGGGAAGGGAGGGGAGGGGAGAGGAGGGAGGGGAGGGGAGGGGAGGGGAGGAGGGGAGGGGAGGGAGGGGAGGGGAGGGGAGGGGAGGGGAGGAGGGGAGGGGAGGGGAGGGGATGGGAGGGGAGAGGAGGGGAGAGGAGGGGAGAGGAGGGGAGGGGAGGACAGAAGTCATGATAGCCTGGCAAAAAAGTGTTCTCATACAAAGATCTGAGATTTGAATCCACCACACAACCTTGACCAACTTGGAGGTACAGCTTTTAAAAACATCTACACTAGAAAGCAGGAGAAACAGGTTCAGATCCCAACCGGGGCACCTGTATTTGTTTTCAGCAGACAATTAAGGAAAGCACTGGGCAGACAGTGCTACAGTGTACTTACATGTCAAGTAGGACAAACCCTCCTAAAAGTAGCGGAGCAGACATTACGAGGATTAAGATTTGAAGGTTCTCATGGTAGAAGCCAAGTGTGGAAAATTGGCAGTGACACTGTGTAGGTCAGCTCTTTCAAGGACTATATCTCTGAAAAGAGTCGATATCTCTTTTCAGAGCCATAATACTCAAAAGAGATCACCTACATGGTGTACATTTCACAGACTGGATGTGACTTAAATGTTGAAGTGTGAGGTTTTTTTCCACGGAGGGTTGAGAAGGAAGAGACCTTACCTCCTGTGGGAGTCCTTTGTGGACAGTGGCAGACTTGTAGATGGTTTCTGAGCACAGGGGTAGCTTGTCTGATTCCTGGAGGTCCTCCATGGATCGGTAGAAGGTCTTAGGGATCAAACCTCCCTCAGGGATGTTACACTGAGAGGGAGAAGATGAGGAAAGATGAACATCATCACCTCAACTTGGACTGCTCACATTCTGATGGATACTAAAGTTAATACAAAAACTGTTGCAAATTGCTCACTGACTAAATTGACCCGCAATACATAAATCTAAAAAATTAGAGGGCCTGACGTTTCGATCCTAGCAGGACCTTTCTCAAAGGCAATGGATACTACATAGTAATGACCCTGTGCCATTCTAGCCATAGTCCAGCCCTACATCATTCCTTTCATTCAATTTTTAATGTGGTTTTCATCCGGCAATACAAACAACTGCTGCATTGACTTAGATGACCCAAAATATACAAATCCCCCAAAAGTTTTGAACTTTTCTCAGAGGTCTTGCTGGGATGAAAAACATAATTTGCTTGAATGATTTGCTTGAATGATTTGCTTGAATGATTTGCTTGAATGATTTGCTTGAATGATTTGCTTGAATGATTTGCTTGAATGATTTGCTTGAATGATTTGCTTGAATGATTTGCTTGAATGATTTGCATAGTGAGCAATTGCAAACATGTTTGACTCATCTGTTTACAAACTAAAATGACCCAAAAGAGACATTTTTTTTTATAAAGTTAGTGACCCTGACATCTAACAGGACCTCTCTGAATTGGAGAAATGCCCTGCTAGTCAGGGCCCTAACCCTCTAAGATCTGTTGCTTTTGGGCCATTTTAGTTTATAAACAGAGGAGTCAAAAGAGGAGGAAGAGGTGAGGGAAGGGTATATGAACAATTTTTTTTACAAGGACTTACGTAGCAGTCACCACCAAGGAAGTCAGGAATGTACTGGGGGTCGATGTGTTCCGGTAGTCCTCCCATGTACTCCATATAGTTCTTGCCGCCGTAGATGAGAAACTTCTGGCGCGTGTTCTCGTCGATGAAGGGCGAGACCAGGGTCCAGATGACGGGGAAGACGCGAGGTGCCCGGACGATGAGCAGCTTGCCCATGGTCTCTGGGTAGTTGGCCTCCACCACTTCTATCATGCGCAGGAGGGCACGGACACCAGGACGCCAGAGGTGTCTCATGGACAGCCCCTCACAGTCCACCAGGCAGGTCCAGGAGCTGATGGGGTGACCTGCCTTACGTGTGGCCTCCTCAGTACGACGCAGACCCTCCTCATTGATGGAGAGGACCTGGAGGGATCGGAGGGAGTGGAGAGAGAGAGAGGTGGGGAGAGGGGAAGAAGGTGGTTGGAGTGGAGAGAGGGAAAGGGAGAGGTGAAGAGGAAGGAGTTAGAGAGAGGTGCAGGAGAGGGGAAGAAGGTGGTTGGAGTGGAGAGAGAAGTGGGGGAGGTGGTTGGAGGGGAGAGAGTAAAAGGGAGAGGTGAAGAGAAAGGAGAGAGGGAGAGGGTAAGGAGGGACGAGTGATTGGAGTGGAGAGTGAGAGAGTTTGTGGAGAGGTGGAGGAGAGGGGAAGGAGGTGGTTTGAGTGGAGAGAGACAGGTAGAGGAGAGGGGGAGAAGAGGGGATGCATGGTTGAAGTAAAGATAGGGAAAGGAAGAGGTGAAGAAAAGGAGAGAGGGAGAGGGAGAGGTGGGGAGAGGGGGATGAGAAGGGGAGGACAGGGATAGATGGTTGGAGTGGAGAGAGATAATATGTAAAACACATGACAATTATTGAGGTAAAATCCAAGACAATAAAAATAATCAAATCAAGTAGTCATTTGTTGTATATATACACGTGTATATACACGATATATACACATGTATGAACTGTACATGTGCATGAAGAACCCACAGTTTACATGAATGGAGACAACACCTCAATAGAGGGCCATACCTAACACTTTGTAAATCACACAGGTGTGGTCATTTAGACAACAGGTGTAGATTTATTTGAAAACCCTCTTCAAAATCAAGACACTATTATATGGTTAAAGGTCTCCATTCATTCTGAGGGGGAGAATAATTAATTTTGGAAGAAGTTCTATCCAAACCCTGCAACAGCCCGAGTCAAACCTGTGTACTACATCTATTGTAACACAGAGGGACTGGTCACTGCACTCATCTATTGTAACACCCAGGGACTGGTCAATTGTCCATTCCCCCCGGACTCTATTTCATAAAAGTTAGGAAAATTCTTATCTGGGACTTAGGAAGAGTAATCATTTCTAAGTCCAGGAAAATTCCTAACTATAAGAACATTCCTAACTCCCTGTATTTCATAAAACAATTTAGGATGAATCCATTCCTACATGTATCTTGGAACCAAAATTGTTCCTAACTTACGAAGATTCTTTCTTCCTAAGTTAGGAAGATTCTTTCTGCCTAAGTTAGGAATTTTCTTGTGCAAATTGTTATTTAGGAACAATTATTTAGGAATATTCCTAAGTACTTTTTATGAAATAGAGTCCTGGTATTGCCACAGGGTTGCATGGACTTACATGGCGAAGTATAGCCTCCTCTCCAGCCGCTTTTATCAGTCCCTTGACGTCCATCTGGCCAAGGCGCACAATGTAGAGAGGACGGCCATCTGCAGAGAAATAACACATGCACACAATGCTGACCTCTACACTTATACAATTGTGCATGCCTCTACCACTGAGTGGTTCAGTGGTCAATTTCACCAAACTCCTCGTAACTTACGATCAATCACAAAAAATTAACGAGCGATGCATAGAAAAGACTGCAGGACCTTTCTCAAAGGCAGAATCCTACTAGTATCAAGAATTTGGCAGTCTCAATTTTGGACGATCAATTGCAAGATGATGAGTGATGCATAGAAACCATACGGCCTATCACAACTAACGATGGCTTATCCATCGTAAATTGAGTTACGATGCAGCGTAAGGCTTTGTGAAATCCAGCCCTGGTCTATGCTGTCTGTCTGCTGTAATTTTTGAAAGTGGATTAACAGAACACCGATACTTCACAGATATCAAAATGACAGCAAAGGGTTTGTGTATTCCTTAGGCTGTTGAGCAGGTTTTACATGTGTATTTGCTGATGGACATGAAGATAATGGAATTCATTGAGATGTCCTTTGATTACAATCTGTGTTGCGTATAATGCCTCATATCCTCATCTTTACCATCTTCATCCTCACCATCCTCTGCCTCCTCCTCTTCTACATCATCATCAGTATCAATTACTCTTATCACCTACACCATCCTTGTAAATCCTTCCCTCATCCTCCATCTCATCCTGATTTCCTCTATCATCTTCCTCATCCTTATTATCTTCCTCCTCCTCAACCTCATCCTCTACCTCATCTTCCACCTCATCTTCCCAATCCTCCTTGTCACCATCCTCAGCATCTGCAACTTCCTCAACCTCATCCTCCACCTCATCTCCCTCATCCCCCGCCTCACCATCCTCAGCATTGTACTCCAACCTCACTCTCACCACTCAAAACATGCCAAACCCAACTAAAACAAAGACCTAGGTTCTAAGTTCGTAAAAAGAGAAAAAAAAAGAGACAGAGAACAAAAAAATAAACTCAAAACCCAGCCCATTTTTAAGCCCATAAAACTCAACCTTTTGATTTTGGACAATGAGTGGGTGGACCGCTGCTAGATGGGCAAGACATCCCATCTTTGGTTACCCGTCCCATCCCATCGTCAGCAGAGCCTGAATCGAGGGTTTTAACTCCCACTCGACATTTACAGATTTTCCCATGTAATTTCTTGGGTTGTGCAGGTGTGAAAATCAAAACAACGGTATTCTTTAAAATCAAAAGAAGGGAAAAAAAGAAAGAAAAAAACTCGCCCTCACTCTACAAAACAACAATCTTTCAGGTATGCAATGCAGGATGGTAAATCAAATTTCAACACCCCGAAAGTTGATTAAGACTTGAAAAAAGAGAGACCAATGCGGCAGGTTTTTTTTTAATGAATGACGTCAAGTAGAAAAACCAAACATAGTCAAATAAGATTGCATCATGCTGCCTGCACTGTCTCCAAAATTGCTTTTGCTCATGGCAACTGCAATAAAACAAACAAACAAAAAATGCCTGCAAGAAATGCCAGAATAATTCAAAATTTAATGAGAACTTTAAGGGGGATGATAATTTACGAGGCGTCTCATATTTTGGGATCAATATTTGGATGACTTTTACAGAACACTCCAGAAAACCTACTAGAGGGAGATGGAGAGGATTGAGTGTGTGGATAAATGTGAATGTTCTGAGATGCAAAGCCTACCATTTTCATCATCATCACCAACACTCACCACCAACTTTCATCCGTCATTTCCAAAATTTTACCAGCATCATAACAAACACTTTCACCACCCTGACCACCACCTTCACCATCAACACCATCCCCAACACTACATGTATCACCACTTTCACTACAACGCTGGGATGACCACAATAAAACCCAATGGCCACCAATTCAGCACCGTATGAGCACCATACATGTATCACCACAATATCAACCGCAAATAGCCATCCTATCACTACCTACAGTATCACTGATACCACCACCCTATCATTACCTTATCACCAATCTATCATCACAATCACCACATTGCCACATCACCAAAAATAAACACCTCAACACCAAATCGCCACCATGTCACCACAAATAACAAAATCACCACATCTTCATTACAATTACTGCCCTCTTTAGAATCACCACCATTACCACATGACCATGACCAACTGTACCACAATTCACCAAATCACCACGATAACACCATGATCACAGTCTTCTTCAAAGTGCATGTACATGTACATTCACACCACCATCACCACCACCACCACCTCTGTCACCACCACCACTACCACCACCATCCCCCAATTCATCACCATCCCCCAAATTAACCACCTCCCCATCCTCAACCCACCACATTTCACCTTCCCCCCAACCAACCCCTCCCCCCTTCCCCACTCCACTCCCTCCTGTCCCCCTCTCCCTCACCGCTGTCATTGTAGTGCCAACCGCCGGCGAAGGAGCGCGTCAGTATCTCCGGTGACTTCCAGGTGCTGAGAATCTTGTCCACCTGGTGCTGCTTGCGCCAGGCCAGCGACTCCGTGATCATCTCGTGCGCCTTCTCCGTGTTGAAGTCTCTCGCCCGCAGGAATCGCAGCAGGTGCATGTCCTTGGGCATCTGCAGGGGTTGCCAAGAAGGAAGGGGGGAGGCAAGAGAAAAACACGATCAGACCTGACAATGTGACACCATTACCAGGGGATGAATTTCATGTCGGTTTTGACCTAGGTATTACATGTACGGTATGTTGATTGATGTCCACTCACTGTCGCATGTTGCGTCGACGGGACACACGATTACACGGAGGCGTTCACACAACTGCTTTCAACATTTGCCAATATTTTCAACGCGGGTTATTGGGTCAACTGCTCGCAAGTTGAGCCGCAACTAGAGTTAGTTTCAACAAGGGTTGACTGCTTCACAGGGTTGATACCAGTGTGAACTGGTCATTGGGGCAGTCAGTAGGGACCTGCTGCTAATTGTTTTTGTCCAGCACCCATTCATGATTCGAGGCCTGTTCCCATTGAGCACAATAGAATCATGAAGTTGTTTAAACACGATGTCATAAACACAAAGCATAACCTTTACAATTTCAGTGTTTTTATCCTCCATCCAGTATTTGCGCTGTGGCACACTAGTACAGATTTGCCTCCCAAAACTAATGAATCCCTCAGTTTTGTTTAATCAATGTTTTTTTTTGGTTTACGGGCAAGTCTGTATTTTAAATGCGCTCAAAAGTACATGTACAATGTAGTCCTAAATGGATGCAAATCCTTCCACCCTAACACCTTGGAAAAAAGGGTTTGACGTTTCCATCCTTGCAAGACCTACGGTATAGAGGCAGATCTTTGAAAAATACAAACAAAATCAGAACTACAAACACAACTGGATTAATTTTGATGTCTTTTCAGAATAATAAGGTATATAAACTGTTGGAAACAGCTCGCAGACTTATATATGACCCAAATGCTCCCCTTGAAAACACAGAATAATTCTGCCTTAGAGAAAGGATTCCTGCTTGGATCGAACCATCAGTCACTCTCAATTTTGTGGATGAGATTTTTTGGGGGGCAGGCTAAATTCACCTGGCAACGGCATTTTTCCCGCAAATGCTATTCTGCCGGTCCCTAAGTCTGATTGGCCAATTGTCATTACATCATGTTTATGCATATTCATGGTATGCTCTATACTCTGACGTTGGCCAATCAGAGTGTTCATGAATATGCATAACATCAGCAGGAACGACTCACCAGAATGCCGTTTGCCTGGTGAATAAAAACTGAATATACACTGCATTTTATCTTTTACAAAAAGGCCAGACAAATGCAGGGGAGGGTCTGTCACGTTGGATTTACAGAGCAATGGATGCAGAAGAAGAAGCAATATAGAGTCTGCATCAAGACTTCCTCCAGAGGAAACCACTTTTTTGCCCCGAGTGCACTGCACTTAGTGGAAACGTTCCCCCTTCCTGCGACATCTCTCAATGGTAAAGAAAGAAGTGAGGTGGGAGATGAGGCAAATTGATGATGGGGGAAAGGTGGTTAACAGCAGGGGAGGTAAAGGGGTGTGGGGGATGCTTCACACTTCTCCAGTCAAACGTGATTAATGACCACCGACCCACCCATAGAATTTCAAATGGTCTGATTTTTTTTTTCACTCCTTTTTTTTTCTCGTCGGTTGGTTAGCGGAGAAACTAAAGAGGAAGAAGATAAACAGGACAAACCCCCTCCCCCCCTAAAAAAAATCGCTGAAAAGATCAATTCAGGAAATTGAAGACATCCCAGTGCATCCCGACTCTATAAAGGGAGATAAAAAGATGATATTTGATCTGATTCTCCTAGGAATGTAAACTAGAGCGCTTGTGCAGACCAAAGGGAGAGAGACGGATTCTAATGTACTCTGTCAATACATACATGAGAGGTTCTGTGAAGGGGGGAAGGGGACAAATTGACAGAGTAAAGTGCGAGGGGCATTTACTCGTGTCAAATGAAATTTTTGGATTGTAGCTTGGCGAAGTAATCTAGGAGAGATGTGACGAACTGCTTCCTGACTAAACGTCCTCAATCCAAATCTCATGCATCTTAGAGGCCAAGACGTTTCAAGCCAAGCAGGACCTTTCTCAACGGCAAAATGGTGTAGAATATCATGTGGTTTTCCGAAAATTTCTAGATTTTGGTATGCACAAATGTTGCAAGCTGCTTACGGTCTTTGTAAATGAGCAAAATGCCAAAAAAAAATTTGAAGACCTGCCATTTCCACCCTTGCAGGACCTTTCTCAACTTTAGGAAGAATTGTCCTGCCTTTTAGAAAGGTCTGAAACATCAGGCCCTATATCTATTTGTAATCACTGATTTCTATTAGTAGTATGACTGCCACTCTTGCATTAGGAAAATGAAAATAACTGCATTTGACCAAACCCTTGAGAAAGATCCTGCTAGGATCCAAACGTCAGGTGCTCTACATTTTGTGAGAGATGCATGTTGGTTTACCCAAGAGTTCTCTGTCATTATTGTGGTCAGTTGTTGGAGTGTATGGCAGTGTACTGACACTGCTTTCATGGGTGAGTTTACTTTACCCACAAGCTCTTGGTCATTTTCTGGTCAGGTGCTGGAGTGTGGGGCAGTGTACTGACACTGCTTTCGTGGGTGAGTTTACCCACGAGCTCTTGGTCATTTTCTGGTCAGGTGCTGGAGTGTGGGGCAGTGTACTGACACTGCTTTCGTGGGTGAGTTTACCCACGAGCTCTTGGTCATTTTCTGGTCAGGTGCTGGAGTGTGGGGCAGTGTACTGACACTGCTTTCGTGGGTGAGTTTACCCACGAGCTCTTGGTCATTTTCTGGTCAGGTGTTGGAGTGTGTGGCAGTGTACTGACCATTGGTACCTAATCCAACAAACTGCAACAGTGTCTCCCTGGGCCATTAGTACCTAATCCAACAAACTCCAACAAAATTCAGCAGCAGTATGCTATCCTTGGGGTACCTTATACAACAAATTCCAACAAAACCTGGTGTTGGATTTTGTGAGGTTGGGGAAAGTTAGGGTTAAGTCAGTATCCAGTTTGCAATACATTTAGACTACATTTTGAATGCAAACATTATATCATGAGTGTGCAATGTGATGAGAGCTACGTATTGTTAGTCCGAGTAACTTAAACCCGACAAGTCACCCTTTTTTTGATCAAATTTTGAAATTTTGAGATTCGGGTGACTCACCCAACAAAATTTCAAAATTCGATAAAAAAAGGGTGACTTGTAGGGTCCAAGTTACTTGGACTACAGTATCATGTACATGTATACTATGCCTGGGTGTCTTCTGTATGGTATAATCCATTTTCCCAAGAGATATTGCACTGACATCTGCGCTATGTGATTCTTCTTGGACCATCAAATGCTTGAAATACCAGGCACAGATTGACGTACATCCATGTAAGCTGCATACCTAGTGCACAACAACACCAAAAGCACATACACTACACATGTACACTGTACATGTATACTACATGTACAGTATGTGCACATACATGTACTCATTTTTGTATCATTGTGGAGACATTGCTTTTTCCCATGTACTGTACTGTACAAGTGAACAAGAAAAAATGTTTTAAAATACTCTAACCCTAACCCTGATTTCAGCCATATTCACTTTCCTGGGTAGAAATTTGGACTGTATGTTCCTTATACACGTACAATATAACACTTTGCAACGGATTCTTACCCATCACAAATTTTGTATTTCTGAGTTATTTCCAAATACCAGTTTCGTGAAAACCTTGTGGAGACCTACACATTTACAATTTCCTTGTGGAGACCTACATGTACATGTAGTTGTACATTATCCAACCTATTGGACCAGGTCTCAACAAGGCACTAGATTAACACCCATGTGTGCAGGTGTACATGTACCAGTAAGTAGGCATTGGTATACATTTTGTATACAAATACATGTACTTCATACTTGATACATTACATGTACATGTATGTATTCACATCTTTTGCTCAAGGTTATTACACATACAGTATGTACATGTTCATGTAGTTGTACATTATTCAACCTATTGGACCAGGTCTCAACAAGGCACTAGATTAACACCCATGTGTGCAGGTGTACATGTACCAGTAAGTAGGCATTGGTATACATTTTGTATACAAATACATGTACTTCATACTTGATACATTACATGTACATGTATGTATTCACATCTTTTGCTCAAGGTTATTACACATACAGTATGTACATGTATATGTAGTTGTACATTATCCAACCTATTGGACCAGGTCTCAACAAGGCACTAGATTCACACCCATGTGTGCAGGTGCACATGCACCAGTAAGTACATGTAGGCATGGGTACACATTTTGTATACCGGTACTAATACATGTACATCTTACTTTATGTATTCACATCTTTTGCTCAAGGTTATTACACATATGTGCATGTAGCCTTTTCTATACAATTGTACCCACTTGATATACTGTAATTAATGTGTTTTATTCATAACATATTGTACATGTACACATACACCGTAAATGCACTGTACACCAACAAACAATGGAGCTTTGTATTGCTTCGTATTGCTACAATGAGTATATGTTTATGAACATGTACATTGTAGGTACAGTACAATGAACATGTGTGTGTACATGTAGTACAGAATTCTTGCCCATGTACAGGCACAGTGAGTGCTAAGTTGATCAGCAATGTACAGGCTACATATACAATTGTATTATACCATAATTGTACAATGTACTGTACATGTATAATGTGTACATGTACACTGTATAATACCATGAAGCCTCCTAGGGTAGGGCTACCAGTATTTTGTTGTTTGTACACAAATGACTTTCAGCTACAACAAATTTGTTATTATCGGTAATGTACATATAATGCACATTAGCAAATGAATAATTAAACATTCTTTCTGGCACATTGAGATAGTTATAAATACAGTTATCCAACACTGCACAGGCAGCACTACAACATGTAATTGTAGTGTTCCTTAAAACTTACTTGATTGCACACAATGTACATGTACATGTGACTGATACGGCAAATAAGTTAGTTCCATAGAAAACAGAAGGTGCTGCCAAATCCACCAATGTTGTAAACTGTCCTTATCAAATCAAGGCCTTTCAAAGAAGCAGTCCGTCAGTTCCCATAATAAGGGCCGTTTCGACTGCCCAAATAATCCCGATTTGAATTGCAATTATACATGTACCGGTACATGTGTATTGTACACTCAAAATTGCTTGGAGATCTACAGATTTCAAAAGTCAGATGTACAGATGTACAGTCTACATGCACATGTACCACATTTAATGCAAATGATGTTAATATAAATGAGAAGAAACACTATTTGTGTGATTCAGAGAAGAACCAAGGAACTCACAATTTGGATAAAACTGCTTCTTAATGGGTCCCCCTACAGTATCATGAATATTCATTGCTACAGTACACGTATTCCTAAACATATCAGTGCATGTCCCATGCAGCATGTTCATTCCTCGCTTGCTTGTGGTGCCATCTTGGATATCTGTAGACATTGTAGACTGTAGATGGAAGCTGTGGACACTAAATCAATCAGCCTGACCCTAAGCAGACAGCTCCGTCCAATTCCCATGGCTTATGTACAGCACATCCGCCCCAAACCCAAATCAAACATTGACGCAAACACAGCATCGCTTGGAGATTTTAAGATAAACAAGACTGAGTAAATAAGAGTCTATGCCATTTCCCAAATGCAATTCATGTCTAGAAACGCCGTCAAATTCCAAGGAGTTGCTTTAATTGAAGCGCCGTGTTTCTTATTTGGGAGGCGGCAGGTAATTGTCAGCGATGGGCGGTTTTCAACGAAGAGACATGAGCAGCAGCCTAGAAAAAAGAAGGGTGTTCCAACGGCCCCTTGGTGTGCAACAGCGAATGCGCCAGACCGCATCCACACTCCGCAGATCTAATGCAACCGGACAGTTTTAGGGCACGGGGTTATTAACAAGAATGATTTGATGTTCATTTTGAGGGAGGAATATCTGCGGAAATAGAGCACGCATTACTCTCAGTCTCCTGTGAAGTACACTGGCTCCCAGTAAAACAAAAATGTGTACTAATTATCTCAATAATTGGAGGGCCTGAGGTTTCAATCCTAGCAGGACCTTTCTCACAGGCAGAATCAGTCTGCCTTTGAGAAAAATCCTGCTAGGATCGCAAAATCTAAGGCCCTCTGATTTGTTGACCCAAAAAGACAAGTAAAAATGCCTTTGAGAAAGCTCCTGCTAGGATCGAAACTTCAGGCCCACTAAATTTTAAGATTTACATTTTGGTAATTTTAGTCAGTAAGCAGTTTGCAACATTTTTGTATATCACCTTAAAAATGGAAACACTGATTTGTTACGGGAGGGAGGGAGGGAGGGAGGGAGGGGGAGGGGGAGGGGGAGGGGGAGGGAGGGAGGGAGGGAGGGAGAGGGGGAGGGGGAGGGAGGGAGGGAGGGAGGGAGGGAGGGGGAGGGGGCGGGGGAGGGGGAGGGGGAGGGGGAGGGGGAGGGAGGGAGGGAGGGAGGGAGGGAGGGAGGGAGGGAGGGAGGGAGGGAGGGAGGGAGGGAGGGAGGGAGGGAGGGAGGGAGGGAGGGAGGGAGGGAGGGAGGGAGGGAGGGAGGGAGGGAGGGAGGGAGGGAGGGAGGGAGGGAGGGAGGGAGGGAGGGAGAGGGGAGGGGGAGGGAGGGAGGGAGGGAGGGAGGGAGGGAGGGAGGGAGGGAGGGAGGGAGGGAGGGAGGGAGGGAGGGAGGGAGGGAGGGAGGGAGGGAGGGAGGGAGGGAGGGAGGGAGGGAGGGAGGGAGGGAGGGAGGGAGGGAGAGAGGGAGGGCAAAATCTACCTGGCATGTTTAAGATATGAGATGATTTTTGCATTGGTCAGTCCTCAAGGTGTTGATCTTAACCACAAATTGGTTTGGCTGTTTCTCTTTTGTTTGGAGCGCTTGGTGCAATAAAAACATCATCATCAGCGTTTTCACAAACTGCTGACTTCATCCATGGAGCAGAAAAGATGCATTTTGAAAACAGAGCGTAGAAACCTTGCAGCTTGTTTCAACACGTATCCTTGTCAGTCTTTTAATGGGAACTTTTACAAAGTCTCTGTGTTACAGTGGCCTAGATGAGGTAAACAGCATGAAGTTGAAGCGATACCGATTTCCATCTTCAGAAGTATTTGCAATTGTTACGGTAAAAAATATTTTGCCTCTGTGAAAACGCCAATAATATGTAAGTAAGACTGCCAGGGAGAATCTCATTGGACTACCAATTTTGTTAAACCAAAATTCAACAATTTTGTTGCTGTGTCTGCCCAACTGCAGCCCAGTGCTTTGTTCGAATGCCTGCTAATATAATGATTAAAAGTGGTACCACTTGCTACATGAATTTAATTCCACTGCACGACCTCAAATCGCTCAGTAATCAATTGGGTGAGATGTCTGCACAGGGAAGCAGGAGTTGAGGGTTCAAATCCTGCCTGAGCTGCCTGCATTTGTTGTCTTGTTCAGCAGGCAGTCAGGCAAAGCACTAAGCATTTCTCTAGTCATGAAAAATTATTCAACAGGTACTAGAATTCTTCCAACAAATAAAGGAAGTAGAATCCTTGTTAAAGAATTAAGATGACTATCTCAGAATCTTAAAACCAGCCGGAAACTGCCTTGAACCAATTTTGAGAAAACATCCCATCGTATATATACAATGTAATTCGACATGTAGAATTCTTAAGTGATTTCATAACACTACCCAAAAAAAAACTACAAAAAGGGGCTGCCTTGATCGTGACAAAACAAGAGACGTCAAGAACCGGAATAGAAATTGAGTTGATCTGAGTTCAGAAAGATATCTTTCTGAAATATGTATAGAATTCAACACGTAACTCCTTTTCTTTCCCTCGCTCCCACTAATGCTTCTTTCTATAAGATGATATTTGTACTTCCCTTGGGAGACACTGAGGAGGGAAGGGCAAGTCCTATGTAGCAAGCCGACATTCTGAGTGGTGCACTGTCGGACGGGCTCAAAACCGAGTCAACACTGAATTATTGAAGCGTCTGTAGGCTTCTCAGGCAGAATGGTCGCGAGCACCAAAATGTCAAGATGGGTCATCGTATTCCCTAGGTGTCTGTGCACCTACCTGCCTGTGAAAACACTCTCCAGGGGCTGAAGTCGGCTCCCACCAAAAAAGTCAAATTTCTTCTTTCCTTCCATGAAACTTGATTGATTTCTTTCTAATTTTTTTTTGCCGAAAGATGGAATTTGCAAACCCGCAGCGTCCCAGTGTCCATTATTAACCCAGTTTACCTCCTTTTTATCTTTTTTTCTTCGCCAAACGTGTTTTGAGAAGTGAGGTGCCGTGGGCTTCACCATTAGGTGTGTTTGTCAGTGTGCGCCCTCATCTTTACCAAACTGATTTGGCTTAGACGGGGGAGAGAAACGGAAGAGATGCGGTCATGGGGAAAGGGATTCCTTTAGTAGGAAACGTTTGTGCTCAATGCACAAATTGGCCTCTCAGCGCTGCATGCAGATGGCATTAAAAACTCCTTGCCTTGCAAGAGGGAAGATACCTTACCGTATAACATGTACATGTATTAGAGATACACTATACACACAAATGTCTAGCTACAAATATGTTCATTTTGTTTTATCCGGAAAAATACATACCATACCAAGTCTGCAAAAAGTTATTATCCTCTATGTGGTAGCATTGGTCTATTTCTTTCCAGAAAAGATAATCATTTCATTTTGTTTAATAATTTATTTTTTTTAAGGCAAAGAAAACGTTTACTTGACTTGAACCTGAGACCACTTGAAATATACAGCAGTTTATGGTTGAAAGGTTCTGGCCACAGATTTGTACATGGGACCAGCCACAAGGTTTCTGCAGGGTACCAGTTAAAGGTTGTTTTTTACATGGGAGTGGCCACAGATTTGCCACATGGGACCAGCCACAAGGCTTCTGCAGGGTACCAGTTATTGTTTTTTTGTACATGGGAGTGGCCACAGATTTGCCACATGGGACCAGCCACAAAGTTTCTGCAGGGAACCAGTTATAGGTTGTTTTTTTTACATGGGAGTGGCCACAGATTTGCCACATGGGACCAGCCACAAGGTTTCTGCAGGGTACCAGTTATTGTTTTTTTGTACATGGGAGTGGCCACAGATTTGCCACATGGGACCAGCCACAAGGTTTCTGCAGGGTACCAGTTATAGGTTGTTTTTTTACATGGGAGTGGCCACAGATTTGCCACATGGGACCAGCCACAAGGTTTCTGCAGGGTACCAGTTACAGGTTATTTTTTTACATGGGAGTGGCCACATATTTGTACATGGGACCAGCCACAAGGCTTCCGCAGGGTACCAGTTATAGGTTATTCTTTTACATGGGAGTGGCCACAGATTTGTACATGGGACCAGCCACAAGGTTTCTGCAGGGTACCAGTTATTGTTTTTTTGTACATGGGAGTGGCCACAGATTTGTACATGGGACCAGCCACAAGGTTTCTGCAGGGTACCAGTTATAGGTTAGTTTTTTACATGGGAGTGGCCACAGATTTGTACATGGGACCAGCCACAAGGTTTCTGCAGGGTACCAGTTATAGGTTAGTTTTTTACATGGGAGTGACCACAGATTTGTACATGGGACCAGCCACAAGGTTTCTGCAGGGTACCAGTTATAGGTTAGTTTTTTACATGGGAGTGACCACAGATTTGTACATGGGACCAGCCACAAGGTTTCTGCAGGGTACCAGCAATCTGAGTGATCTCACCTTTCCTTTATGTGTCTCGCTGAGCCATTCTCTCAGTTCTATGAGTCTGCTCTCCTGTAGCAATGTCAGCGGTCCCAAGTACTGCTCAATGTAGTCCTCATCCACCTTGGACACTTCTGAGAAGACCAAAGAAACAACTTCAGTCTCATTTTCTTGAAGGCAAAATTGAGGGAACACAATGGACAATTCTTCAGGTAAAGGGCAGAAAAGTGAAGTCTACGGTCTCAGAGAAACAATGCCTTTGGCGTTTATTCCTTGAATCTACCAAAAGTGAATCCAAAGGCAGAACTAAAACAAAAACCACAGATATGCAATCAAAATAGACCAAATTTGGAATCAAGGCTGGAACCTAGATGGAATGAAAAATGGAACCAAAGCCAGAACCGGAACTACAGCTGAGACTAATGCCAGAACCAAAGTGGGAAAAAAAGACAGAACCAAAGCCAGAACCAAAGTGGGAAAAAAGACAGAACCAAAGCCAGAACCGAAGTGGGAAAAAAACCGGAATCAAAGCCAGAACCAAAGGAAGGAAAAAAGACGGAATCAAAGCCAGAACCAAAGTGGGAAAAAAGACAGAACCAAAGCCAGAACCAAAGTGGGAAAAAAGACGGAACCAAAGCCAGAACCAAAGTGGGAAAAAAGTGGAACCAAAGCCAGAACCAGTGACCCACAGACAAACCCAAAACAAAGTCAAAGATGGAACCAAAGCCACAACAACCAAACCCAAAGAAGTCATAGCCATAACCAGAGGTGGAACCAAGCCAAAGCCGAACTAGAACCCAAAACTAGAACAAATTTCTGCCCCCAAACGCCCCAAATCCTGAGGAGGTTCTCTCTGTGACGTACCTTCCTCCGACCCCATGCCTCCCACAGCGCCTTTCTCCATGGCACTGGAGGCCAGTCTCCTCCGAGTATTACTGGCCTTACTGGTGGCCTTGCTAGCGGCCTCACTCTCCCTGGACGAACAGGCCGCCTCGCCGTGGAGCCTTGGCCGGCCGCCGTTGTGCTGCGCTTCAACGCTGCTGTTGGCGCTGCCAGTGATGCTGCCATCGCTGCCGTCCACGCTAGAGGGCGCCTCTAGGGAAGGCTTATTGGACAGGGGCTCCTTGGCTTGCTGGGGAGGGGTGGAGGGCACCTCTTGGATGGTCTTTAGTGTGTCGTCCTTGTGAAGCTCCAGCCAAGTGGCTGGGGGGTCGAAGCCTTCCTCCAGGAGCTCATTGATGTAGTAGAGCAGAATCTCTTTGCCCTGTGGAAACAAAATATAATGACCAACCCTCACCTCATTAACAACTCTTTTCTTCATCTTCCCTGTAGCTTTCTCCTTTGATCTCCCACCTCCCTCCCGTCCCTTTGATCCTCCCCACACTTTTGTTTGTTTTCCCTTATCTCCCCTCCCTCAGTGTACATCTGCATCCCACTCCCTTCCCTTTTGTCTTTCCTCTGTCATGTGTGTCAGGACTTTCCTTCCCCTGACTGTCTGTGTTTGTCCTTGTCACTTTGCCTTTGAGAAAGGTCCTGCTAGGATCAAAATGTCACCTAATTTTTGAGATTTATGTATTGCAGATCATTTTAGTACTTTGAGCAGTTTGCAACAGTTTTTTTATTAACTTCATGAAACAAAATATAGAGTAATATGCAAGAACTAGAAAAGCAGTCGGAGAGCATGGAACTCTGCCAAGAATGAGCAGTGATATTTATTTGCGTATTTATCTAGTCAGATACCACAAATGGATGACTATTTGTACATGAAATGCCACATAGACATTAACCGTTCATCAAGTGCTTTGCTATAACTTTTCGTGCCGCAATGTTAACACCAAAACATTAAGAAAAAAATGATTGAAAAAGTGATTCAGAATCCAGGATCTCATCCAAATCATCACCAAAACTGAATCAGCTTGAGCTGTGAGAATACCTACACACTGTCAAAATGACGCATTCATAACTTTTTGAGTAAATTGCTAACAGACCTGACAAACAAGAAAAGACTTGCATGGTGGAAACAATTATTAATTATTAATTGGTTTGCGGTGACACCATGTTTATCATCTCTTTTGAGACTGAGTGTGGCTCTGAAAAGAGCCGGTGACTCAACGTTTCAAGCAGTGTGTACTCTGCTCGTCGTCAGGAGACTGCTGGATTCCTACTATAATCAGGTTTTTTTTTGTAAGGCTTGGACTGACAAACAAACAAACGCCGGACTGACAAACAAACGCTTGGACTGACAAACAAACAAACGAAGGCAAAAATATTACCTCCTAGGCAGAGGTACATTGATAAATGATAATGCTAGCCACTATTATTGTCCACATCTTACAGGTCTGCATGATATACAGAAAAGTTGCAAACTGCTCACTGACAAACAAATTAAAAATCATCAAAAATGCAAATATCACCTTTCTTCTCTTTGAAAAAGGTCATGCTAAGATAGAAATGTCAGGCCCAGGAAATTTTTGAGAAAAACAAATTATAATTAATTAAATTACGGGTATATGTATAGACAAAATAAGTATTCATGGTTTGTGATTGCAGACGAGTATATTGTATTTCAGAGGTCCAGACACAATGTTGGTTTTTCAAGGAATAGACGTCACTCCGGCAGAATCTCAGGTTCCAGTCAGTCCAGACAACATTTTCTTGGCTTGTTTCACAAATTGATTATCAATATGCTCAGTCAGTTTTCCTCTTGTTTGTTTGTTTGAAAATATTGTGTGCAGAAAAATGTACACAAAATGTACATGTAAATGTACTTGGTTATCACTTAACTTTGAGGAACTTGCTTCAGAAATACTTTCACTTGTTTTAGGTTTTGCTTTAAATTGTTTTGCCAAGAACTCAATTCAGACACCCGTTACTCTATTACGCAAAACTTACGCAAAAAATACAGATATTACATACATGATACATGTACATGTATGTATATGTACAATTGTACATAGTACCTTTACATTACAGTACATGACTTGATATAGTATGGTACATGTACATACGATATACCGGTACTGTATACAGGATTATTGCATGAGCACTTACTGTACGGTATGTTTCCTTACAATTTCGTAACCACATTCAATGTGTGTACAATCAACAAAACAGAAGCCCAGAAAACAAAGGGAAAATGGGTTTCCTCTTCACAGACCACGCTTCTGAATCCAGAAAGCCACAGTTCAGCGATACTAGACTTGAAAACCCTATTCATCACAGCTGTGCCAAAACGTACACATGTGTACATTTAAAGGGCATGTGTACCTTGAGGCCAATGAATATTTCACAGCATTTGGGGCGACAAGAGTAACGCCAAGGTGTGGGTAATGTATACCAGTTCCCATGTGCACTACGTGTTCCAGCATGCATGGGGGTCCTTGCTCTGCACAAATTCCTAAGAGTCCTTATAGAGGGAGAGGGAGAGGGAGAGGGAGAGGGAGAGGGAGAGGGAGAGGGAGAGGGAGAGGGAGAGGGAGAGGGAGAGGGAGAGGGAGAGGGAGAGGGAGAGGGAGAGGGAGAGGGAGAGGGAGAGGGAGAGGGAGAGGGAGTGGGAGAGGGAGAGGGAGAGGGAGAGGGAGAGGGAGAGGGAGAGGGAGAGGGAGAGGGAGAGGGAGAGGGAGAGGGAGAGGGAGAGGGAGAGGGAGAGGGAGAGGGAGAGGGAGAGGGAGAGGGAGAGGGAGAGGGAGAGGGAGAGGGAGAGGGAGAGGGAGAGGGAGAGGGAGAGGGAGAGGGAGAGGGAGAGGGAGAGGGAGAGGGAGAGGGAGAGGGAGTGGGAGAGGGAGAGGGAGAGGGAGAGGAATAGGGGAAAGGGAGAGGGAGAGGGAGAGGGAGAGGGAGAGGGAGAGGGAGAGGGAGAGGGAGAGGGAGAGGGAGAGGGAGAGGGAGAGGGAGAGGGAGGGGGAGGGGGAGAGGGAGAGGGAGAGGGAGAGGGAGAGGGAGAGGGAGAGGGAGAGGGAGAGGGAGATGGAGAGGGAGAGGGAGAGGGAGAGGGAGAGGGAGAGGGAGAGGGAGAGGGAGAGGGAGAGGGAGAGGGAGAGGGAGAGGGAGAGGGAGAGGGAGAGGGAGAGGGAGAGGGAGAGGGAAAGGGAGAGGGAGACAGTCATCACTGCTTGGCCAAACAAACCCTAATTCAATCTGGGACTCCAATCAACGGCACACGCCACAAAAATAGCTTTAATTTGCACATTTTCTGGCTGACCATAGGGGGGGGGACAACACACACAAGCAGATGTGGATCATGGAGTGGAGTGGGAGTGACAAAGTTGAGTTAAAAATGTCACAAAATCTATTTCTAGAGAGGAATACAGACAAATGAAGATTGACAGACAGACAGGTGTACATACAGACAATGAAGATGGACGGACAGACAGGTGGACAGACAGGTGGACAAACATGTACAAAAAAATATCAAACCAAAAACCCCAGAAATAACCCTAAGAAAGGTTGTACATGTAAAGTACAATGAGTACATGTGCATTTCAAGAAGGGGTCTACTTCTGTATTCAAACATAAAAGAAAAATGATTTGTGACAAGGGAGGTTAAGGGAGAGATGCCGTAGCCTGGACTGCCATACCTTTTTCAAGCTGGCAGCATACTGCTTGACTGCCATCTTCTCCACGGTGTTCTCAAAGCCAAAGAAGGATTTGACCTCCAGGCTAGCAGTCTGCTCAAAGCAGGTCCAGTCGGGGTTTTCCGGATGAACCTGGGAAAGGCCAAAAAAAGGGAGAAAAATAGAGAATTCAAAAATATGAAATGGTTTCTTTTTGTTAAGACCAAATGCAAGTTAATATCTGGCAAGAACAAGAAACAAAATAAAGAATGCAGTGTGTAGATAGAGCTCTAACTCTAAGTTAAAAAGAAGAATAGTGTAGGCACTAGGCAGAATGCCTTTAAGAAAGGGCCTGCTAGGATCGAAACATCAGACCCTTGACTTTTTGACCTACAATCTTGGTCATTTTATTCATATATGTACATGTACATGTTAGTCAGTAGGTACATGTACAGTACATGTACATGTACACTGTATGTACATGTACAGTAGTTGGCAACTGTTATGAATTTCACTAGGAGCAGTAAGTTGTGAACGAGCCTCTCTCTGGAATTTCCTTCCTGGTTCATGTTTTCCCCCAGCCTACAATCTAGCCCTTTTTAAGAGGAATGTCTCCAGCCATCCTGAGTCCCTCTCTATCTCCTGAGTATCTCCTAAAAAGGGTTCCATTAGGCAGTGGGACATTGTTCACACTTCACAGGCCCATTGACTGGGAGTCTGGGACTACATTGTACATGTACTTGTACATCTGATCAACTACATTGTACTTGTACTTGTACATCTGATCAACTACATTGTACTTGTACTTGTACTTGTACATCTGATCAACTACATTGTACTTGTACTTGTACATGTATCTGATCAACTACATTGTACTTGTACTTGTACTTGTACATCTGATCAACTACATTGTACTTGTACTTGTACATCTGATCAACTACATTGTACTTGTACTTGTACTTGTACATCTGATCAACTACATTGTACTTGTACTTGTACATCTGATCAACTACATTGTACTTGTACTTGTACATCTGATCAACTACATTGTACTTGTACATCTGATCAACTACATTGTACTTGTACTTGTACATCTGATCAACTACATTGTACTTGTACATCTGATCAACTACATTGTACTTGTACTTGTACATCGGATCAACTACATTGTACTTGTACTTGTACATCTGATCAACTACATTGTACTTGTACATCTGATCAACTACATTGTACTTGTACTTGTACATCGGATCAACTACATTGTACTTGTACTTGTACATCTGATCAACTACATTGTACTTGTACTTGTACTTGTACATCTGATCAACTACATTGTACTTGTACTTGTACATCGGATCAACTACATTGTACTTGTACATCTGATCAACTACATTGTACTTGTACTTGTACATCTGATCAACTACATTGTACTTGTACATCTGATCAACTACATTGTACTTGTACTTGTACATCTGATCAACTACATTGTACTTGTACTTGTACATCTGATCAACTACATTGTACTTGTACTTGTTCATCTGATCAACTACATTGTACTTGTACTTGTACATCTAATCAACTACATTGTACTTGTACTTGTACATCTGATCAACTACATGTACATGTACATTGTACTTGTACTTGTACATCTGATCAACTACATTGTACTTGTACTTGTACATCTGATCAACTAGGACTGCTGGCCCATCGCCTGCTGTCATCCTCAGATGAGGATCGTTCCACTCAGCAAATTTCTGCCTTTGAAAAAGGTCCTGCTCGGATTGAAACATCAGGCACTCTTAAATTTTGAGAAATATTCACTAGGTAAAAGCCTGCAGATAAATACATATACACAAACTGTACATGTACATGTCAATGTACATGTACGTGTACTGTCAATGTCAACTGATATATGTGACCCGGCACAGCATAATGAGGAATAACCCCAGTTTTGAGATTTTGAGGTTTTCTAATGATGTGAAAGAGTATACCAGTAGCTTTCAAATGATATCAAAATATAATATCCTCTAATACTTAAAATTTCCGAAAATACAAAAAAAGAAAGATTTGTAATCGAATTGTGAAGATACTTTAACTTCAGGCGTTGTTTACTCAAAAAGTGTCATTGTGCCGGGTCACATATGTACTGTACATGTACATTTGAAAAAAATATAGCGTGAAAACTCATTAACGTAACGTATGAGAATGAAAAAAACAAATGAGAGAAATTGTAGCTTTTCCGACCATGAACCAAAGCCCTGAGGCACTCGTTCTAGGAAGTTGACGAAATCTGTCGGGGATGAGCAAAACGTGAAATGCTTAAGTGCTACACAGTAGTTCCAGTCTAGACCTTACAGAAATCACATTACATTTACATGTATATATACTGTACTTATACACTGTACCGGTACATGATACTACATACATGTACATGTACAGTACATGTACATGTGTACATGTACACATGTACATGTATACTTAATTACTTATAGTACAGTACACATGTGCACATGTACATGTACATGTACACTGTATGTACATGTATACATATGTACAACATGTACTGGTACATGTACCGGTACATGTACAGGAGCAAAACATGTACAATACATTGTACATGGGTCTGCAATGTACATGTACCTGCACATTACATTGTTTGTTTGCCAAAATAATCTTTATGAATATGATGACCTTGTATGACCCCCATCCAGAGTGCATCACTACGGCTGTTTTGAGTTCACAGATAGCGTCTACAATGCTGAAACAAACACCACGCTGCGAGTATTCATGGAGCAATTACATTTAGTGAGCTTCCCCGCCCAAGGCAAGAGACAGGGAGAGAGATATATCTCTCGCAAGAGATCTCCCCCTGCCGACGCACACGTAGGTATCTTCATAAATACCGTGAACCTACGAACCACGGTATAGCTCTGAAATATTTCACAACTTGCGGTTCATGTCAGCTGCAATGCTCAAATCCATATTGGCTTTTCCTACCAATTGATCACGCCAAATATGTGAGATGAATTCCCCCTAGACTCTGCTCTAGATACAAACCAGTAACCATCTCATCCAACCCTCCAGTCATTTTTGTTTCTGTCCATAAAAATTCAGCCAAGTGAAAAGAATTCCCTCTTACCCCTGTCCCTCCTCCTTCCCTCCGCCTCCAAATTGGAGTTAATTACAAGGTTGCCTAGGCAACAGTGATGCACGTGGGCTTCTAACGAAGCCGTATCGATTAGCAAGGGGAAGTCATCAAATAGATCCCCTGTCTCCTTGAGCAGCAGTTTTTTTCAAAGGGTTGGCACACATTCTCAGCGGAGGTTATCGAGAAACGGAAGCCCATTTGTGCAATCAAGAGCTTGTTCGTCATTTGGCAATCTGTCTACTGATAGTGACAATGCAGATTCGGTTGAAATGTGAAAGTATAAAATGTACATTAGGCCTTCTTTATGCTGTACATCATGCATACATGTGTATGTGCATGTGTGAACTTTCCTTGAAAAATCCACAAACCTGCATTCAGTTCAACCTACAGTTAACACCGAAACACCGTTAACACTGAAAATGAATGTAGGCCCTACAGTTAACACAGGCCAAACCTTCAAAAATAGCGTGCTTGCTTTGTGAAGTTTAAGGTTCCAGTCGTTATTAATATCAATGTACTATTTGAAAATGTGATATTTCGTCTTGGTACACTCCCTGCCAGAATTAGTATTGGACAAATTTCCTTCAAAATCACGCTTGAACTGGATCCTTTCTCCGATCACTGACGCAATTTACTTTACGCACTGTCTGATGGTATGTTCCCCTGTGGCAGAAGCAGTTGCATAAGCCTGACATCATACCCAAACAGGCCCAGGCCCAAATTGGAAACCAAGTTTGACTGGCCAACTGCTAATCTGGGTCATAGAGGTCTCCTGGCGTATTGTTCTGCTCTGCTGCAGGCAGGTTCTGTCTGCTCTGTCATTTGTGACCCGGCACAACGACATGAGGAATATCCCACCAAAACACTTTTTGAGTAAACAACGCCTGAAGTTAAACTATCTTCACAATTTGATTACAAATCAATTTTCTTTTTCTTTCTTTCTTTTCGGAAATTTTAAGTATTAGAGGATATTACATGTATATTTTGATATCATTTGGAAGCTTATGGTATACTCTGGTAAAATCTCAAAAGTGGGGTTATTCTTCATTATGCTGTGCCGGGTCACATTTGGTTTTCATTCCCTGATCCTGAAGAAGCATTTCTGGGCCATTCTGATTTCCATTGAATGGGCAGCTTTCTTTCTGCATGCATTTCAATACTGAACACGGGAGATACATGTACAGTGCTGTGAATTACATTCTGTATGCATAAACGAGTGTGTACATGTACATGTACATGTAGCAAAAACTGTTCACCTGTAGCCTGTACAGGCTACAGGTGAACATGTACGGTTGTATAGATCATGTTAATGTACAATGTATGATCTATACGACAGTACATGTACAGTACATGTACATGTACAGCACAATCATGTACATGTACACATGTACATGTATACACAGTACATGTACAGTACATGTACATGTACAGTGTGTGTACATTTATACAGATGTGACCATGTACATGTAGACTGTAGTACATGTACATTGTACATGGGCATTCATTGAATTGTACATGTATATATGTAACCTGTAGCACAAAGCCACAAACTGTACATGTGTACAGTACATGTACATGAACATGTAGCACACACATGTACATGTTCATGTACATGCATGTACAGTACATACATGTAGTCATGTACATACATACATGTACATGTACCGTACATGTATACGTGTACATTATGTACATGCATGTACATGTACAGTACATGGTACATGTACATGTAGATTGTGTGAAATTCATTCACAGTAAATGTACATGTACATTGTACATGTACACACATGTACACTGTACACTGTACATGTACAGGCGGTGAAACAATGAGGATGGTACATGTACAATACATATGTATGTATGTCTATTGTCTACGAGTACAAGCAAAAGAAGTTACTGCTGTACTGTGTACAATAGTCAAAGCAGACAATGAAGAACTGGCCTTGTCTGATTACCATGGCAATGCATACGCACACGGCAAAGGGTCCATTATACAAATTCTTCATACCCATTACACTGATTACAATGTACAATATTGTAAAGTACAGTACATGTGTTCAACAGAAAACAGAACATCAATTGTACAATTGTACATGGACCGGTACGTGCTCCTTGAAAAATTGATGAGAGTACAAATACGGATGAATCAACCACTTCAGACATCGGTAAATACCGTACATGTGTACCTTTCGGAAATTCACCAATCTACCGGTATTGATTAAATGAAATATAGCCTTAATTCCACAAACCGCAAACTACCGTGTACCCTCCCCCGTCCTCTCTATGTACCCGGTAATCAGTTTGCCCACACTGCGCTGCTGTGACAAGGATGAGATCAAGCCAACCTTCCCCTATCATCTGTCTGATGGGATGCAGCTGAGCAACTCAGTCCTAGGGTCTCATTCATGCATTTCTTTACTCTTTTAGGTTGAGAATAGCTAGTCTCAGGGTTCTATAGACAGTTTTGGGTATGGGGGGTTGGGAACTTGGGAACACAGTCTGCTCTGTGCTGCTGTGACATGGATGAGATCAAGCCAACCTTCCCCTATCATCTGTCTGATGGGATGCAGCTGAGCAACTCAGTCCTAGGGTCTCATTCATGCATTTCTTTACTCTTTTAGGTTGAGAATAGCTAGTCTCAGGGTTCTATAGACAGTTTTGGGTATGGGGGGTTGGGAACTTGGGAACACAGTCTGCTCTGTGCTGCTGTGACATGGATGAGATCAAGCCAACCTTCCCCTATCATCTGTCTGATGGGATGCAGCTGAGCAACTCAGTCCTAGGGTCTCATTCATGCATTTCTTTACTCTTTTAGGTTGAGAATAGCTAGTCTCAGGGTTCTATAGACAGTTTTGGGTATGGGGGGTTGGGAACTTGGGAACACAGTCTGCTCTGTGCTGCTGTGACATGGATGAGATCAAGCCAACCTTCCCCTATCATCTGTCTGATGGGATGCAGCTGAGCAACTCAGTCCTAGGGTCTCATTCATGCATTTCTTTACTCTTTTAGGTTGAGAATAGCTAGTCTCAGGGTTCTATAGACAGTTTTGGGTATGGGGGGTTGGGAACTTGGGAACACAGTCTGCTCTGTGCTGCTGTGACATGGATGAGATCAAGCCAACCTTCCCTATCATCTGCCTGATGGGATGCAGCTGAGCAACCCAGTCCTAGGGTCTCATCCATGCATTTCTTTACTCTTTTAGGTTGAGAATAGCTAGTCTCAGGGTTCTATAGACAGTTTTGGGTATGGGGGGTTGGGAACTTGGGAGCACAGTCTGCTCTGTGCTGCTGTGACATGGATGAGATCAAGCCAACCTTCCCTATCATCTGCCTGATGGGATGCAGCTGAGCAACCCAGTCCTAGGGTCTCATCCATGCATTTCTTTACTCTTTTAGGTTGAGAATAGCTAGTCTCAGGGTTCTATAGACAGTTTTGGGTATGGGGGGTTGGGAACTTGGGAGCACAGTCTGCTCTGTGCTGCTGTGACATGGATGAGATCAAGCCAACCTTCCCCTATCATCTGTCTGATGGGATGCAGCTGAGCAACCCAGTCCTAGGGTCTCATCCATGCATTTCTTTACTCTTTTAGGTTGAGAATAGCTAGTCTCAGGGTTCTATAGACAGTTTTGGGTATGGTGGTTGGGAACTTGGGAACACAGTCTGCTCTGCGCTGCTGTGACATGGATGAGATCAAGCCAACCTTCCCCTATCATCTGTCTGATGGGATGCAGCTGAGCAACTCAGTCCTAGGGTCTCATCCATGCATTTCTTTAGTCTTTTAGGTTGAGATTAGCTAGTCTCAGGGTTCTATAGACAGTTTTGGGTACTATGGGGGGTTGGGAACTTGGGAACACAGTCTGCTCTGCGCTGCTGTGACATGGATGAGATCAAGCCAACCTTCCCCTATCATCTGTCTGATGGGATGCAGCTGAGCAACTCAGTCCTAGGGTCTCATCCATGCATTTCTTTACTCTTTTAGGTTGAGAATAGCTAGTCTCAGGGTTCTATAGACAGTTTTGGGTATGGGGGGTTGGGAACTTGGGAGCACAGTCTGCTCTGCGCTGCTGTGACATGGATGAGATCAAGCCAACCTTCCCCTATCATCTGTCTGATGGGATGCAGCTGAGCAACTCAGTCCTAGGGTCTCATCCATGCATTTCTTTAGTCTTTTAGGTTGAGAATAGCTAGTCTCAGGGTTCTATAGACAGTTTTGGGTATGGGGGGTTGGGAACTTGGGAACACAGTCTGCTCTGCACTGCTGTGACATGGATGAGATCAAGCCAACCTTCCCTATCATCTGTCTGATGGGATGCAGCTGAGCAACTCAGTCCTAGGGTCTCATCCATGCATTTCTTTACTCTTTTAGGTTGAGAATAGCTAGTCTCAGGGTTCTATAGACAGTTTTGGGTATGGGGGGTTGGGAACTTGGGAACACAGTCTGCTCTATGCTGCTGTGACATGGATGAGATCAAGCCAACCTTCCCCTATCATCTGTCTGATGGGATGCAGCTGAGCAACTCAGTCCTAGGGTCTCATTCATGCATTTCTTTACTCTTTTAGGTTGAGATTAGCTAGTCTCAGGGTTCTATAGACAGTTTTGGGTATGGGGGGTTGGGAACTTGGGAACACAGTCTGCTCTGTGCTGCTGTGACATGGATGAGATCAAGCCAACCTTCCCCTATCATCTGTCTGATGGGATGCAGCTGAGAGCTGAGTAACTCAGTCCTATCACGCTCCTCTAGTCTTACACTATTCATACATGTACATGTATCTTGTTGCCAGTCTTCCTTGATGCCGTCTGTCATATTTTTCCCAGAATGTTTCTTTTCCGTTTCAAATTTCGCCTAATACATACACCAAACAATCTTCATTTCTTTATTTTCATATCTTTGCGAAGCACTTCATGTACATACATGTACATGTACACTATAACTATGAACCAAGCTTTCACAAAACACATAGGGGCCTACATTTTGTAGTGTTCTTTCCATGAATTCCATGCATGCACACAACCCATCCAATGAACCGTCTAGAGTTCTGAGTGTCACATAGAACATGAAACCGAACAAAAATAACTCTGGAAAGTGAACAGAAAAGTGTGTAGAAACTAATAAGAGTAACCACGGTGAAGTCAAGGTGTTTGAAACTGAACAAAACTAATTCTGGAAAGTGAACAGAAAAGTGTGTACAAACTATAAATAAGAGTAACCACGGTGAAGTCAAGCCTGTAAAGGTGTTTGAAACTTAACAAAACTTGAGATTTGAAGGTTTGCATGGTGAGAATATCAGGATAAATAGGTTTGCGGAGACACCATGTAAATTCTCTTTCATCTTCAGGAGACGAGCAGAGTATACTGTTCGAAATGTCGAGTTCCTCCGGTTCTTTTCAGAACCACACTTACTCACAAAAGAGAATTTACATGGTGTCTCCGCAAACCTATTTATCCTGAACAAAACTTGTTCTGGAAAGTGCTGTGTGTGGAAAGTTTTTGGAAAGGGCAGTGAATTAAAAAAGCAGCCATTCCCAAATACAGAGTTTGTTCTGAATTGTTTTGTTTCCTCAAAGTTGAGTAACCCTGACACTTAATACAACAGTATGTACATGTACATGTATGTTACATCATCACATGTACAGTGTATACCTGTACATGTACATTTTATCTAAACGTACATTTTATGTACGTTTAAATAAAATACATACACATGTATGTACAATGATCAATTTCATTAAATTCATCGTACAGTACGGTGCATGTAACTTACATAGACATTGTAATGTACGATCAATTGCAAGGTGAGATGCACAGAAACCATGACCTATGAAAAGTTACAATGGGTTATCAATGGTAAGTTGAGTCACCGTACATACATGTACGTGTACCCATAAGTCTTTGTGAAATCCAACCTGGCTATACATGTACATTGTACCTTACTGTATACTGTAAGTAACACCAGTGCCTTTTTATGTCCTTTTCCCTACCCTCAAAATGACCTTGCAATAACCTTTGGGAATGCCCCCTACCCCCTCCCCAAGTCCTCCAAAACACCCCGAAATTGCCATCTGGGGAAATAAATCAATTTCAGTCCAATTTCAATTCTGATTGGCCAGGAGGAACAGAGAGGGAAACAGTAAAATACACAAGTACGGTACATCATGTCGCAGTTGATTGAACTACTGTACCAAGGACAGTGAATTCAACTTCCCAATCTTTCTTCCCCCAATTTCATTTTGTTTTTCTCTCCCAACCTTGGTCTCCTCCTAAATATATTTGTTTGTCTTCTTTCTCAGGGACTGGAAGTGAATTCTGGAGACCTGTCATTTGTTGCCTCGCCCACTATTCTCCAGACTCCGCCTTTGAGGGAGGACACGGCCAATAGGGGAATCAAATTGCCATGGCAACGGCCATCAAGGGATGGTATAGGATCTAAAGCCGGGGAGCCGGCCCATTTGTGTTTTTGTGGGGGTGTGCCCGACTTTGGGTAGGAGGGGAAAACACAACTAGATAAAAATCCCAGAGATCTTGGGGGTCGTGTGGTGGATTCAATTCAACCTTTCAAAATGGCAGGTATTGGTACTACACATGAACACATGAACATGTATAGAGTATATCAGGTACTGTACATGTACATGACATGTACAGTTGTACTGGAGGTGGATTTCACATAGCCTTACCACGCATCGTTACTCAATTTACAACTGATAACTCGTCATATATATACATGTACGTTGTGATAGATCAGATGTACATCCATGTACCGGTACATGTACATGTATCAGTGCATCAACCAAGTCCTGCAATTGGCAGTATATGTACATGTACCATTGTACAGTAGGTCTGTACAAACAAGTACACAGTACATACATGTACATGTACATGTACATGTACGTACTATACGTTGCAATGAGTTTGATGAAAACGACCACTGTACATGTACATGTGCACATGCAATCTAAAGTCATTAATGTAGTTGTCTATGAGATGAACGCACACCACAAATCAGACGTTAAACTTGAGTTTGACAAACGGTAATTCTCAATTAGTTACCTCAATGGTGAGGAAAAGTCGTATCGCTGATGAAATCTGACACATGCAATTTGTACAGTACAAATGTAGGTGCGTGCAAATCTACGGACATGTTTGCAGTTTACCCCAGAAAAATACAACATGTATCAGGATAATTAGGTTTGCGGTGCCGGTGACATACAGTGTAATGTAAATTCTCTTTTGTGAGTAAGTGTGGTTCTGAAAAGAACCGGAGGAACTCGACGTTTCGAACAGTGTACTCTGCTCGTCTTCAGGAGAATGCTGGATTCCAACTGGGAGTGGGGCTTATGTAGTGTGGAGAGGGATCCTGGTGAGGGGATTAGCTCATGTATCCCATAAACCATTTCCCACAGGAACTCCGAGAGTACACACTGCACAGGTAACAAAGCCAAGTCCTCCCAGAGGTACATGTAGCTGTACACACCCTTGCTCTTACAGTAACTGCACACTGAGTCTCGAGTAGCTCTCCATATCAGTTCTATGTTACCATGGAAATTGAGGAGAGGGGACAAGAGAGGATGCCTGCAATGGGACAATGATAACACTACCGGAGACCTCTGAGAGATAACGATGACTGAAAACTGGCCGGATACATGTATCAGAGGTTTTTGGTTCGGTAAGGTGAGAGGATTGGGGCCTTGGAAGTAAACAAGAACCTGGCCTGTCTCACATCCATCTTTCTTCCTTATCAAATTTTCCTTTGTTTTTTTTAGGTCCAAGCTGCTTTTGGTGAGAGGCACGGCATTGCCATCGGATAGAAAAACAGCTAGAGGAGAGAAGAGGGGGAAAACAGCTAAATGTGTGTGCGTGGGTTTATGGGCAAAGGCAACTCACAAATGAAATTATGTGGGCTGGGAAAGTGGCGCTGAGTGTCAGCATTGGATGGTGTGATGAAGGGACGGTTCACTGACGATTGGCCGTGTGTATGATAGGAGGCAGTGCATGGGTTTGAATGTGTACACATGTATCTTGGGACGGCTGGCTTGCATGTTTAGACACGTTAGGCTTGCATGTCTATGAGACTATGAATGATATACATATGCTGTACATGTGTCAAAGTATGGAATGAAAAAAAAGAAAGATGTACAAATGTACCGGTACATGTTTGTACAGTGTACATGTAGTACAGTACAGTAAATGTATGCAGTGCGTAACTACAATGTAGTACTGTGCATATATACATGTACACTGGTCAGTATATGGGTACATGTACAGTACATGTACATGTTAAATGTACATAATGAACACTAAGCATACAGTGGGTGCATATAATTTGTATCAAATTACATTGTACAGGGAGGGTACTCCATTTGCAAACTGCCCAATTTCAGGACATGTGTGTATCACAGTACCAGGTAGCGGTAGTCATTTTGAAGCCCGTATTAATGTCAGACATTACGTGAAATCTTAGCGATCAGATAAATGTATCTGCAGTTTTTGAGAAAAGAGAACATTTGTTGAATCTACAGAGTGATCGTTGGAACAATGAGTTTCTTTTAATAAGTACTGCCCTATGTCTGAAAAGGTTACTATTTAATTTTGGGTTTCCAAATTTGTGTGTTATTTTATGTATGGTACGTTGTGTTTGACAAAGTATGGAAGTAATTCTTTGACCTTGCAAAATTGTGTACACGCCTACCTTTGAAAAGAGCGAAAGGAAATGCAATGTACATGTACATGGGTAGTTTCACAAAACCCTTATTAGTACAAAAACCCAGAGAATTGGCAATTACACACAAAGTCCATTGAGTGCAATATGCTAATTTAATAAGTCTTGCGACTGTATGCGGCACCATCACAGTGCATGGAAGAGGACATGTGCTACATGTGCATGTACTGTACCAGTACTGTACAAATGTACATGTATCGGTAGATCTCAAAATGCAATTACTGGCCGTCAAATCTTGTCTAGCGAATCTTTCCCAATTGGAATACTTCCATCTGCCCCAGCATACAACCTCTCCTCGGGGAAAATTCCGTTTCCACTCTGAAAATACCCAGAGGTTGTTCCTTTGTGTTCTTATCGGCGCCCCAATCGCTGAGCACTCTTCTCTTTCCTCCCGTTTCACCAGCGACCTTCACATTTTGGCATTGTTAATGCACAGCCATCTAGCGCAAGGACACCGGGGAAGATTGGCTGTCCTCCCTGGGGACAGACAAGGCTAGAGGGGGGGGGGGGGGGGCGGCTGCTAGTCAATGCCAGACGGCTGTGATGTGGTGTCAATAAAAAACTGGATGTGTATTGAAATACCAAAGGCCATGTCCAACGGCACAGACTATGGCTGGAACTAGTTTACGTGTAGTGGCTTTATGTGTAGTGGCTTATATCATGCTTCCATAGACCCATGTGCAAACTGTAGCCTTAGCCAATGGGCATGAAGAGTGGTTTCAGATGGCTGGAACTAATGCACAAGTCTAAGGGAATTGTCTTTTTGTGGACTTCCATAGACTTGTGTGCTAACTGAAGCCTTAAGCCCTGTCCACACTGGACTTTTTTGGGAAAACTAATGAGCCAATGGGTAACTTGACAATATACATGTACATGTACATGTAAGTCCGGTGCTGACAGCCCAGTGAAACCCATCATAAGGTCTCTTGTCAAAAAGATCATCGGTTGAGTGCCGGTTGAATTCATCCGACCGATAAAATTTCCCCCGGTAGAAAGCCGATTGTACTGGACTCTGGGGTGAAAAATACACGATGGCTATCCGGCGGAAACGACATCGGACGGGTCAAATCATCTGATACCCAACCGATGATCTTTTTGACAAGAGGCCTAACTTATGATCAATCGCAAGTCCACAAGGGGATGGGAGATGCACAGAAACCATACGGCCAATGAAAAGTTACGGTGGGTTATCAATCGTAAGTTGAGTGAGTTACGATGCATCGTAAGGCTTTGTGAAATCCAGCCGTCAGTTTGACCGAGTCGCGACATCTCACGCATTTTTTTTCAGTCAATCGGTTAAGTTTCACCTGGTGTGCGGCTATCTACATACTTACATACACATTACCTAACAAGAGGAAGGCCTGTCATTCCAAGTCAAAGCATAGTGTGCACTGTATGGACAAATGTACATACATGTACTACTACATGTACTTCATGTAGCCCCCCCCCAAAAAAAAAAGCTGCACATACACATCACAAGTGTGGACACAATAAACGCGATTATTAGTGTGATTTTAATCACGATTCGGACTCCATTATTAGTGAAACTTTTTCAAATAATCACGTTTATTTGTGACGCAGTGAGTGTGGGAATGCCTCCACTGAATCGCACCGGTTTTTTTAATCCCACAATGCACTGCTCACGCTCTGATTGTCAGGAAGTGCCATGCTTGTTTATATGTCTCTCTGCATGGGACACCCTCAAGGACACACCCACCATTTGACCACAACTGCTAACCGCAATCGGCTCACAATTCTTTGGCCTGTGTGGACACGAATCCCCAAAATATGGATTTTGAATCGCAGTTCAAATTCAAATCGCGATTATTTTCATAGTTGAAACAGCCCCAGGTCACTTCACACCTGAATGACTTTGGGATTTGGGATTTGGGATTTGAGTACGAGGTGACTTGGAAATGAAGTGACTTGGGTACGAAACAATTTTGGGTATGAAATGGCCGACTGCCCAAAACAACACAGATTGCAGGATTAGCGTGTATCTGTATGCAGACAGTGGTATTTCCAGTTTTTTTCCACACTGTGGCAATCAATGTTACAATGTTACAGCCAAAAATTACCCCAGTATGGCCCAGTTTGCAATTAGAGCCACCATTACCGGTTAACCATTTCCACCGGTTTCCCTGTCAAATGTAAACAGACACACCTTTGTGACCATTATATTGATTGCATTTACATCTACTGTACATGACTATAACGCAGTCAATTTGTTACCCAGTCAAGTGGCCACTCCAATAGATTAATGTTTTCATGCTACTTTGCTGCGCTCATACGCATGAAAAACAGTTTGGTTATACAGAACGACCAGGAAAGACACACCATGAGCAATTTGATTCCGATTTTAATATCATACATCATAGGGTGTTGGCCTGCGCACGACCACGTGCAGGTGTATGTGGGTCTAGGTTTGTATACCAGTATTGAAGTGGCCACTCCAATAGATTAATGTACAGGTGTATGTACAGGTGAATGTACAGGTGTATCCCCAATCCCAACTTGCACTGTATCAGAGGACAATGAGTGATTCCAGACAAAAGGGTTTGCCTGCATATCAAACTGTAAGGCAGCCAACCTTACCCTTTTGATGAACCACCCTGGATGTTTGTCTCCAAAACATGCCAACTCAGGGATCAAAATTATGCTTGACAAAAAACAGTCGCAACAATAGCACCTGAGCATATGCAGGAGGGCTGTGTGCACATTTCAACATGCGTTGGCTCATTCCCTTTACAATCTGTGAGCCATGAGCCATGGCATCACAACAGCAGTGCATCCACAATATATCAAAACTCATTGGTGCCACCTACATGTAAGACAAATACCAGGAGAAATTCTGCCAGAAACTATACAACATACATGTACATGTACATGTACATGTACATGTACAGTATCATGACGACTATGGTTGATTACCCATCACTAAATCATGATGTATCGCAAGGCTTTGTGACATCAACCCCTAATGATGCAAAATATATAAGGGAAAGACTGGGAACAAATTTTTGAAAAATAGCAAAGCGAATTTGACTGGACCAGGACACAGGACTTTAGCCCGAGACCACTGGTACGCAAAACCATGGGACTGAGGCTCAAATCCCGGTCCAGTCAAATTTTCCTTTGCCATTTTTTTCAATTGTTGTTGTTGTTGTTGTTGTTGTTACAGACCATTTCAAATTCTGGACTGTCTGTCTGCCTCTGAGTGAGAACCATTTTTCAGGCAAGCCGTTCTCCAGGTGAGGCAAAATATGAATGGAAAAAAAAGAAGATTCCTTTCAAAGAGCTTTGTCGTTTTCTGAATTCAAAAATAGCATGAGATGAGTGGTTATCTGGTCGTGATGGGATGAGTGTCATTTGGATGCAATTTTTAAAATGAAAGGCAAAACGCAATGAATAAAAAATGAAAAACAAGCCTCCAAAACACCTGCTTACTGAAATACTAGTGCACATGCAGGTATACATAACATTCTCAATCGTTTAAATCTAAAAAGATAATTTAAGTATTTTCAAAAAATTCTCTCTCGACAAAGAAATTAATTTCAATTGGTTCAAGATAGTTCATTCATTCCTGGAGGCTGAATTAATTTCTGCCGTTGGGAAAGGTCCTGCTAGGATGAAATAAAAGGTCAGGCAATCTCCATTTTTCAAATAAAAATTCCTATTGGAGAAATTGTCTAAAAAAAGGCAGGAAATTACTAAGTTTCTTTTGAGAAAGTCAAACAGATGATGACATTTCACGACACACAAAGATCGAGACGTCGGGAGAACTAGAACCGTCATTTTTGCGATTTGCATTATTGGTCAATCAAGGCAGTGAGCTCTTCGCAACATGACGTCAAATTAATGACGTTGCTGTATCTATGCGTGGTGATCCTCCTTAATGGCCTTCAATAAAGGTCCTGCCAGAATCGCAACGCCCGGCCCCCAACATTTCGGACGATTTACAATCCATCCATCATCCTGTAATCAGGTTTGGGCGAAATGAAAATTGGTGCTTTTTAAGCAGTGAGAGCTAACACAAAGAGATTGAGGAAATTGGAAGATAAGGCTGTGCTACTGTACATGTACATGTAGATGGCAGCAAAATATCCCATTAGCGCCTTTTGTTGGTGATGGAATGACCCTAGCAACCACTTAAATGACTTTAATTATTATGCAATCCTATTAACTACTGTACATTACCTGCCCATTAGGATTAACCAAATCAAACACGTACATGTACATTGTACACATTATCAGATCAGTGCTGTAGTGTACATGTACATTCAAACACATACGGGTACACATCTGTACACTGTACACGTGTTATGCATGGTAAACAATATAAATGTTTAAGGTGATATATACCAAAATGTTGCAAACTGCTTACTGACTAAAATTACCAAAATGTAAATCTTAAAATTTAGTGGGCCTGACGTTTCGATCCTAGCAGGACCTTTCTCAAAGGCAGACCTTTGAGAAAGGTCCTGCTAGAATCGAAACGTCAGGCCCACTAAATTTTAAAATATAAATGTTTATTACTTAGGCAATAACGTTACAAACTTGTCCAATACTTACATGTGTAGTAAGTCTTCCACTTTTTACATTTCATGGAATTTTTCACATAAAAAAGAATGATGGAAAAACAGCCCCTAAAACTCCGCTACATGTTCTTGAAACCAAGGGTTCTGGCTTAACTTATTGTATAGTGTACGACTGTACGTGTACCAGCAATATCCAACCCTTAGATGGCAGCCTTCCAAAAAAGTCAATTATTGTATATTTGCTGGGCTGTCAGCTTGCATACGGTACATGTACAGGTACGTACATGTACATGTGCTGTAACTCATTCTCAAGCCGTGTCCACACTGGACTTATTTTTTACCGAGCCCGTGGGTAACATTCCAATGGGTAAATCTACCAGGCGTCCGCACTTGGACTATTCGACTCGGGTAAAACTAACCGACTGGTGCAAACAAACGCATAAGGGGCACTTTCGTGGTGACCTTTCACCGGATGTCTGTACACAATCTACCGTCCGTGTGTGTACATTATGTACAGTACATGTGCATGTACTGTAGTCACGTTGCTACTTGCTACCCTACACCCGCACGAGTCTTGCGCCGGACCGGATGTGTTTTTTTACCAAGTCTTTTACCGAGACGTCGTGTCCGGATTGGACTTTGCGGCTCGGTTAAACTGACCTGGTCAATTTAACCGGGCAGAAGTTGGTCGGTTAAACTACCCATTTGAGTCGGGTAAGTTACCTGGGAGGAAAACTTTCTGGGCTGTCCGCACTGAACTTAAAACGGTCAATTTACCCATTTGCTCGGTTAGTTTACCCATTTTAAGTCCAGCGTGGACGCGGCTTTAGTTTCTTAAAAACCAAACCACTTACACTTTTATTAATTTCATTTTTAAAATATAGTATTTTCAGGTATCGTTGAACCACTGGCGCACTGAAATCACAGTATCACAGTATTTGACTCGCTCGTTTTCATTTGTTTAATTGTCATTTTCAAAGAAAACCTTTCCCATGCAATTGTTCATGGAACCAGCTTCTAGAAAAAACCACAGGAAAATCATGTCATTACTTTTTTATTTTACTTCTACACTGTACTTTAGCAAAGGGATATAAGACAAAAAAGAAAACATATGTACACAGAAAAGAAAACATATTCATGATCAAGACTGAAGTACAGTATAGTAGTATGGCATCCATTCGTCTCAAGAGACGATGGTGTAGCGCTACTCGGTTGAGTCACAACTTCTAGAATGGCTGTAGAGTCCCACTCTGGAGTGGCAGTCTCTAGAGCACTTCTTGCAGATGTAGGAGGTTGGTGCTCAATCAGATGCTGAGGCAGATGCTGCCTTTGCCTTCCTCCTAGCTCTCGTCAGGTAGTTGAACAAGTTGAACTCTTGAAAGACTAGTTATTGATTACATGTAGTTATTGACTTGGAAGATCAGTTATTGATTATACTTCATGTCTCTAGAGCACTTCTTGCAGATGTAGGAGGTTGGTGCTCAATCAGATGCTGAGGCAGATGCTTCCCTTGCCTTCCTCCTAGCTCTCTTGTCAGCAAGTTGAACACTCCATGAGGTTTCTGCCCAGTACTACATGTACAGTATGTACATGTACATGTACGTGTATATGAAGTTGACTGTTTGGCAGCCATAAATCTTAAGGGCTAGATAGTAGATACTGTACAGTACACGACTACACGTGCATGAACACGTATGCATGTACAACAGTACCGTACATGTACAGTGTAGCTAAGGTGGTAAGAACCAGAGGCCAGGGTCCTAATCCCAGAATGGTCAAATTTTCAAAAAAATGCCATTTTCAAAAACTGAGTACGTGCACTGAATAATCTGTCCATTCAAGCTGAGCCAGTTACTGGCAATAGCGAAAACAAGTACCGGTACAGTAACCACTAGCCAGTCAAACAAATTCAAAGGCTAGGAAATGTTTGAAAAAACTGAAAAGTTGCCAAGAAAATTGGACTAGACAGGGACTACGGCTTAGTGCAACAATTCAATCACTACTGGTTGCTTCTGTGAAAACAGCACAGCACACTTTGTAAGTTTGTACCATGCAAAGCATTCTACATTGTACATGTACATGTACACTGTACATGTACGGTACATATACATCATGTACTGTACACAACACATGTACAGGTACATGTACATGTACATACGTACATCATTGTACTGTACTTGTGCACAATTCGGTGAGATGAACCTTAAAGTCAAAACTATTGATTTTCTGTTAACCGTCGTGCGTACAGAACATGGAGTGGCCAGTTGTTACATGTGAATTATACATGTACATGCGCCTATTAGAAGCTGAGAAAATCGACTGCGTTACTTGTTGATGTGGGTGGGGAAGGGGGGAAGGGGGGAGAGGGGGAGAGGGGGAGGAGGGGAATGTGAAATCCTGGCATGTATTGTACATGTGTGTTTGTGTGTGAACTATGCTGAAAGTGATTGTGCACGGAACAACTGTAATGTAATGTTATGTAACTTTCATACAGTACAGTACATGTACGTGTACAATGTCTGCACATTACGTACAGTATGCAATCAATACACATCCTGTACAGTATACAAATTGCCTGCAATAATGCTCAATACAGTACATGGACACTACGATCTTGCCTTTTTTTAAAGGAATGTCAATTCCAATCTCCAGCCTTCCTGAGTCCCTCTCTATCTCCTTTCCTTAGCCCTTAACCTTGAGTGGCTTTATAGACTTGTTTTGGGAGAATTTGGATAAAACACTTCTCCTCAGTCTTGTGTTCCATCCTCCTGGTTTTCCCCTTGCTTCAAAGTGTCTTCACTTCAGGATAACTTGGCAACTGAACTCGGGAAACTTACGAAATAGGTGCATCCCTCAATGACAATGATACGTGAGGAGAAGCTCTCGTTGTAGGCCTCAATCTTCAGCGTCCGGTCCCGCCAATTGAGGGCGTTCTTCTGGATGAAGTAGATGTAGTCCACCCCTACAATCTGTCAGGATTCAGGAGCAAAATCACACGTAAATAGCCACAAATTGACTGGAAATCACTTCAAAAAACAAGAACAAGACAGGAGGATATACACCTCAATCAAATGGACACAGTGTCAGCAATTGTGTAGCTAATGTAATTGAAAACAATTTACAAGTTACATTTATATATATATTGTAAATCTTAAAATTGAGAGGGCCTGACATTTTGATTCTACATAGTTTGTACATGTAGCAGGACCTTTCTCAAAGGACCTCTCTCTCTTTGACTTTGAGAAAGGTACTACTAGGATCGAAATGTCAGGCCCTCTAACTTTTGAGATTTATGTATTGCATGTTAGTTTAGTCAGTGAGCATTTTCCAACAGTTTTTTGTATCAATTTCTTAAAAACAATGTAATGAACTGCTGTAGCCACTAGCCGTAGTCACTAGCCAGGTTTACAAAATTGTTTGTATCTGAAATAAAACAGGGAAGGGGGTGTGTCCAGTGATTCCTAAAGATAATGTACATGGCAATTAATGGTTGAATGCTTCTATTTTCCCTGCAACCTGGCAAAGATTAATCAACTATTTGGGAAGGTCGTCATGTGAGGGCAGAGTATGCCTTTGAGGGAGGGAGGCATATGAGCGTCACGACGTATGACACTTAACCACCGTGGCTAAGCTATAAGTGCATATGCGTGAAGCCAGGTTTTGCTGAGGCCTCCCCCATTCATTCATTCATTCATTCATTTCTCAGATATTTACAGGCACAAGCACGAAACAACCCTAACCCTTATCCTAATCCTAACCCTAACAACCCTAATCCTGAACCTAACCCTAATCCTAGTCCTAATCCTAACTCTATCAGTAACGCTAACCCAACGCGAACTCTAACTCTAACCATTACCATAACCCTAACCGTAACGCCCTAAGCCTAACCTACGCTGGTTTACAAAACACGTCCTTGTATAGTCCCCACACAATTAACAGGGTACCAGCATGGCTGAACGACGGTGGTTAAGCGTCATATGTCAGTCCTGTTATACATGTATGTATCTCCTTTGAGGAAGGTACTGCTACAATGTAGGATCCAAACATCAGGCTCTTTGAGATTGGTATTTTAGTAGTTTTATTTTCATGTTGAAAAAATCAGTTACCCAGCTTTTATTTCATCTCATTTATTTTATTTATTTATTTTACTTAATCTCATTAATTTTTATTTCTCTAATTAAGATTTTGATTATATTTTATTTATTAAATTCATTATATTTTTGCAATTAATATATTTTGCTGTAATTGTTTTTATTATACTTGAACAGTGATTACTTCATTAATTTTAAATATCATAAATCTTTGTTCACCATTTACAGTAGTATTAAAGGAAAACCCCTCAACGGAAACTTGTTTCTTTTGGGCAATCCTGCGGGAGCTAATTGGGTTTTGTTTCTTGTTATCTGTTACACAATGACATGTACACTGTACAGTATGTTTATTTGTCAATACAGGTACATGTACATGTATGTGTTTGTATTATTTGTGATTAATTGTTTGTGATATTCTGGAAAATGAAATAAATATAAATATAAGTATATGTAAATTAGGGTGATATACAAAAATGTTGCAAACTGCTTACTGACTAAAATTACCAAAAAGTAAATCTAAAATTTAGTGGGCCTGACGTTTCGATCTTAGCAGGACCTTTCTCAAAGGCAGAGTGACATGTATCTGTTTTGTCCTTGTCACTCTGCCTTTGAGAAAGGTCCTGCTACATGTAGGATCGAAACGTCAGGCCCACTAAATTTCAGATATATGTAAATTAGTCAGTTTGCAACATGTTTGTAATATATGAACCCAAAACCCCATCTTGCTTGTGTTTGTGCATGTACATGACTGTACGTGTATACATGTAGGTGTATCTGTTGTAATGTACATGTGCATGTACATGTACATGTACATGTACTGTACATGTACAACATGTACATGATTGTACGTGTATGGGTGTATCTATTCTGTTGTAATGTACATTTACATGTATGTGTATGGGTGTACAACTGTACATGTACATGTATCTGTTGTAATGTACATGTACATGTCATGTATGTGTTTGGGTGTATCTGTTGTAATGTACATGTACATGTATGTGTATGGGTGTATCTGTTGTAATGTATGTACATGTATGTGTATGGGCGTATCTGTTGTAATGTACATGTACATGTGCATGTATGTGTATGGGTGTACTGTATCTGTTGTAATGTACATGTACATGTACATGTATGTGTATAGGTGTATCTGGTGTAATGTACACGTATACAGCTGTACATGTACATGTACATGTATGTGTATGGGTGTATCTGTTGTAATGTACATGTACATGTATGTGTATGGGTGTATCTGTTGTAATGTACATGTACATGTACATGTATGTGTATAGGTGTATCTGTTGTAATGTACACGTTGTACATGTATGTGTATGGGTGTATATGTTGTAATGTACATGTACATGTACATGTACATGGGTGTATCTGTTGTAATGTACATGTACATGTACATGTATGTGTATAGGTGTATCTGTTGTAATGTACACGTTGTACATGTATGTGTATGGGTGTATATGTTGTAATGTACATGTACATGTACATGTACATGGGTGTATCTGTTGTAATGTACATGTACATGTACATGTATGTGTATAGGTGTATCTGTTGTAATGTACACGTTGTACATGTATGGGTATGGGTGTATATGTTGTAATGTACATGTACATGTACGGGTATGTCCAGTATGGTGCTTGTACAGTATGCAAGCTGGACCTTGAAATTCCTCATTAGTGGAGGAGAGGATACCATTACCACTTGAAGCTAAAAGTCACAAAAACAATCTTTTGACTCAATAGGGTGCAAGTACTGTAACTAGTCATGTACCTTGCAGGCTTGCACACATGTTACATGTAGGCCTATACATGTACAGGTGTACACTGTATGTAAATATGTACACGCACAAATACCTACACATGACCTTGGAAGAAAGCCAACTGTTACAGAATAACAGCACACATCATAAATCTCTGCCATAGAAATTTATCTCCTCCGTGTATTTTTATCTCCTCGGCAAACACACTGGCCATCAGTTATTTTTGTGTTGTTAGTAAGTGTAACTATTGTGGGCAGACAAGGCACCTGTTACATGTAATTATAGTGTTTCACTTGCATCAATGTACAGGTACATCATACATGTACACCTGTATAATGTACAGTGCAAACTGCATATTGTACAGTAATTTACAATGTACCGGTATGTGTACATGGACTAATTAATTTCTATATATATATATTACAGAACATCAAAGGAAAGTAAACAAATTACTGAACAAATACATGCACTGTGATTTGTGCATACGCTGGATGGATAGACATGTCCAACAGCATAGTTACATGTACACAAATGATGCAAAGAACTCAATCTGATGCAATTCTCCACAAATATTTAGAGGGAAAAGTAGGCTTGAGGTTTTTTTTATCCTATGTACATGTAGCAGGACAAAAATCTGACAGGCAAATCATGAATTGTCTTCAGATGAACAGGCAGTGCACGATGTACAGTACTGCACATGTACATGACTACATGTACATGTACATGTGTACATGTACATGTACGGTATGTACACTGTGCATTCACATGATTCAGATTGGCGCGAATAGGTAATTTAATGAAATTAAAAAGAAAACCTGAGGTCTAAGGTTCAAATAACCAGGTCCAGTCAAAGTTTTCTTTGCCATTTTTTCAATTTGTTCAAAAGTTCCAGTCAGTTTGTAATTGATTTGTTTGAAATTAAAGCATGCAATATGAATCAGACATTGTCTCTCATACATGTACATGTAACTGGCACCAGTCTCCTGATAACCAGCAGAGTACAGTACACAGTACACACTGCCTAAAATGTTGAGTTACCAACTCTTTTCAGAGCCACACTCCTTCTCAGAAGAGAAGTTTACCGTTACATGCACATGGTGTCCTCACAAAGCTTCTACTTGATAATTGGGCCCCTTTTTTTCTTTCATTGGGCCAGAAATAATAGAGCTGTGGACAGCCAGTCCAGAGGTCATACACTGCACCAGACTGATGCTAAGATCACCAGACCCAGTCCACCATCCACAATGGATCTTTTGGTCGCCAATGTTTGCCTCCGACCCTGTCAGTAGCATTGTTGCTCCTGATGTCCCTGCACGCCTAATCCACAAAGCATTTACAACGGAGGCTCTGTGCAGTAATTGCAGTGGCTAGGTGTGGGCTTGTGGGTGCTTTGTTTACGGAGACAACCCTGGATGGAGTTTCCACCAGCTATTGATGCAGATAGTCCCTGACTCCAGTGCATACAATCATTACAATGTACATGTACATGTACATCATTACGCTGGCAAGGGAGTGTCAGTGGACTACATGTACCTGATGCTGGCAGTGTATTTTCCCTAACTGTAGCTAGCAGATTATTTTACCTAAATTTGGACGTGTCCAAATGCGTTGGCTACGGCCTGACAAAATACACACTTGTATGGGGATTGTCCGTAGCCGCTAGCTTCAGGCTTCCATAGATCTATGTGTACACTGAAGCTGTAGCCGCTAGCTAAATGGCTTCTATAGAGATCTATGTGTAAACTTGAGCCATAGCCGATAAACAGAATGATCATGTGATTCAGCTGGGAAACTGTGGCCAACCAGCCTGTGCATGCAAACATACATGTACATGTAGGAAGATTATGCCGATCAAAGAAACCAAATGGATGAATTCTCATGACATAGCATAATTTAGTTCATTTATTGTTTATTACTATACCCTAACTTTCCCAAATCCTATTGTCCTAGTGTAGGAATGTGTAGGATTGAAGGCATGTGGTAGTTGATGCATAGAAGGAATTTGCAGGATTGAGGGCATGTGGACTTTTTGTCACTTGGGGAAAATATAGGACCCAGGTTACAAGGCCCAAAGTGATGGAGGGCACTTGGTAGTAAAATATTTACATTATCACAAAAAGGAGTAGGTACCAATGGTCCAGGGAGACACTCTTGGACTGTCAGGTTTGGGCTTCTAACTGAAGGATTATAGGATTGTGCAGGATTCAGGTCATGTGCTAGAAACAAGTGGTCTTACATGCACATAAATAAAGCTAAATACATGTAAAGACATGTCTAACAATGATGTTTGAGCTTTTGAGGCAAACATACACCACTGAAATCATTACAAATTTCCTTGGTGTTTGTCTCAGCAGGTCAACTGCCGTAGAACCAGTGAGGTTGCATGCACAGTTTTGGCCTGAAGTGTGGTTACAAAATTGGGTTATTGTATTTTGGATAACTTGAAGACCGGATTATAACTCGTTTTCATCAATTCCCTTGGACTTTGACTTATCAAGGTTTCACATGAAGCTCCTAATGTCATCCAACCATAAATGCTCTGACAAAATAAACAAAGTGCTGAGAAACCTCCACTGGGACTTAAGGGGACAACTTGAACTGGAGTGGTGCAATGAAGGACAGTGGCTGCTCTGCACACAAGTGTTTCAAGCTGTGGAGGTTTCCGTGGGTACTTGAGACTGAGAATGAGTTTGTGGATCTGTGCTCACCTTCTTCAGCAAGTAGGGGGCATCCATGTTCAGCTTGCAGCGCCGCTCCACGTCATGAATAGCCCCATCGTCGCTCTTGAACTCCGAGAGAATCTCACTGCCCAGAAAGATGGGGATCATCTTGCACGTGGGGAAGCGCTTCTGATAAGCCTGGATGGAAATAGAGGTGGGGAACAATTATTAACAGAAAACCAAATAAAGGCCATAATTTTCAAACTCTATTTAGGATAATTAGGTTTGCGGTGACACCATGTAAATTCTCTTATTTTGTAAGTGTGGTTCTGAAAAGAACCGGAGGAACTTGACGTTTCGAACAGTGTACTCTGCTCGTCTTCAGGAGACTATATTTACACGCTGGCTTTATATTGAGTATTGACTACACTACAGTAATATGCCAAAATGCTGCAAATTGATTATTGACTAAAATGACCAAAAAGAGAATCAAAAATTAGGAGGGCCTTACGGTTTGGTCCTAGCAGGACCTTTCTCAAAGGCAGAGAGCAACATTGGGCAGCTTCTGCCTTTGAGGAAGGTCCTGCTAGAATCTAAATGTCAGACCCTCCTAGCTTTTGATGCTGGCAAATATTATTAGGCGATCTTTCTTGAAAAGTTTTAACTATTTCACTTCATGGAAATTACATGCAAAACATACAAGTACAACTACATGTATACGTACATTTAATTTTATGTACCGGTAAGTAATTATGCTTAATTCTGCTTTTGAAAAAGGTCCTGTTAAGACTGAAATGTCAGGCAGCTCTCTAGCCCTCTACACATTTCTAGGCACTATTTGGATTAGACATAGATTGTGAGGGCCTCATATTTCAAAACTACACTGTACGTACAAGTAGCTGAACCATTCTCAAAGGCCCTAAGAAAGGTCATGATTGTAATCTAAATGTCTGGTCCTCCAATTTCTTTCTTCTAGAATCAATTTAAATCATCTTGACTTGAGTGCCTGCTAACTGTTGTCCTTCAAACCAGACAAATCAATATCTGTACTTGTACGCAATAACCCATGCACATTGAACAGGAAATTACACTGAGGCCAGTTTTCCCTGCAAGTCATGATACCTGTATGTAACTGATAACAAACACTGCATTTAATGTAAACAAACCGATCCGATACAAATAGCACGTACACACCTGTAGGGCGCATCATACACAACCAACTTCACAGAAAAACCACCTGCCAAAGGTATTTTTATTCAACTGTAGCTTCACAACAATGTCACTCTCACAATGTTTTGTGGTTTTTTTTTAAATGCACCCAGCTGAGGCAACCTTGACCTTCACCATTAAATCCACATTGCTTTTGATACGTCTCTACCGAGTCTAGCTTTGGTGCGTGTTGTTGTTTACCATCTTGGCATCTTGTACAGTCTACGACCAGTGTAGAGTCAAGCCGTCTGTCTTATGTCAAGAGAATCCTGCCAGGAGTAATTGGCTAAGTTCTCATTGCGGGTTTGTGAAGTACATTGTGTACACGGGATGTGGGAGTCAAACTTCGCTGAAAGGGGCACTTACAGTGCTCAGTATTCAAATCTACAATTAGCAGACTAGCAGTGGCTCTATTGTCAAATGGAAGTTGACGTAATCTCGGGACAGTTGAAGGCCATGCACACGATATACACTGCACATTATCAAAGTGCTTTAGATTCATTTCCTAATCGCAAACCAAAACACGACCCATGGAACAACAAGCTACATGCATGTACATGTAAATGTCCACAATCTCTCTCCCTCTCTCCTCCCTCCCCCTCTCTCTCTCTGCCCCTCTCTCTCTGCCCCTCTCTCTCTCCCCTCTCTCTCTCTGTCTCTCTCTCTCCCCCTCTCTCTCTGTCTCTGTCTCTCTCGCTGCCCCCCCCTCTCTCTCTCTCTCTCTCTCTCTCTCTCTCTCTCTCTCTCTCTCTCTCTCTCTCTCTCTCTCTCTCTCTCTCTCTCTCTCTCTCTCTCTCTCTCTCTCCCTCTCTCTCCCTCTCTCTCTCTCTCTCTGTGTCCCCCCCCTCTCTCTCTCCCCATGTGTCTCCCTCTCTCCTCGCTCTCTCTCTATATCTCTCTCCGTCTATCTTTCTCTCTCCTCTATCTATCTAGTATCTATCTCTCTTTATCTCCCCCCCTCTCTCTCTCTCTCTCTCTCAATCTCTCTCTGTGGCATCATATCTCTTGTCGTTTGCAATCGTGCTAAGTACATGTAAGTTGATAAGCCTCTGTTGAGTCTGTTGGCAGCTTTCTTTAGTAGATCTGCAAGCCTGTTGCCCCACTAGCCATTCCTTCAGACTGGCCTCCAGGCTACCCATCTTCTATTCCTAGGCTCCTCTCCCCCTCCCCCTCTTTCCTTCCTGCCAAAGCCACACTATCCAGCTCCTCTCTTCTCATTGATGACCCCTGAAACTCATCCGCCCGATCCTCACCCCACAAATTACATGTAGCTCACCCCAACTCTATTTAACACAGTATGCCACACTCAATTGATTGAGCAAATTACATGCATTGGCTGCCACCTCAGACTCTCACAATTCCAGGGGAGACACTATCTGACTGACACAGGCCCTGAGACTGTAAGTCATTGAATGCTACCAATGATCTGACCTTAGCCTTCCAGTTACAGAATTTTCTGGGTCTTCGAAAAGACGTCCCTTTCGGGAAATTTCACCTCTGACCGCCAAGACTAGTGACTAGTGGTTGTGCCCTTGTAATAGGTCTGATCACCATGGTAAAAGAAAACTTGGATGAGCAGGGCATCCTGCCAAGTTCAGTTGCAGACAAACAGCCCCTACGGGCTACCCAAATACACATACCCGGGTACTACATGTACCTTGGCAACTTTCCATTTAGTCCATGGTACTCCAAAAAAACAAATTTTGAAACCATAGGTATGGGGGAAACATTCACAAAGAATGAAAAGGACATTGTCCTTATCATTCTGCCTGCTCAAATCAAAATGTTATGTCAGGTCTACTTAAGTTTTAAGATCTGCACATTTGTATATAATTTATTTGTATATAATTTTTGCATTTTTAAAATGTATTTTCTGCCTGTGGCAAAGGTCCTGCTAGGACCAAACTGTGAAGCCCTCTTCATTTTTGAGTTTTGCATTTTAAGTCAGAACTCAGTAATGCAATTTGTAACAAGTAACGCAGTCTAAATAATTTGACTTCATATAAAAATGGAAGGGTAGGTGGAGGTCTGGAGGATGTTACATGAAGTATTCTTGCCGTACTAAAGTCCTTCACTGCTTCAGAAATAGCAAGATCTGTGAAGAACTTATAAAGTTAAACAAATTTGTGCAAAAGCGTTCATTTTCATGTTGATTTTTGACTCGGTTTCAGAGGATTCTGCTGAACAAAATCATGGAGTAAGAAGTATGATAAACCTAATCAGAAGTGTATATTTTGCCGGTACCGGCATTTCTCTGCAAATGCAATTTTGCCGTTCCCTTACTCTGATTAGCCAATTGTCAATTACGTATGCTAGATTTCTTGCTCCTCCATTTATAGAGCAAAAAGGCTGGCATGGCCATCATAATGTCATGAAAATTGACCAATGAGAATTAAAGAATGGCCAAAAAGTGTTTGCAGGAGAATGCCGGTGACGGCAAAATATACCGGCTTAGTTACCGGGTAGGGTAAAAGCAAGGCTACCGGTATTCGACCAGCTGTGTAGTTTTTGTACGGCTGGACGATTTCCCTTCCTGGTCGAAAATACCTGCACTTACCCTAGGGCTACACTGCCTACAGTAGATTTCAGGATGTGACTGCGCCTTGTCTGAGGTACTTATCAATGATGACGATTGGTAATTTCCTGGTACATAGAGTGTGAATTTATTTGTGATCTTGGAGTCCCACTTTCATGCACAGTCAGTAGCATTTACAATGTCTGTACACAAAGATTTGTACAAGAACTTGGAGAAGCTAGGTCAATGATTAGCACTGCACTGTACTACTGAGTACTGGTCAGTAGGCCTACTGTCTACTGAGTACTGTACTGCCGCTAGGAGTAGGAGTAGGAGTAGGAGTGTCACTGTCACTACTGACTAGGTGAGGTCAGGCCCCAATTTCATAGAGCCGCTTCAGCACCAAAATTTGCTTTTAGCCTGAAAAATGGTCCTCAAAATAATCAGGTTGCCAGCTAAAGTTCCATTTGTATTCCATGTGAAGCAAACAATAGTAGAATATGAGTCAAGTACAACAAGCATCAAGTGAAATAGGTTTGGCAATCTGGTTTTAACCAGGGAAGAGGTTTCTTGCTTGGCAAATGTTCGTGCTGATGCAGCTCTATGAAATTGAGCTCAGGTGTACAACAGTTGGGCGTCAGACAAGTCGCCGGACGGACAACTCGACTCAAGACAAGTCACTGGATGACCGGTGAGTCAAAGGTATGGGGGTCGACTTGTCTCAGAGGCGACTTGTCTGACAAGTTCCCAACACAGTTTCTACGGTTTCCCTGTTCAACCTTCATGGTTAATGATCATGGTACAAAACTACCGCCCGGTAAGTACTGTCTGTTCCGTCTACTGTCACTGACTAGTGAACAGACTACTCTTCAGTCTTCATTTTCATGTTCCCATCAAGAGCCATGATGTAAATACTGCACCTTGACACATTGGAAATACGGGACACTGACGTAAATACCGACGATCACTTGAAAAAGAGACTTTACAAGCACATAAAGTACAGAGTGGAGTAGGAGTACTTACGGCCATGACTAGTTCGAACGGGTGCTTGTACACCCGCACGGGGGATTTGTATTGCTGCACCATCGTGCCGTGTCCAACACCAACACCACTTCACGAAATCGGACGGGATAACGCCCCCAAATCAGAGCATAGCTGGAAGCCTTTCTCGAAATCACATCACCGGTAACCGCAGATGCATGGCTCGTTCACAGCGGACGGGGGAAGTGTGTTTTTATTTCCGTTTTGACCTCGCACAAAAACAAGTAGAAAGAGTAGAAATGGGTGCATGGGATGTGACAGGTCTGTTAGGTCATAGGAGCCGGCTATGCGGGTTACCAGTGCACTACGCTGGTGACCAGCTGTTCTGTGACGTTACTCAATGGGCACAGTGACGTCACAAAATATGCGCGGAGGACGATGCGCGTGAGCATGTTTACATTATTTTGTACACGATCGAACATTGTACATTTAAATGGCTACGGCTTTTAGTTACACATGGGTCTAAGGAAGCCGCTCAGTAGTGGCTGCAGCCAATCTCCATAGGACTGTGCGATATTTCGAGCTGGAGTTGACACATCCTTTATTTTATGATCATACCGTTTTGCATGTCCAAATAACTTTAGTATGAAATATAAATGGGCAAGTTCCATATTGAAGAGTTTCTTGCGTAAAACATGACTCCATGTTCTGAATTACATGTACTGTACATGTACATGTTTACATAGTGTCCGATACATGTACATGTACAATGGACATGTATGCATACAAAATGAAGTACATGAACGTAATTTTTTTTTATAGAAACGACAGAGGGCGTCCTACAAAAACAACCGTTGAGGTCACGATACCATGTGTCTACGATAGTACGAACCATGTGGATTTCCGTACGATTTGAGTTCCAAACTCCACAATATGTCAAACGTTGCTGTATTCTGCCGCCGTTTCCGTGCTCTCATGCAGGTAAAGTGACTGCAAATGTCTTTTAATGTGTTTTGTTTCGTGAAGATTATCAATAAAAATGATAAGACAACTTCAAAATGCTTTTCTAACTCTAAGTTTGTCTCACACCTCATTCATTCTAATTCAGTAATTGACGGCCCACGAATGACATAAAATTTGATCAATACTGCCTGAAATGTTCTTCTTCTAAGTTCTACTAAGTACTACTACTATAGAACTAATAGTACTAGTACTAGTTGTAGTACAGGTAGTGAGTGGTAGGCCTAGTACTTGTACTAGTAGTATCGTGGGAACCCCCGTTTTCGACGCTACACGATTTCGACGCTTAGCCTTCTAACTCACATCGCACTATGAAAACAACTCCGTATAACGATCTCAGACTTCGTATCTTACAGTTGGTTTCCTGCTCTTGTCCGTCACCGAAAATGTGGAAATTTAAGGCTTTTCCAGTAGGCCAAACTCGTGTTATTCAAAAAGTTGCTCTTTTGGGGTCTATTTTCCTAGGTACAAAATTGGCAGTTGCTTCGAAGCTCCAGTTTTCTTTATTGTTGGTCCTAAAAAAAATCTGAGTGTACCATAACAAACCCCAACATCCGTAGAAAAAAAATATATCACACAGCTTGAGGCAGTCCGTTCAGGGTAAAAACTATGGAGCCTTCTATAGGGCGTCTCGCTTATATATTTTTTTAAATTTTTTTTATTTTTTTATTTAAAGACAAAAAGTAACATGGCCCAATAGGCTTTTTTTTTAAATGAAAAAAATAAAAGGGCAGCTAGAGAAAGTACCAAGAAGGAGGAAATGTGTCTCTGGAGTGACATTGGGAAAGGTCATAACTGAAAAAGCAGCGAGAAAGAGGATTGTGGAGTTTTTTTTAAACGTCACAAAAGAAGACATCAACCAGACCAATACGTTTTAAGCATAAATTATGAATGATTTGAGGAAAGTGTTAGAAGCAGTGTGGAAAAACAAAAACAAAGATGAACACAAAAAAACATACAGGGAAGAATTTTACAGTGCCACACAGCATTTTGAGTTATTTTAAGAATTTATTTTGCGTTTGGCTGCACTGGGACACCTTACTAAACACCACTGACGAAAATAGGTGACGATGCTTACTGCGCGGTGCGCCGCGGACGTCAACAAAACCAGGTAATCTTACGGAAGTGACAGGCTTGATCAACCTTCTCTATGATTATTCTAATAGTCTGTGGTGTGGAGAAAGTGACTGGGACCTCTTTTAGTGTGAAACTTTCGTCCACATTGTTCAGTTTGAAGAAAAGTCCTTATATCGTCGAAAACCGGTTATTGGAGGATACTAGTAGTAGTAGTACTACTAGTACTAGTACTACTACGAGTACTAGTAGTACCATAGTGGCAGTGACAGTATCAGAACCAGAAATTCTTCAGAAACTGGGTTATTTTTAAGATCTTAATTCTGGGAGTAATAATATACGTACGCCAATGTTTTAACATTTAAAGGACACTGCTACTGTGCTACTGCTTCAGTGCTAGTGCAAGTGATAGTTGAGTACTGAGTAGTACTGAGTAGCTAATTTTACGTGTACTTCCTTCTCAAGGCATGGTACAAACATCCAGTCAGGACGTTCTGCCAAGATGTCTCCCAAGGTGAAGTGAGTGTAGAGGTTCCATCTGATTCCACCGCTGAAGCCAGTGATGATGACACTGTGGCAAGTGATTCGTGCATCGACGTCAGCCATGACTCCGAAGCGGATCCCGCTGGTGAGATCGTGCGGCGGATCAACGCACTCTCTGCAGCGACGAAGCTGGGGCGGATCTCGGCCACCGTCCTGGGGCGCATCGCAGACCACCGGGCCGCCCACGGGCCGTTCCAGCGGCCTGAGGACCTGATGGGCGTGGCCGGCGTCGGCCGACAGACGCTGCAGCGGATCCAGGCGGAGATTCTCCGACCCACGCTGCGGGTGGAGGTGGGCGGGGCCAGGCCGTCGCAAGGGGCGGAGCATGTGGGAATACTGCCGTCCAGGATCGAGGTAACACCCACCCCCCCCCCACTGTACACACTGCCCCAAAAGGAGTTACCAGCTCTTTTCAGACCCATGAAGTGGGAACCGTCCTTGGCTGGTACCCAGTTTTCCTCGCCGTAGTGAAACCGTGATTCTGGTTCTCATTTTGTTGTAAGCTGTCATTCCATGATCCACTTGGAATTGGGATTACCGCCCAAGCCAAATGGCATTCCATTTTTCTCTTGGCAATCTTTTTCCCATCTTCTCTTCTCCCACTCTCATTAATTCCCCAATTAAACATTCCCTGAAGGACGTAGTGGCAGGGGACATGGGCATAGAGCAAAATGGAGAGCGACAAATTTGCAATGACACCATGCCTGGAATCTCTTTCAAGAATGAGTGTAATTCTGAGACAAGCCGGTAACCCAGTGTTTGGGACAGTGTGTGCCCTGACTATTGTTGACTGCTCATAATGTTGAGTTACAACGTCTTATCAGAGCCACATTCATTCTTAAACAGCAGATGTCACAGTAAACTTTCCACATTGTGATTCCACCATTCAATTCAATTCAATTCAATTCAAACCTATAGTGGTACGTCACTATAACGAACATCCCGGGATCCATGAAAATTGTTTGGTATAGTGATCATTGTTCATTCGCAGTTACACATACGCCCACATGTTTTGTACAAAAAAAAATCGGGAGCCAAAGGGCGTGTTCGTTATAGCAGCGTTCCACTGTAATGCAAGTCTAAAATAGCAATACAATGACTATTATTATTGCTAAGCTGCTGTATGGTTCCACTTTTGTGTTGACTTTTTTTTCTGGCTCTTCCTCTCCTCCTCCCCTCCCCCCCAACCTCCAGTCCTTGAAGGACATTGTGGCAGTAGACATAGGTCTGAAGCATCTAGGCTGGGTCCACATGACGCGTGACCGTCGGGTGTGGCAGTGGAAGATCAAGGACCTTGTGGGACTCTCAGCCGGCAAGTGGGACCCGCCCGCCTACCAGCAAGTGGTACGTTCACTGACAGCAGAGGGCGCTATGCTTAGAAACACTCACAACAATCATGTGAGAAAGCAGTCAATCCAAGTCTGCAGTGACTACGCATCTGTTTTGAGGAATGAACTCAATGTTTGCCTTCAGTTGCCAGCTTTCTCCGAGCCATACTTACTCCCCTCAGCCTGGACTCACTGTGCCTTAACCACAAGTGATTTAGAACACCCCCCCCCTCTCTCTCTCTCTCTCTCTCTCCCTCTCTCCCTCTCGTTCTCTCTTGTTCTCCCCTCTGTCTCCCTCTGTACCCCTCCCTCTCTCTCTCCTCTCTCTCTTGTTCTCTCTCCCTCTCCCCCCCTCTCTCTCTCTCTTTGAGGTCATCCCCTGTCTGACCCAATCCATCCCTCCCTCTCCCTCCCCTCTCTCTCTCTTGTTCTCTCTCCCTCTCCCCTCTCTCTCTTTGAGGTCATCCCCTGTCTGACCCAATCCATCCCAGAGATTTAAGGTTCCCACAAGCGCCGAGTTGCAAATAAATGCTATTAATAAATGCCCATGTAGCTGTTAGACCAGGCTCTTGGATGTGGTCAGGATGTGGTCAGAGCTTTAATAGAGATCATTGCAGTGGTCTGAGAGTGAGTCTACCTTCTATCAGTCACCGTGTGAGCACACTCCAGCAGAACACACAGCTGAGAAACCTTTGACCTCTAACGCCGCCTTGTGTTAAACTGGTTCTTGTGGCTGTGGTTTCTCAATCTTTCCAGATCACAAACACCATATCAGAGATGCCTCAGCCTGACCTCTTTGTCCTGGAGCACCAGCCTTTCACCGCGGCCAACAAGTCCACCTTCCAGACGCTGCTCTTTCAGCGGACATTGCAGGGCATGCTCTACGCCACCCTGAACGCCGACTTCACCGGTACTCCGCGTGCCATCTCCCTCCTACAGGCCCGGGTCGGTCGTCACTTTGACCTCCAGGTCAGAGGGATGCGCGCCAGCGGACAGGAGATCGTTGCCGGGTTCCTGCGCGACGCTGAAGTGGCGATAGAGGGCGGTGCAGACGTCCCGGCGAGAGTTGACTACGAGGGCGCCGCAGTCTTCCGCTCGGCTACAAGACACCAGAGAGAGCACCTGGCTAATTGCCTGCTGCAGGCAGTAGCCTTTTATGACTTGATCGTCGACCGGAAAGGGTGAAAGGACATCGAGGGGAACCTTGTCATCATCGATTGCAGCTTGCAATCACGAATCTATGGAAGCCGCTAGCTAGCGGCTTCAGGCAACTTCCATAGACTTGTGTGTTATTTCCAGCCATAGCCAATACATTCATCCGTGGCTCTGGTGTCACATTGAAACTGTCGGATTAGTGAACGGACTTCGATTGCTGACTAATACTTTCTGGAATTCTGGAATTACAGGACTTTGTTTTGCCTTTCCATCTCTTCGTTTTAATACAGCAACGAAGCCTTGTCATCGATTGCAGCTTGCCCGACACAGACGTGAACAAACTTGCTACAACTGATTACATAGTAACCAACACTTAATGTATCACTTACTGAAAATGTATCACCATCCTTAGGGGTGTAACATTATCCACTGGGAGGTGATACATTATTGATTTAAAATTTACTTACGATATGGGTCAATTTGCATTACATTATCAGTTGGTGATACAGTATTGAGACAACGGAGGCACAGGGGTCAGCCCCCCTCCCCACAAAGACAAACTGCCAGACATGAAGTGGCCAAATGATTCCTGAGACCGTGTAACCGTGAACAGGACTGGACAGTGGTCCATGTCATACATGCATGGAGGTGTACTGTTGGTACTCGGTACAGATGGTAAACAACAACTAAAAATCAATATAGGAAGGTTTGCGGTGACACCATGTATAAGGTCTCTTAAAGAAGAAGTGTGGTTCTGAAGATTAATCTAACCAAATACAAGTACCACTAAAGACCAACTCTCAACTAAGCAGCACCTTACTACATAGCATTTTTTTATTTACAAAATGAATAAACCTCCAAATTAAATGAGCGTTGGTACATTGTGGATGTGCTATGTTAAGGTTCCATGGGGGTGATGGGACACAGATTGGATAGGCAATTAATCTAAAGCACTGTGATATGTAATACATCAGTCTCAACAGAACAGGGCCAACAGAACCTTTTTCAAAGGCAAAGTGATGAGGACATACACAGACAGTCAGGTGAAGGAAAGCCCTGACACACATGACAGAGGAAGGACAAAAGGGAAGGGAGTGGGATGCTGATGTACACCAAGGGAGGGGAGATCAAAGGGAAAACAAACAAAAGTGTGGGGAGGATCAAAGGGACAGGAGGGAGGTGGGAGATCAAAGACAGGGAAGATGAAAGAAAAGAGGGATTAATGAAGTGAGGATTAGTCATTCCCTTCTTGGAAGTTGAGGCCATGAGGTTGGATATTGCGGAGACGCTTAATCCAGTCTATTTGAAAACCAGTCTACTCAAGCTGTAAACTGGAAGATTAATGTGGCATTCTTGTAAGTCACGGAAATAAAGAAGTTCAAATGAGAAGATGAATGCTTGAGTGTGTGCTTCTTGTTCCCCATGTCGTGAAAAGTCATTTAGCAAAGTCATTTCCGACGTCTCCGACCAGGGATAAACATTCATGCTTTCCATCCAAACACCCGACAGATTACCAGCGTCTGATTCCACGATGATCTTTGCCGGGTTCTGTCTGGATTGGGGATGGGATGGAATGGGCTGGGATGGGACAGGATGCATGGTCTGACCCTCGCATGAACCTACTCTCAAATCCTCCTTGTTGGCTGGTCATGGGATTAATCAGCAAACTCCATCAGAGAGTAGATCAAACTTGGCCCAGGAGGGTGGTCTCTTTTGTCCCAATTGGTTCTGAACCTCCACTCATAGTTCACATGCCGGATGTTGGTTTCAAGAGTACCGGTGCTAGCTACCATTCTCTTTCGATGTGTTCAGGTCTCTGAAGCCTAGCTTACTCAGCGGCTCTTTGGTCATCAAATCTCTGTGAGAAAGGAGGAAGGAAACCGCTATTCAATATCATGAGAGAGCAAAGGCAAAACTGACATCTTAAACAATTTTGAAAAATTGGCAAAGAAAACTTTGACTTGAACCGAGAATTGAACCCGAGTCCCGAGACCTCTGGTTTTGCGTACCAGCGCTCTTACCATCTGAGCTATCAAGCCCTTAGATGGTGTCCTCCCAAATTGTCAACTAGTTTTTGAAGGGGTGGGATGGGGTCAGAAGCAATTTAGTGGGCCTGGCATTTCGATCCTAGAAGGACCTTTCTCAAAGGCAGAGTGACCAAATTGAAAAATTGGTAAAGAAAACTTTGACTGGACCGGGACTTGAAACCGAGACCTCTGGATTAATGTACCAGTGCTCTTCCGTCTGAGCTATCCAGCCCTTAGATGGTGGCCTCCCAAATAGTCGACTAGTCTTTGCCGGGGTGGGGGGCACCAGTCAGAAGCAATTCAACCATTAACTGCCATATATCTCCTGGAATCACCTCGACCTCGACCAGCTCGGTGGTCAAGTGGTCAAGATGTTTGCACTAGAAAACAGGAGTCACGGGTTTGAATCCCGCCCAAGCTGCCTGATATTTATTTCATCTGTAATATTCAACTGAGTTTCCACAAGGAAGCTGACAGTGAGTTAATGACAACATTTCTAAAAATGAACAAAAACCCAATTATTATTCCAAGTTGAATCTATGTTGCTACTGATCCAATCACCTGTCCATTCTGCACTGCAGGTAGTCCATACTTTGCTGTCTGCATTTGTTGTTGTCGTTGCGATTTGCTCTCAGGCAAGCCATGAACTGCTCCTTGAATACTTTGCATTCCCCTGGGTTCAAATCACCAGTGCAGTAAAGAAAGACGTTTAGCGTTGAGACAAATCTCAAGATCCACAAAACTCAAGACGTTTACCAATACCATTGGGGCAAAACTGAAGACGTTTATCATTGGCACAAAACTCAAGACATTTACCAATACCATTGGGGCAAAACTCAAGATGTTTACCAATACCATTGGGGCAAAACTCAAGATGTTTACCAATACCATTGGGGCAAAACTCAAGATGTTTACCAATACCATTGTGGCAAAACTCAAGACATTTATCATTGGGACAAAACTCAAAGACGTTTACCAATACCATTGGGACAAAATGGAAAATAATTTGAAATTTTAAATTACGACCTTGGTGACTTTTTTTTGCCCATTATCCATATGCCCTTGTTCTGCAAGGCACCAGTCGAAATATTTAAATAAATTATTGAAAAATGGCTACCCATTTGCGGTTGCATTTATGATTTAGTACAACTTATAATTATATCATTATTAGACAACCAAGACAAGTGTGGAATTTAGTTAATCACAAGGCGAGTGCAGGCTATTATACATGTAGGATGAATGAGTTTTGTGTTATTCTGTTCGTGGTTCGAATCCTGTTCACGGTTTTTGTTACGAAGTGAAGATCAACTCCTCGAACAATTTCAACCCATGAGGGCGCTACACAACAACACCGTTAGTGAGTTCACTGCAGTGCATTCATTCTCGCCATCACGATCGGTCAGTTCGTCCGTTTTTGTGCAATATCGAGGGTTTAAATACTTACCATCGTGATCTAGAGGGAAGCTGCCTTTGTCAGGCGGTCGGGGTTTGAAGCTCTTCTGTCCGAAATTCATCGCAGTCGACATTTTCTGGGTTGTTTTGGAGTCACACGGACGCTGCGATCCGTAAGTTTGCACGTTAGACCGTGTGCCCTACTGCATTGGCTATGGCTTCAGTTTACACACAGGCATAGGGAAGCCTGCAATCAGTGGCTGCAGCCTTTCCCCATAGACTCGTGTGTTATTTCCTGCCGTAGCCAAAGAATTTGTACACCGACTCGGCTTGTCAAGTTCGGATGACCTTTCAACTTTTGAGTGTCACATGTTTTATTGACAACCATTCAATTAATCCGATTTCAATTAAAAAAGAAACTATTGTCGAGGGAAAAAGGGGAAAGCACCGAACGTCTGTGTACGTTTACGACTACGAGTACAAGGCATCAGAAATAGTTCTTCATACCATTGTAACGTGCTCATCGGTCAAACAAATCGGACAATATTTTGCGGTCAATGTTAAATGGTACATCTAAAAGCAGACGACGCGATACTGAGTAATGTAATCATGTTTGCATTTGTTTTTGCTTGTAAAACTATTCCTCCATGGTAAAACTAAAACTAGTCAAAGTAGATTGTAATAAAATAACTAGATTATAATCTAAGCTACATGCAAATTGATATCATACTTGAGACGTTGAAACTTGAGTAGCCTAAAATCAAAGTTGTCAAAATAATGAAACTGAAAGGCTTCATTAATTGTAAATAACGATATTGATAACTACGAAATCAAAACGACATTAATAACATATTCTGTATATTATAATGTAATGATCTCTTGAAGGACAAAGATGTTCATTGCTGATTGTACAAATACTATGGTTCTAAACTTCTACTAGTAGTACTACTAGTACTACTAGTACTAGTACTGAGTAGTACTAGTAGTACTACTAGTAGTACTTCTAACATTGTCTTTCTGAATCTTATTGAGTTATTCTGGTTTTTGGTGTTTTTCAGATTATTTGAGCAAGGCCACACGCCAACACGGGAGCTGACGTTTTCGCAGACTCGGGAAATATGATGGAGGATCTAGAAATATTCCAGGTATTATGGTGGTGGTGGTGGTGGGGAACTGAAAAGAGATATTTCCTAAAGCTAAAACAAAATGGAATATATTGTTGGACAGACATGTAAGATGTGATTTTTGGGGGTATTTGGTCAAGGATTAAGATTTCAAGTTTCAAAGTTGTCATTTTGAATTAAATCTTGTGAAAGGATTGATAAGTAATCAATGCTGGGATCAAAAAGAAATTTTCAAGGTTTGCTTTTGGTAAAAATGGCAAAGAAAATTTTGACTGTATCGGGATAAAACCTGAGGCTGAGACCTCTAGTTTTGTGTTGTGTACCAGTGCTCTGAGTCTTACCATCTGAGCTATCCAGCTTTTAAATGGTGGCTTTCCCCAAAAAGTCAACTAGTCTTTGCTGGGGTGGGGGTGCCAGTCAGAACTTAGAAGCAATTCAACCATTAACTGAAGTAGGGCTGTATCTATGGGGATCAAACCCCACTTTCATTCAGATGCAAACGACCAATTGTTGTAAACCTGGCTGTAGCAAATAGGGGATCACTCAAAGTGGATACAGCTTTTTCAAATTTAAGTCAAGACCTTTTATTTGGATGCCCACAGTTTGACGACAGCCCAGTGGAGCATGCAACACTTCCTCAGTATGTGCCATCCATGGGCAGGGGTTGTAGGACCAGACCCAACCCAAAGGACATCAAACTTCCCAGAAACTACAGCACTCACCTGAGACGTAAGGTAAACAGGACGCAAAAGATCAGACTTCAAGGATTGCACGGTGGAAGCACTAAGTGTGAATAGACCGATTGCGCGACCACTGTTTACATTCCATCATGTAACTTATAGTGGGTATTTGTTCATCTCATTTGGCACACAGCAGAGATGGAAATGTACAAAGAAGAATGTGGACAATATGATAGTCTTCTTTGCTCGTTTCCACTCCTGTTCTGCACCAAATGAAATGCAAATATACCCACTATAAGTCACGTGCTGGCATGTAAACATTGATCGGCAATCGGTCCATTTTGCCAAAAGACCGACCCGCTTGAAGCAGCTCAAGTAGCCACTAGCCACATGTTACTGACACCAACCCACTAATATCTCACCTTGTCTATTTGATTGGGTGTATTTCAGAATGAGTCCAGATGGAGGCATCCGGACAGACATGAGCACGTATCCTCAGGCAGTGACCCCATCCAAGACTACTCAGCATTGCCTCAACCCCAGGACCCCACACCCATGGACGGGGACTTCCTAGGGGCCACGTCCCGAGGGCTAACGGCTGAGATCCTGGAAGGCAAGGCCTGTCTGATGGAGAGGTTCCTGGGCAGGCAGGTGCCCACTGCTGACCCCTCAGCAACCCCTGACCCCTCAGTGACCCCCGACCCCTTGGCGAGCCTTGACCCGGGTCATCATCGCCGTGCGATGCCAGGGTCTCTCCGTTCGTTGCCGGCATACAGCGATCGCTTGACTAAGGGCAGTAAAGGCATGAGCCTGGTGGACGTGATGAAGATCCTCTCCACCACGCCCACCTGGGACAGGTCTTCCTCCCAGGGCAGCTCGGGAACCCGGGGAGGGCGGGGCCGGGGTAGAGAGCAAGGGCGGGGCGGGACAGGAAGCCAGAAGGGGCGGCAGTCGCAGGCTGAGGAGGGAGAGGAGAAGGGCGGGGTTTGTGAAGGAGACAGAGGAGGGAGAGTGGGGAGGGGCTCTGCCGTGCCCCCAGAGACTGCAGCCAACCCGCCCCAGTGGGCCCTGCCCAAAAGTGCCACGCCGCAAGCAATCCCGCCTCAAAACATCCCGGCCCAAAGTGGCTCTTCAAAAACAGCTCCCACTCAAACTGCCACGCCCCGAATGCCCCCGCCCAAAACAGTGCCGCCAAAAGCGGCCCCGCCCAAAATGGCCCCACTTTATACCGACCCGCCTAAAATGACCCCACCTCAAACTGCCACGCCCAAAATAGCCACACCCAAAACAGACCCATCTGAAACTGTCCCACCAGAAAAGGCCCCGCCCCAAACAGAGCAATCTGAAACTGTCCCGCCAGAACCCCTCCTGTTTCCGACTGACCCGCCCAAGACTGACCCTCCTGAAGCAGCTCAAGCCGATTGCCAGGAAGGATCTTCAGACCTTCAGTCACCAAGGATACAGCAACTGGTACATATATATGTACATGTATGTAACGGCAATAATTCCCATAAAAGAGACCCGTGGTAATGTTACCACATTCAGCGGGATCTTTGAATAGACAGACTGCGCGATGTCATCATGTGACTTATAGTGGGTATTCCGGTAAAGTCTCGGGTTTAAACTCCAGAATGTTCTTAGATTTGGAAAAAGCAAAACCTTGCTCAAACAAACAAATGCAACAGCCGTCATGTACTTTACAACAGTGCCACCTTGATTTGTGGTCCACCATATTTGTTGAATGTTTGATACTCACATAGGTCACGTGACCTATAGGACGCAATCAGTCCATTTGGATCACTGGTGGTGTTGTTATGCACTGGACCCTCCAAATCAGGACACCAGCACTGTCCAAGTTTGAAACCAAAACTCCTTGCAGCTTATCACAAAACAACTTGTAGCATAAAGCCACATAGATGTCTGATTGTGCCAGGATTAACTCATAAAGTGCATGTTCCTAAAGTGTATTCTTATCGTTTTTTAAACAAAAATGTGTGGTGCGCAGGGCACTGACAAGTGGACCGGTGCAAGGTGGTTAGCACTATCACTGCTGAATAATAGGGTTAAATGAGATTTGAAGGTTTGCATGGTGAGAATAGCAGGATAATTAGGTTTGCGGTGACACCATGTAAATTCTCTTTTGTGAGTTAGTGTGGTTCTGAAAAGAACCGGAGGAACTCGACGTTTCGAACAGGAGCTCTGAAGACTGAAGACGAGGAGACTGAAGACGAGCAGAGTACACTGTTCGAGTCGAGTTCCTCCGGTTCTTTTCAGAACCACACTAACTTACAAAAGAGAATTTACATGGTGTCACCGCAAACCTAATCATCCCAATAATAGGTTTGCGGTGACACCATGTAAATTCTCTTTTGTGAGTATGTGTAGTTCTGAAAAGAACCGGAGGAACTCACTGCTGCATTTGTTGCACTGTTATTCTTGCACAGCAACAACGGAAACCAACCTAGAATGATTCCACTGTGTTACCCAATCCAAGTAGTTTCATTGTGCACAGTGTTAATATTACAATGCTTGAGCCAATGAGGGCTGCAAACCATTGCACCTATAGACCCGAGAAATCTTGGGTCTAATACTGTGCTGCGTGTAAGTGTATCCCGAGAATTATCAGGCTTAGCAGTGGGAGTGATTAAGAATACTAGTTTGCAGTGCCACCGTCTGCAAATTATCTCTGTTATGAGAATGAAGAAACTGAATATTTTGGAAACATGAAGCAAATACAAAACGCAGTGGCTGTTGTTACGGCAGTCGTCCGTGTGGTTCCCTGACTTCACAGTATTTGTCAGGATGTTTAGCTCTTGGAACCAGACTATCAGCTAATAATAGACTGGTTCAACCAGCCTGCAATGCTGACGAAATACAATCAAGTCAGGGAACCACACGGACGACTGCTGTAATAACAGCCACTGCGAATACAACAACTGTTGCAAACAAACTGCTCACTGACTAAAATGACCTGCAATACATAAATCTCAACAGTTAGAGGGCCTTGTGTACATTTCGATACTAGAAGGACCTTTTTATGAAACAGCATACTGTACTGTCCAAGTGTATACTTGTATGCTGTCTGTAAAACAAAGAGTCCCTTGGTTCTTCTAAAATAATTACAGGGTCTGGCATTGAGAACCTTGTTGGATCTTTTCTGGGGGAAAATGGTCCTGCTAGGATCAAATTGACAGACCCTCAAATTTGTTTGAAATGTGAATTTTAAGCCATTTATGTCAATAAGAAGTTTGCAACATTTTTGTGTCCAATCCCTTGATTCTACTCAGAACCACTTCTTAATTTCACTATGAATAGCCTGAAACCTTATGATACCATCAGTAGCTAGCCTTCAAAATTTGGCAAGCAACCAAAGACTCTAGATCCAATTCAAAATCTGTCTTTAAGGTTGCTGATTATTCCGCTTTTTGCCCAAATGTTTTTTTTTTTTTTTTTTTAGCATTGACTTTTTTTATACCCTGTTGCATTTCCCCCTTATATGCTTGTGTCTTTGTCATTCTGCCTATGAGAAAGGTCCTGCTAGGATCAAAACGTCGGCCCTCTTAGATTAAATTTGCCGTTTCTCTTGTCTGTCCAGGGTATCCCGGGGGGAGCCAACTTAGTAAGAGTGGAGTGCTTACCTGCAGACATCGATGAGCACCATCTGACCTCTGTCATGTATGGCTTCGGCCCCGTCGTCTCCTGTGACATTCTGCGTGACAATGACAGCCAGGGCTGCATCGGCATTGCCTACATAAGGTGAGCTGACAATAGTGTGACAAGTGTCATTGTGTGCCGTTGTGACATGTGGCTTAATTATGACATTTGTCATTTTGACAGATGTGATAGATGTCATTGTGACAAGCCATTGGGATGGACGATAGTGTGACAGATGTCATTGTGACAGCTGCTACTGTGACATATCTTTGTGAAAGGAGTTAACATGATGTTGTGATGAGCCTCATCACAACGGATGTCATTGTTACAGATGCCATTGTGAAAGGTGTTAACATGATGCTGTCACGATAGATGTCATCAGTACAGATGTCATTGCGCTGTCAATGTGACAAACATCATCGCATGGTGCACAGATGTCATTTGTGACTAGACCACATTCTGAGACACATTACAGCCAAGCTGGGGGAGATTTAGGGAGAGGCAAATGTCAAGAGATGTTGGACTTATTTCCGGTGTAATATTGATTTAATGTCTGCGCCGTCATGTGAAGAGTTACATAGTTTTTTTGTCTGTTGCTTACTTACTTCACACCAGGGTGCCTAGTGCTCAGAGCTTGGAGTTCATTTCCACTGTCTGAGGGCAGCAGGTGAATGGCTATCTCTGTGGGTACTATGCATGGTTCATATTATGTGCAGTCTAAGTAGGGAAACTATATCCACAGCTGTGGCTGTGAATGGAGTCTTCAACGCAGTGCTTCCACCAACCGTCATGCCTGCAGGGAGAGATTACGAATAACATTTTGTACAATTACCGTTGCATGCTCAAGTTCAATCATAAATAGTGAATATGTCGTTGTTGCTGCACCCTGCTGACACCCTTAACTTAAGAAAACTCTCAAAATTAGGAGTGCCCGACGTTTCGATTCTTGATCCTAACCCTGACCCTCCTAATTTTGGATAATTGAATTTTGGTCATATTTTAGCTAGCAAGCAGTCTGCAAAATTATTACTCTTAAAAGAAATTGATTTAGATTTCAGATTTACTGTTTGAAATGTTGAGTCCACGAGTTGGATTCCATTACACATGAACTCACAAAGATATTTCCACAGGTGATATACACAAACTGCTTACTGACTAAAATTACCAAAATGTAAATCTTAAAATTTAGTGGGCCTGACGTTTCGATCCTAGCAGGACCTTTGAGAAAGGTCCTGCTAGGATCGAAACGTCAGGCCCACTAAATTTTAAGAAAGATATTTCCACACGGTGTGACTGCAAACTGCCCTTCACTTGCTGCCTCCACCATGAACAGCCTGAATCTCTTCAGATTTCTGAGGGCATTCATGTTTCCATTGCAACAAATTGTAAACACTTTATAATATTCGAGGGTCTGACGTTTCGATCCTAGCAGGACCTTTCTCAAATCAAGAAAGGTCCTGCTAGGATCGAAACGTTCGGCCCACTTATGTTTGAGATTTATGTATTGCAGGTCATTTTAGTCAGTTAGCAGTTTGTTTGCAACAGTTTTTGTATTAGCACTTTAGCAGTGGCTGTTGTTACAGCAGTCGTCCGTGTGGTTCCCTGACTTGATTGTGTTTCGTCAGCATTGCAGGCTGGTTGAACCAGTCTATTATTAGCTGATAGTCTGGTTCCAAGAGCTAAACATCCTGGCAAATACTGTGAAGTCAGGGAACCACACGGACGACTGCCGTAACAACAGCCACTGCGTTTTGTATTTGCTTCATGTTTCCAAAATATTCAGTTTCTTCATTCTCATAACAGATAATTTGCAGACGGTGGCACTGCAAACTAGTATTCTTAACCACTCCCACTAGTAACACAATATACTCATATCAGCAGCAAATGAAAACGTTTAATCCAGCAACCACTGCATCTCTTATTGAGCTTAGCAGCACATTTTTGATACGGCCTAGGTAGTAGGCATTTATATCTCCAGTTAATCCTCTCAAACCCACTCGCTACTGATTCATGAGATGCATTGTAATGGAACCCAAAGAGCTCTAAGCATGTGAAGGGTGCAGCGCTCTCTCCTTAGTGTTCTGGGAACATTTTCCCCCGACATTCAAGTTCAACGCTAACATGGTCGGCCATTGGCCCCTGCAAGCCCCCGTCCTTGCCCCCTTTGATGTCAATTAGCGAGCGCCTTTTGCCCTCCCACTGAGCTCAGCATGTGCCAAGTCAGTCCCAATTTTAGCGAAACTCTTTACAAAGTAACATACGGTGTCCTCTGATCAGATTCGGTCGGGTCGGTCGGCGAAACAAAAGTGATGTCTGAGATGAGAAGTCTGCTAGCCTTTGTGATTCATTTCAAATCTGTGGCCGTTTACTGGCCTCTAGTTTGAACCATGGTCCCGATTCCCCTGACCTCCCCCCCCCCTCCCCCATGACATTCAGGGCTAGGGTCATAGCCACAGTACAAGAGGCAATGTTTTGCAGGCAGCTTAGGAACAACCAACTGCACTGCACGGCAACAAAAGGAGCACTTTAAATAAGTAGCGCAAAGAGCTTTACGTCCGACCTTCGTTCAATTTCACCAAACTCATCGTAACTTAAAAGCAATCCGCTAGATGATTAGCGATGCGCTAAAACTGTACCGTGTAGGATAGGTGCATTGATTATCCATTGTATGTTGAGTTATGACGTACATGTATCGTAGCTTTGTGAAACCCAACCCTTGTCTCAGTATAGCCAGGCCAAGATCTTTGCTCGTTTGCTGACGGCACATAAACCTGCTTAGCGTGAAAATTGTCCTCAGTCAAAATAAAAAGATGGCTACCACCTTTCACATGATGCTAAATACGTTTGATCTGTTTTGGAACATCGGTCGCTCAGCAGGAAACACAGGATAATCTTTGGGTCTACAAAATGTGGTGCTTAACTAGCTCTGTGAAATTGGCCCCAGATGATTTGGAGGATCAATGAATTTCCTCTTGAAAATCACCTCCTGCCAATTGCTTGTAAATTGCCTGGTGGCTCGTGGTACATGGCCTTCACAGGAGATGATAGATAGAAGTGCCCTGTCATGCTAGTGGTTGGCACGGAGAAGAGGGAGAGAGAGAGACCGAGAGAGAATGGGAGAGAGGGAGAAGCGGAGAGACTGAAAAAGTGAGAGAGACTGGAAGATGCAGAGAGAAAAACAGAGAGAGACAGGTAGAGAGAGAAACAGAGAGACAGAGAGGTAGAGAGAGAGACAAAGAGACATGGAGACAGAGAGGTAGAGAGAGAGACAAAGAGACAGGGAGACAGGGAGACAGAGAGGTAGAGAGAGAGAGACAAAGAGACAGGGAGACAGAGAGGTAGAGAGAGAGACAAAGAGACAGGGAGACAGAGAGGTAGAGAGAGAGAGACTAAGAGACAGGGAGACAGAGAGATAGAGAGAGAGACAAAGAGACAGGGAGACAGGGAGACAGAGAGGTAGAGAGAGACAAAGAGACAGGGAGACAGAGAGATAGAGAGAGACAAAGAGACAGGGAGACAGAGAGGTAGAGAGAGACAAAGAGACAGGGAGACAGAGAGGTAGAGAGAGACAGAGAGGTAGAGAGAGAAACAGAGAGAGACAGAGAGAGACAAAGAGACGGAGAGGTAGAGAGAGACAGAGAGGTAGAGAGAGAAACAGAGAGAGACAGAGAGAGAGAGAGATACAGAGAGACAGAGAGGTAGAGAGATACAGAGAGACAGGGAGACAGGGAGACGGAGGGTGAGTTAGAGAACCAAGTTTATTGGTCATGATTGCCTGCAGGCCTCATGACAGAGGAAGGGCCCACCTGTTGACTGACTCACACCCACTACAGGCACCACATCAACCTCATTAACAGCCCCCTTCTGCCCCCCTACCCCTGCCCCACCCATCTCCATCACACCTACCTAGCCCCCTAAGACCCCTAGTAACCTTACCAAAAGACCTTGACTGGAACTAACCTGACTAACATTCATGCTCTCCACTCAGAGGAAGGCTCAATATTTTTTTTATTTTTTTTCAAAGTGGTTTGAACATTAAAGCCACCAAGAGTCTATTTTGTTTGGATCAGATGATATCTCAACTGCTAAGTCTTCCCTAATGTCCAAATACACTGTATGTCCAAATGTGTCAGTCATGTGCCACCAATGATTCTGATCATACTTGGCATGTGATGGGTGATTGTTTACAAAGAACCACATTTGACTTTGATCACAATTCTACTTAAGAAGCACATTGTTTGCACAAGCACATGGGAGAATCATCTCCCGACCTGGTTTTAGCACTCCTATCAACCTGCTAGCATGCCAGCACTCCTATCAACCTGCTAGCATGCCAGCACTCCTATCAACCTGCTAGCATGCCAGCACTCCTATCAACCTGCTAGCATGCCAGCACTCCTATCAACCTGCTAGCATGCCAGCACTCCTATCAACCTGCTAGCATGCCAGCACTCCTATCAACCTGCTAGCATGCCAGCACTCCTATCAACATGCTAGCATGCCGGCACTCCTATCAACCTGCTAGCATGCCAGAACTCCTATCAACCTGCTAGCATGCCAGCACTCATATCAACCTGCTAGCATACCAGCACTCCTATCAACCTGCTAGCATGCCAGCACTCCTATCAACATGCTAGCATGCCAGCACTCCTATCAACCTGCTAGCATGCCAGCACTCATATCAACCTGCTAGCATGCCAGCACTCCTATCAACCTGCTAGCATGCCAGAACTCCTATCAACCTGCTAGCATGCCAGCACTCCTATCAACCTGCTAGCATGCCAGCACTCCTATCAACATGCTAGCATGCCGGCACTCCTATCAACCTGCTAGCATGCCAGCACTCCTATCAACCTGCTAGCATGCCAGCACTCCCATCAACCTGCTAGCATGCCAGCACTCATATCAACCTGCTAGCATACCAGCACTCCCATCAACCTGCTAGCATGCCAGCACTCCTATCAACCTGCTAGCATGCCGGCACTCCTATCAACCTGCTAGCATGCCGGCACTCCTATCAACCTGCTAGCATGCCGGCACTCCTATCAACCTGCTAGCATGCCAGCACTCCTATCAACCTGCTAGCATGCCAGCACTCCCATCAACCTGCTAGCATGCCAGCACTCCTATCAACCTGCTAGCATGCCAGCACTCCTATCAACCTGCTAGCATGCCAGCACTCCCATCAACCTGCTAGCATGCCAGCACTCCTATCAACCTGCTAGCATGCCAGCACTCCCATCAACCTGCTAGCATGCCAGCACTCCTATCAACCTGCTAGCATGCCAGCACTCCTATCAACCTGCTAGCATGCCAGCACTCCTATCAACCTGCTAGCATGCCGGCACTCCTATCAACCTGCTAGCATGCCAGCACTCCTATCAACCTGCTAGCATGTCAGCACTCCTATCAACCTGCTAGCATGCCAGCACTCCTATCAACCTGCTAGCATGCCAGCACTCCCATCAACCTGCTAGCATGCCAGCACTCCTATCAACCTGCTAGCATGCCAGCACTCCCATCAACCTGCTAGCATGCCAGCACTCCTATCAACCTGCTAGCATGCCAGCACTCCTATCAACCTGCTAGCATGCCAGCACTCCCATCAATCTGCTAGCATGCCAGCACTCCTATCAACCTGCTAGCATGCCAGCACTCCTATCAACCTGCTAGCATGCCGGCACTCCTATCAACCTGCTAGCATGCCAGCACTCCTATCAACCTGCTAGCATGCCAGCACTCCTATCAACCTGCTAGCATGCCAGCACTCCTATCAACCTGCTAGCATGCCAGCACTCCCATCAACCTGCTAGCATGCCAGCACTCCTATCAACCTGCTAGCATGCCAGCACTCCTATCAACCTGCTAGCATGCCAGCACTCCTATCAACCTGCTAGCATGCCAGCACTCCTATCAACCTGCTAGCATGCCAGCACTCCTATCAACCTGCTAGCATGCCAGCACTCCTATCAACCTGCTAGCATGCCAGCACTCCTATCAACCTGCTAGCATGCCAGCACTCCTATCAACCTGCTAGCATGCCAGCACTCCTATCAACCTGCTAGCATGCCAGCACTCCCATCAACCTGCTAGCATGCCAGCACTCCTATCAACCTGCTAGCATGCCGGCACTCCTATCAACCTGCTAGCATGCCAGCACTCCTATCAACCTGCTAGCATGCCAGCACTCATATCCAGGCCTCCGAGGGTCCTTCTCAAATAATGGAAAATGTTCAATGGCGTGGGGGCATCAGTCAGAAGCATTTACCATTAATGGCTGTTTAATTCAAAGGATCAAACCTACATGTCCGTTCATAATGCAAATAACAGTCAGTTGCAAAGATATTTGCTTTTTGCTCATATTTTTAGGAGGGCCTGACATTTCGATCCTACTCCTAGGATCAAAATTTCAGACTCTCCTAATTTTTGATGTTTGGTTTTTGGTCATTTTAGTCAGTAAGCAGTTTGCAACGTTTTTGCATGTTTTTTCAACTAGATTTGAATCAAGCGATGCTTGTCTTTCAGCCGTCACAGCTCTCCACAACGAGGAGTCACCATTTCACGGTAGGTTCTCAAGTCACGCTCAATCTATGCAGCCTACCTTCAGCTATTGCAGGGGCTGTTTCAAACTCATGCTGGACAAATGTTTGTTGGTAGTGGACGGGAGGGGGAGGAGGAGGAGAGGGAGAGGGGAGGGGGAGGGGAGGAGGAGGAGAGGGGAGGGGAGGGGAGGGGGAGGAGGAGGAGAGGGGAGGGGGAGGGGAGGGGAAGAGGGTGGGTAGGGGGAGGTTCATGCTCAGGATGTGCCCATGCAAACATGTGTCACAGCGTGATTCAGTCTCACAGGATCCATTGTCTTGTGACTCTTGTCACCCGACCCCGTTCACAAACTCCTTGTGACTTGGAGGAGATTTGCCTCAGTATCACCCCCTGTCTAATTATGGCTGTGTTGAGACTGTCTGGCTATGACTACGTTCAGTGCTTGAGGCTATAGCAGACACAATCCATTGACTGAACCACTCCATGTCCGGCCATGACTGCCACACAGAGGCCTTTGAATAACTCATTCATTTAACAATCAGTAACAATTTATACCTTTGAAATAAATCAGTATGAATACACTAAGTGTACACACGAGTCAAACCTGGCACAATCGGACATCTGTGTGGCTTAAGTTAAGCTTCATATTGCTTTACGGTAGGATGAAAAAGAGGTCCTGGCACCAAGTGTAAAAACCCCTTACTACAATCAATCTGATGCACTGTACTGGATATGTATAGCGCCCTCGTGCACTGGTCAATAGAGAGTTGCACAGTCTCATTGCTTATTCTTTCATGGTCAAGAGAAATCCTTCCATGTGGATATCATTCCCAAGTACATCTGTCAATGGGGCTTTGCCCTTCCCAATGTGAAGTAGCACAGGATACTCAGTGCTTTTCCATAATATTGCAACGTACCTGCTTTCAAATAACTACCAGGCAGCTCAGAGTCAGACGGGATTTGAACCTTTGACTTCTGCTTGCAAAGTTGCTACTTGAGAGCATAGCACTATTTGACCACCAAGCTGGGCCCAATTTCATAGAGCCGCTTAAGCGTGAAAATCTGCTAAGCACGAAAACACCTCCTTGTGTAAACAGGATTACCAACGGTACTACGATGTGATGTCGATTGCTTTTGGCTAATATTCCGCTCTTCTTTACTTAGCATGGAAGAATAGTGGAGTTTGGGTTGGCAAGGGGATCCTATGAATCGTGATTTTCTGTGCTTAAGCAAATTTTGGCGCTTAAGCAGCTCTATGAAATTGGCCCCAGGTTTGGGATATGAGTTCATCATAGATACACCAATATTTGGTCATGTTATTCAGTGAGTATCTGATGGTGTGCCCAATGTGCAGTTAGCATTGTGTGCTCAATGGTTTGCCCGAATAGTGCATAAGAGAACACGGCTCAGGTGGGATTTGAACCTACAACATTTGCTTTCTAGTGTTTAACCATTTGACCACCAAGCTGGTTTGGGATATGAGTTTATCATAGATACACCAATATTTGGTCATAATGTTATTCAGTGAGTATCTGATGGTGTGCCCAATGTGCAGTTAGCATTTGATTGTGTGCTCAATGGTTTGCAAGAGAACAAGGCTCAGGAGGGATTTGAACCTACAACATTTGCTTTCTAACCATTTGACCCCCAAGCTGGTTTGGGATATGAGTTTATCATAGATACACCAATATTTGGTCATGTTATTCAATGAGTATCTGATATTGTGCCCAATGTGCAGTTAGCATTGTGTGCTCAATGGTTTGCACTAAGAGAACAAGACTCAGGAGGGATTTGAACCTACAACATTTGCTTTCTAGTGTTTAACCATTTGACCACTAAGCTGGTTTGGGATATGAGTTTATCATAGATACACCAATATTTGGTCATGTTATTCAGTGAGTATCTGATAGTGTGCCCAATGTGCAGTTAGCATTGTTTGTTCAATGGTTTGCACTAAGAGAACAAGGCTCAGGAGGGATTTGAACCTAGAACATTTGCTTTCTAGAGTTGAACCACTTGAGCCCCAAGCTGGTAGAAGCCATGTTTAATGGTTCAAGACATGCATGGAAATGGTTCTATGGTCAATCACTATGACTTGTATCAGTGAGAATGTCATTCAATGAGGGGTTGCCCTTCACAGAGTGAAGTTAGCATTGTGTGCTCGGTGCTTTGCATGATTGCCCGGAGCCAATTTCATTGAGCCGCATTAGCTGCAACATTTGCTCAAGCACAAAATGTCTTGATTCATAGGATCACTTTGCCGTCCCAAACTTCACTTGTGTTTTATGCTGAGTAAAGAAAAGTGGAATACAAGTCAGAAGCAAGTGACATCGCATCATAATGTGCTTTGTACTCCTTTTTACACAGGAAGAATGTTCACAGTTAGCAGATTTTCACGCTTAAGCGGCTCTATGAAATTAGCCCTTGGTGATTGGCATCAATGAGAATGTAATTCAATGATTGGTTGCCCTTCACAGAGTGAAGTTAGCACTGTATGCTCAGTGCTTTGCCCAGCAATTACCGGCTTGAAATGGAAAAGAAAATTACCTTTAGACAGGCTGGAACTCCTTGAATGGCAAGACTGTGTTGTGTGCAGTGCGGTTTCCTCTCTCAAATGCCAAATCTTTCCTTTTCTTCCTCCTCCAGACTTCAGAGATGAGGAGATTCCAAAGTTGCTTCTTTACCTGATGTCATGAAACAGCCTCTTCCATCAGAATGACAGCGCCCTCTATGGTCTAATTTGGAGAGTCTCCCCTCAGTTCATCTATGAAATGTGCAGTTGATGTCAAACTCTAAATGATTAAAATGAGCGTCGCATATGCAAATGTGAATTAAATATCTAAGGATTGCAATTCTATGAGTTACTCAGATGTTTTTGATGAAATTTCAAGTCCCAGCTTGTGTGGCACTAAATGTTTTGTTTAATTTAATTTTCAATCACAGGAGGAACAGGAAAACTGAAATTATTTTGTGAAATAAATCAGCCAAGATGTTATTTTTGGTTTTTACAAAAATACGACAAAATGGACTGCACAAAACAAAACAAACGGAAGACAAACAGATTATTGCAAAAGAAAATATATTTTCAAATTTGTATATATTTACAATTTGTCACACGTACTGTCGTGCCACATTTTTGGGTTCAAGCACATGCATCGTAAACCTGAAGTCTCAACAAAATGCAGTTTTATGTACAATGACTTTATCTTACACTGTCTGTACACATTTCTCTACGGATCAATATTCCATTCACAATTAGTGGGGCAGTAACCATGCGATACATTTGGTATTGTAAAATAAGCTGTGCAATCTTTCAGTTCATGTGCTATTGCAAAGGCAGTCTCCTTGTTTCTTTACTTTTGATAAGTTTGGTTCGTCTTTTTTTTTTACTTGAATTGAAAAAGCTGCATCCACTTTGTGTGATCCCCGAGCTGCTGTAGCCAGGTTTACAACAATTTTTTGTTTGCATCTGAATGAAAAAAAGCGGGGGTGTGATCCCTGGAGATATACGGCAGTTAATGGTTGAATTGCTTCTGACTGGTGCCCCCCACCCCGGCAAAGACTAGTCAACTATTTGGGAGGCCACCATCTAAGGGCTGGATAGCTCAGACGGAAGAGCACTGGTACATTAATCCAGAGGTCTCGGTTTCAAGTCCCGGTCCAGTCAAAGTTTTCTTTACCAATTTTTCAATTTGGTCACTCTGCCTTTGAGAAAGGTCCTTCTAGGATCGAAATGCCAGGCCCACTAAATTTTGATATTTTCGGTTTGGTAAATTTAGTCAGTAAGCAGTTTGCAACATTTTTGTATATTAATCAAATTTGTTCAAAAGTTCCCAGTCAGGTTTCTCCTTTGTTTGACTTTTTGTTGGTAAATTAAATTACAATAAAGGTACAAAATCATACAACAAAATGTTTGTCTCTCGACTGTTACTCTGGTGTCCTAGCTTAGCCCTCCAATAGAACTAGTAATGTCTTTCATCATGGGCTAGCTTCAGCTCGGGCTCAGGCTCTGTCTTTGTTTCTTTCATCCAATTGCTAAGTACAAGGCATGAAGAAAGGAGGCCTTTGGCTACGGCTTTGAAGAGAAAAGGTCTCCCGGGCATCAACTTGAACAAAGAACCCCCAATCTGAGGTTTCAGCTTTCAGAGACCAAGCTAGAGCCAGAGCCGCAGCCGGGACAAAGAGACAGCGCCAATAGTTAGAGCACATGTACAACTGCAAACAAACTTGATATGAAGCATTTGCAGTCCAGTGGAAATAAAATAAAATATGGATTTGAACCCAAGACCATTGGATTCATGCGCCGCTACTCAATCATCCAACCTTGGGACCACCTCCATGTGGTCGACCATCTTTGCCTGAGAAGGGTTCCAGTGTAAATAATACTTTAGTCAAATGATCTAAAATGGACATCAAAGGGCTTATAATTCTACGGCAATTGTGATAAAGGATAATGGTAAACAACTCCCCTTTCAGTTTCATGGATAGTATCGCCTTCGGCTGCCTTGTACTTGGTCCAATGCTGTGTTGTAGTCCTACTGTGAACATGTACCCACAAGTTGAAGTGATACTGCTGCTATACAGATCTGAATCCACCACAAGACCTGGGGCCAATTTCATGGAGCCGCTTAAGCATCAAAATGTGTTTAAGCGCAAAAACTCATGAGCCACAGGATCCCATTGCCTTCCCAAACTTCACTTTTGTTTCACGCTAAGCAAAGATGAGTGGAAAAAAAGTCAAAAGCAATGGACATCACATCGCAGTGAAGTTTGTAATCCTGCTTATACGAGGAAGACTTTTCCTTCTTTGCTGATTTTCACGCTTAAGCTGCTCTATGAAATTAGGCCCTGTTGGTTGTCATCAGGTAAGAATCCCGCCCGTGCTACCTGAATTTTTGTTTCAACCTGAAGTGATCTGGTGCAGGAGTGGTGAGTCAGTTTACGTCTCGCATAGCACGTACTCTTGCTGCTTTCTGTACAACAGCCTATAAGTAGAAGTTCATAATTGGATTGCAACACAGCATTGGCAGCCTATTCATCGCAGTTCCAAATAAAAGTCCACATTTATACATTTAAAGTATTCAAAATACAAACAATATCAATTAACAGTATTTACAAAATTATTTAAATATTTATATTTGTATGTATATATAATATATACTGAAATGAAAGGAAAAATATTTATAAACACACTTTGGTTTGGTAAACGTGAATATACAAGGGTTCTGTTTGTTTTACATTGTTGCCATTAATTACTCATGCTCGTTAATCATCAATCTACTTAGGATGACTTAATCTGTTTTCACATTTCCACAGTGCCTGCTATCTTGGATGGTATGACTTAATCAAATCAATGATAGGATAAGGAGATTGATCACATGAGAATGTAGGAGGGCGATCAGTTTCGAAAGATGACTAAGATTGGATTATCTTCATTCAGGGAGGAGCAGTGATTAGTTACTTTATCGAAGGTGAGTTGCATTTTTGTTTGGGGGGGGGGGGATTTTGTTATGCAAGGTCCCCTGAGCTGTGCCTGTTGGGGTGGCATTACCTCAGAGAAACGAGGATCTTCAAACCACGTGCTTACCCCAGTAGTTGGACTAAATCTGTGCCAAACACGTGTACCGTCCGATGTAATAATAGCGAGCCTAACAAGATGGTGCAACAAAAAGAGATGCTACTAGCCCTTCCTCAAAAATACACACTGTCAAGATTAATGCGATGCCAATCGACCAATTTGTCTAATCAATTTGTAAGTCTCACCGTATCTTTGAATAATATCTGATTTTGTAATCAAGTGCTCCCATTTTACAAATAAAAACCATATAATTTTGTCAATCGTCTCTAATTTAGTGGGACGAAAATTCAAGAGTTAGGCTAAGCAAGAAAGGTGATAGCATTTCCTGCATGATGTAATTGACTGAGTTTCATTGAGCTCAGGGCAAAGCAAGCAGAATTGAAGTAATTCCCATGACAACCAAATTCCAACCACCTCTTCAAATAAGATTCTGGGCCAATTTCATGGAGCTCCTGAAGTACCGAAAAGTCGCTCACACACTAAACGCCATGCTTACTAAAAATGGGGTTACAAGCTTAAACGCCCAAATATTTCAAGAAGGCCAAGGAAGTAGTAGTCAGACGCAAATGAAGAGCAACTAACGGCACATAAAAAGGGGTTGGTAGAAGACTTGTACGTAGATTTTGTTGGATGTTGTTGGTTTGAAGGAGTTCTATGAAAATGTTTGCCCAGCTCTGGGTGCGGATTTTGCATAGGTTTATCAATAATCATGACACAACCTTACCAGAGACAGTGCCTTCTACCCATCGCTAGTCCTATAGGTTCTTTACACCGCTCATTGTCTTAAGATTGATCATGCCTTAAGACAATTTCGAGGGGGTGTTTGAGGGTTTTCTTTCTTGGGCTTTTTACTTGGTGAAGGGAATCTCCAGGATGTGGGTCCTGTCGTAGTTCAGGTTGTCATGGCCTCGTTCCTCCTTCCAGAGTCGCTTGTAGGCCTCCTGGCAGCAGGTCTGAAAGTCCAGGGCCAGTCTTCGCACCTGTCCTGAGACGCACTTGTCCAGCTGCGTCTTGACCTGGCTGGGATGCTTGTTGGTCTGCTTGAAGTTGTGGCCACGGTTGCGGTGCCTGGAGAGGGAGAGAGGAGGAGTGAGAGAGGTGAGTGAGAGAGGAATGAGAGAGGAGTGAGAGAGGAGTGAGAGAGGTGAGTGAGAGAGGAGTGAGAGAGGTGAGTGAGAGAGGTGAGTGAGAGGTGAGTGAGAGAGGAGTGAGAGAGGAGTGAGAGAGGTGAGTGAGAGAGGTGAGTGAGAGGTGAGTGAGAGAGGTGAGTGAGAGAGGTGAGAGAGAGAGGTGAGTGAGAGGTGAGTGAGAGAGGAGTGAGAGAGGAGTGAGAGAGGTGAGTGAGAGAGGAGTGAGAGAGGTGAGTGAGAGAGGTGAGTGAGAGGTGAGTGAGAGAGGAGTGAGAGAGGTGAGTGAGAGAGGTGAGTGAGAGGTGAGTGAGAGAGGAGTGAGAGAGGAGTGAGAGAGGTGAGTGAGAGAGGTGAGTGAGAGGTGAGTGAGAGAGGTGAGTGAGAGAGGTGAGTGAGAGAGGTGAGTGAGAGAGGTGAGTGAGAGAGGTGAGTGAGAGAGGTGAGTGAGAGGTGAGTGAGAGAGGTGAGTGAGAGAGGTGAGTGAGAGGTGAGTGAGAGAGGTGAGTGAGAGAGGTGAGTGAGAGAGGTGAGTGAGAGAGGAGTGAGAGAGGTGAGTGAGAGAGGAGTGAGAGAGGAGTGAGAGAGGTGAGTGAGAGAGGTGAGTGAGAGGTGAGTGAGAGAGGTGAGTGAGAGGTGAGTGAGAGAGGAGTGAGAGAGGTGAGTGAGAGAGGAGTGAGAGAGGAGTGAGAGAGGTGAGTGAGAGAGGTGAGTGAGAGAGGAGTGAGAGAGGAGTGAGAGAGGTGAGTGAGAGAGGTGAGTGAGAGAGGAGTGAGAGAGGTGAGTGAAAGAGGTGAGTGAGAGAGGTGAGTGAGAGAGGTGAGTGAGAGAGGTGAGTGAGAGGTGAGTGAGAGGTGAGTGAGAGAGGAGTGAGAGAGGTGAGTGAGAGAGGTGAGTGAGAGGTGAGTGAGAGAGGAGTGAGAGAGGTGAGTGAGAGAGGTGAGTGAGAGGTGAGTGAGAGAGGAGTGAGAGAGGTGAGTGAGAGGTGAGTGAAAGGTGAGTGAGAGAGGAGTGAGAGAGGTGAGTGAGAGGTGAGTGAGAGAGGAGTGAGAGGTGAGTGAGAGAGGTGAGTGAGAGAGGTGAGTGAGAGGTGAGTGAGAGAGGTGAGTGAGAGAGGTGAGAGAGAGAGGTGAGTGAGAGGTGAGTGAGAGAGGAGTGAGAGAGGAGTGAGAGAGGTGAGTGAGAGAGGAGTGAGAGAGGTGAGTGAGAGAGGTGAGTGAGAGGTGAGTGAGAGAGGAGTGAGAGAGGTGAGTGAGAGAGGTGAGTGAGAGGTGAGTGAGAGAGGAGTGAGAGAGGAGTGAGAGAGGAGTGAGAGAGGTGAGTGAGAGGTGAGTGAGAGGTGAGTGAGAGAGGAGTGAGAGAGGTGAGTGAGAGAGGTGAGTGAGAGGTGAGTGAGAGAGGAGTGAGAGAGGTGAGTGAGAGAGGTGAGTGAGAGAGGTGAGTGAGAGAGGTGAGTGAGAGAGGTGAGAGAGAGAGGTGAGTGAGAGGTGAGTGAGAGAGGAGTGAGAGAGGAGTGAGAGAGGTGAGTGAGAGAGGAGTGAGAGAGGTGAGTGAGAGAGGTGAGTGAGAGGTGAGTGAGAGAGGAGTGAGAGAGGTGAGTGAGAGAGGTGAGTGAGAGGTGAGTGAGAGGTGAGTGAGAGAGGAGTGAGAGAGGTGAGTGAGAGAGGTGAGTGAGAGGTGAGTGAGAGAGGTGAGTGAGAGAGGTGAGTGAGAGAGGTGAGTGAGAGAGGTGAGTGAGAGAGGTGAGTGAGAGAGGTGAGTGAGAGGTGAGTGAGAGAGGTGAGTGAGAGAGGTGAGTGAGAGAGGTGAGTGAGAGAGGTGAGTGAGAGAGGTGAGTGAGAGAGGTGAGTGAGAGAGGAGTGAGAGAGGAGTGAGAGAGGAGTGAGAGAGGTGAGTGAGAGAGGTGAGTGAGAGGTGAGTGAGAGAGGTGAGTGAGAGGTGAGTGAGAGAGGAGTGAGAGAGGTGAGTGAGAGAGGAGTGAGAGAGGAGTGAGAGAGGTGAGTGAGAGAGGTGAGTGAGAGAGGAGTGAGAGAGGAGTGAGAGAGGTGAGTGAGAGAGGTGAGTGAGAGAGGAGTGAGAGAGGTGAGTGAGAGAGGTGAGTGAGAGAGGTGAGTGAGAGAGGTGAGTGAGAGGTGAGTGAGAGGTGAGTGAGAGAGGAGTGAGAGAGGTGAGTGAGAGAGGTGAGTGAGAGAGGTGAGTGAGAGGTGAGTGAGAGAGGAGTGAGAGAGGTGAGTGAGAGGTGAGTGAGAGGTGAGTGAGAGAGGAGTGAGAGAGGTGAGTGAGAGGTGAGTGAGAGAGGAGTGAGAGGTGAGTGAGAGAGGTGAGTGAGAGAGGTGAGTGAGAGAGGTGAGTGAGAGAGGTGAGTGAGAGAGGAGGAGTGAGAGAGGTGAGTGAGAGAGGTGAGTGAGAGAGGACGAGTGAGAGAGGAGGAGTGAGAGAGGACGAGTGAGAGAGGACGAGTGAGAGAGGAGGAGTGAGAGAGGAGTGAGAGAGGACGAGTGAGAGAGGACGAGTGAGAGAGGTGAGTGAGAGAGGTGAGTGAGAGAGGAGGAGTGAGAGAGGTGAGTGAGAGAGGTGAGTGAGAGAGGACGAGTGAGAGAGGAGTGAGAGAGGACGAGTGAGAGAGGACGAGTGAGAGAGGAGGAGTGAGAGAGGAGTGAGAGAGGTGAGTGAGAGGTGAGTGAGAGAGGCGAGTAAGTTGTTGGACTTTGAGGTATTTGAAGGAACGGATTGGAAGCATTTACCAGTTCAGATCTGAGATATTTGAAAGTGAAACATGCAGGTGTTTGATGCGAAGATTTGAGGAAGTTGAAGATGAAATTGAAGGTTGTTGTGGTTCATTATTTGAAGTGATATGAAATGTTACAAAATGCAAATCTGAAATAAATGCACAGGGTGTGATCCTAGTGGGAGCTTCGTCATAGTTGGTGAAGGTCCTGCTAGGATCGAAATATCAGACCCTTGGTCCGTTTACTTGATGAGGGGAAACCTGCCTCACCTGTACATTCTGGGCAGGTAGGTGTCTGGATTGCAGTGATGCCTGTTCCTGCCAGCCCTCTCCCCCAGGATACAGCAGGTAGACATGGTTCTGGTGGTACCCGGTTCCTCAGTGGTCAGCAACTCGGTGGTCATCTTGGTGGTCATCTTGGTCGTCATTGTCGCTGACGTCATCACCTCTGGGGTGCTCAGAGCCCCTTGTGCCTCCATACGTCTCAGCACCTCCCTGTCCAGGAATGCTCGCAGGTTGTCGGTGCCGCTGCCTGCCTCCTCCTCCTCCTCCTCCTCTCCCAGGAAGCCGAGGTCTGGCTCTTGTGGCATGGAGGGAACGCCCCCTGCATTGATATCATCCTCTGTGTAGGAGGGGGTAGAGGACACGAATCCTTCCTCGTGCTCTGTCTGCTCATTCTCCGGATTCTGCTGCTCCTCGTAGAACTGGAGCAAGTCTGTATAGGTTGAGAGGAAAGCAGACAAGTGGATTGAATGGATGGGTCAGTATCAGCAATGACAGCAGAAGAGATGATGAGATAAAAAGTAGAAACTGGAGAAGGTGGACAGCAGAGTAGGGAGAATAAGAGTGATTAAGTCAGAACCTTAGACCTAAGTTCTTAACACATACAGTTGTCAACTTAGAATTCTTTCCAGAGTGTTTTATGTGATATAATTATTGTGATATACAAAAATGTTGCAAACTGCTTACTGACTAAAATTACCAAAACGCAAATCTCAAAATTGAGTGGGCCTGACGTTTCGATCCTAGCAGGACCTTTCTCAAAGGCTGAGTGACTTTGCCTTTGAAAAAGGTCCTGCTAGGATCGAAACATCAGGCCCACTCAATTTTGAGATATAATTATTGGTACAAAGAGCACAGCATCATACCACTCATTACCATTTGTACATAACAATCATTCATGTACCTGAACCTATTACCCTAACATCAGCACATCATGGGTCTTTTACTCAGATGTCTGTGCAGTGTGCAAAACCCTTAGAATCAAATTAGATATGCACAAAGCTAATGGCCCTTGCTCAGTCATCTGGGCCCAAAATGTGTACACACTGCTACAGGGCATGTCAATTGCACATATAAACACATAACCCAATTACATTGGTGTATCAGCATATGGCCTGACTATTGGTGCCCTAAGCCTTCCGCACAATCATTTATGCAGGGAGTGTTGGGCGCCCCAATCATTTGTACATAAACCCACGGTCCATGTATTCATGCACAAAACACTGGCCCTGATCAGTTTGTGCGCAACCAAAGAGTGGGCTGATGGCAGGTAAATCTCTTGGGCATCTTATCTTGGCCTTATGTATTGGACCTTATGTAAGTCACTCTATGGGTGAAGCATTGTGTAAGAGTGTCCTTCAATTGAAGGACGCTCTAACTTTGTTTCCCCTTTATTTTGAAGAGCTTAGGGTACCCAGGTCTGGGTTATCCCAACCCCAGCAAGAACCAGAGCTCCACTCCAGGGTTATAAATGATGATGACATTTGAAGGCCTGTGAAATGTGGTTCCTTGGGAAGATGGCAATACCATGGACTGATGAAGTATTAATAGCGAGGATACACTAAACAGAGCTGAAAGGAACAGAAAACTAGAGTACCTAATATGCACACTGCTTACTGCCTAAAATGACCCCAAATGCAAATCATTAACAAAACATTGGGAGGGCCTGATGCTTCGATCTTAGCAGGAGGTTTCTCAAAGGAGGAGTGATATTGTAAATGATTTTGTCACTCTAGGATCCAAACCTCAGGCCCTACTACTTTTTGAACTGAAACTGACGGTGTGACATGAGAGCCAAACACTTTGGTTCACATCCCGAGGAACGAAGAGATGGCTTGAGATTGAAAAACCAGTTTTTGACAGGAGGAAAGGTGAAGAAGCCGAAGAAAGAGAAGGACAACTTGGATGCCAAGCCTGGAAGACTGGGCACAATAACGAGAAGTCAATCCCAAGGAGGTGGAGCTACCAAAGAGAAATCCAAACAGACAATTCGAAATTGTGGCGTGGCGTGATTGCTGACGTCATGAGACATGGTGTCAAGAGACTGATGCCAAAAGCCACGTCTTAGTTACTGAGTTAACGGCATGCGTGTTAATTTGTTTTTGTAGCATCGCAGGAATCGGGACAGATAAGCCTCATATCGGTGAAATCCGACCTCAAACATCCATTCTCTTCTCCCTTTATAATCCTCGCATCGTTCCAAATATTTGTCACAGTACACCGGGCCGGCACTTTATTGACTCACGCATTCCATACCAGGATGACTTATCTTTGATCTAAAGCCTGACAGATTGTTATCTCGGGTTATTTCCACTCCTGCTGTTTACAAAAACAACACATGATTCCAGATTTAGGTCGTGGAAGAAGAAGCCACTGTGAGTTGCGAAAAGCAACTGCTCTTTGGCATGAATGTGGGGCTGACTGGTAGAGAGAGAGAGAGCACCCAACAGTGCAACATGAAAATGTCACGTACTGGAAAAAACCGCAGCCGACCCGCGGGTTCAACCTTTTGCGTGTCAGATGTCAGACTTCTCCGGGGTGGAGGGACGAGGGGGAAACGATTTCAAGATGGTTGAGGGTGAGGAATTACGCCCCGGTATCTCCATTGGTTGGTGGGGAACAATGTGGCCTACATCTTGGCAAAACAGGGACTGTGTCGTACACACGCGACGCACGTAGTCCCATTATACGTGGCAATAAAGGTAATTGGTGTGAAAGTTTCTGGGGGTTGGTTTTATGGTGCAGGCGCTCAATGGTGCCCTATGCTGAGAGGGGATGAAGAGCCTGGTAAATGTAATAAAGCAGAGACAACTGGCCAGATGCAATCAATTTGATCGTGCTCGCTCTGCCATGACCTATGTAATGCGATAAGCCGGAAGTGAAACGGGTAATTCTTGGCTGATGTGGGGATATAGTTTACCGCTCGGATTGGTCTCTGGCTTCCGTTATCCACCCAATGGCGCCAGAGACACTTCGTAATCAACTCAGGCTACATATGGTGGGAGCTTCCTCCATGCTGATTACATATTCGCTGGTACCACGCTCGAATTATCGATAGTCAATCATAACATAAAACGATTTGCTGGCGTATTACCAGCGTGAAGGACTGCACACTGTGCACAGCCGGTTATAGCGTACTTCGTGCAATGTTATTGAGTGTAATCTAATAGGATGCGGAACCGGCGCGATTTCTTCAGCTCGTCGGGGAAGCGATCTCCAACTTGCTAGCGAGGCTGAGACGATGTAGAAGAAGATGTAGAGGAAAGGCACCAGGAGTGCAGTGTGCCTTGATTTGCAATGGAACGGGAGGCTACAAAAGAAAGCCTGTTTACTGAAGTCAAAGTCGTTCTAGAGTTTAGGAGCTTCTAAATTACATCTCCAGGGTTTTGAGAACAATACCGGGTAGAGGTGGGGGCAATGATGGATGGGCTTTTGTTCAACTCTGGAGCGAGAATAAGGTCAGTCCTGGCGTTCGGGCAAGTTGCCAGCAAAGACACTCGTCCCAGTTTTCTCTCCCCTTTCTTTTTTTCCCTTTGAACCGGGGCGCATAGCGCCTTGAACGGCTCGCAGCAAGCGGACCTGGGTTGCGGGGGACTGGGGGTGGGGGAGAGTTCAATTGTGAAGCCTGTCAAACAGAATGACGCACGTAAACGACTTGAAGGCCTGCGATGATGGCACCCCGATGACAGCCATCAAACAGCACACACACACACGGCCCAGGCAAGGCTCAGCGGGGGAAGACAGGGGGAAAAAGCAGCACCCAATGTGAGCGAGGCCAAACATGTTGCCAAACAATCTATCTGGGCCATGCGTTCCCCTTCCCCTCCGCCCACATAAAGAAGATTTATGGGGAGCCCCGAGGGTTATGGGGGAGCCCCGAGGGGTTATCGAGTTGTTTTCGCGGTCCTCCTCTGACCTCTGTCGGCAAACCCGGGCAAGCTGATGATCGGGAGATCGCTGAAGAAACTCACATCAATTATTTCAACTAATATTCAGCGCGGATCTCCCCCCGAGTCCGCTTCGTAACCATTGGGTATGAGGTGGCGGAAGGACGAGGTTGCAAAAGGGAAGTTTTAGGCAACACAATAATTTGTTTAAATTAATATTTTACTAAAAGAGTAGGTTTTTTTTATTCCTTCTTTTTACAACTAAATAATCTATTTGTAATGCAGCATAATGTATAAACCTAATAATCTTGATTAATGCTTATGTATTTGGTACTTTAGTTGTTTAACATGTGTGTGATATTTTGTCTTTTACCAACACTGGGAGTGGGAGAGCAGATTTCGTGTGGAAAAGTTTTGTTAACACGACCTTAGTATCTTGAATCTTGAACACGAAAGAATCGGCTTTTCGGATAGGCCCTATTTCGCTGACGTCTCCAACAGATGAACCCTCTTCGCATAACCCTTGAATGAAATGTTCCCATGTACAAATGTACATTGGGAACGTAGCCTGCGTTGATCTTGCGTCTTGCATCGCTGAGCAAATCGGACTTGGTGTCGATAAATCAGGCCCGCTGAGATAAACCCTTGAGTACACGCACTGACAGCTTGTTAAAGTTTTCTGTTCTGAAGAGAAAAGTTACTTCACTAGCCGGCGGAAGAGCTTCATGGGCATCGATGTAGTACCGACGCGAATTACGTATTTCATACACCTTTCAATTACGCCTGGACCCCGACAAGAATAGTCACTCATCCTCGACTAGGGTACGCAATGTAGTTGTACACATGTACTCGATGACCTATATGAATATTAACGTAATAAGGAATACGCGTCGGTACCATTTTTCCATTAAAGAAAAGTATTCCTCATATTAATGCCTCCCTTGATCCCGTGAAGTGAAAAGAAATGCGCGGTGCATTATTAGGCGCATGCGTAGAGAGAACTGGTCCCAAAGAAGAGGTCTAAACGTTCTACGATGGGCTCCCGTCGCGATGGAAACGAGTGAAAATCACGAGTCGTTTCCTGTCACTCCGGATTGGGAATAGCCGACGTGAAGGAATGCCGGAGAGAGACCAGTGTTTGGCGGCTGTCGTGGGAGATAGACGCATAGCGTTATGACACGTATATACGCTTAGTGCCAACTCATTGATCCATATGACAAGCCCCGACATCTCTCCCCATTCCTACATTCTCTTCTCTCTTGCTACTGGCAACGCTCAGCGTGTGAACAAGATGAAAGGCGAGGTTTCATTGGTGGACCCCCATCCCTCAGCCTTGGCACCGGCATGTGCGCATTGAACACTAACGAGGGGTTGATCTCCTCGACGTAACTGCACTGGACCCTTCAAATCATGGATATACAATGTGATTATATTCTCCTCAAAGTAAACATGAAAACTTGATACCACTAACGATGGATCCCGTGACTGCGGGGCAGATAGGCAGGAATGCTTAGTCTTGTTCCCGTCCCCTACATGGTCTCCAGACTTCTCACGTCCTCCATTTCGGAGGACGTGAGACGTCTGGAGACCATGTAGGGGACGGCAACCAGTCTAGGAATGCTAGGCCAGTACCGGTAGGCATTATCCATAGTCCATGGTCAGTGGCTCGCTGCTCCTCACCTCCGACCTACATCTATGGTCCGGTAACACCTCCACCACACCCACCGGTAGTTCCGCCAAAGTTGATCATGCCACCACCCCCCTCTCTCCTTGACAGAAGAGGAATTCCTCTGCCGTTATCTCTCCTGCTATTTCTGTTAGGCAACGGACTGACTGACACCAGGACAAGATAAGCGTCCGGCACTCACTCAGGTCAAATCGAAACGGGAAAAGAGTTCGAAAGAAAGGTATATAGAAAGGTAACTGATAGTGATATGATCAGGTATTGTCAGCCGTTACCAAACATACGAGCCCAATTATTATGAGGTTCGTTCGACCACGCGGGTTTCTTACTGGCTTCCGTGGGGCTAACACAGAATTGGCACTGAAGCTGTCTCCCCACACTCGCCCTCCCCCTCTCTCTCCAAAACCACAGAGGGACCTTGGTAGATCGAACGTTACTGACATCAACCGCAAGGGTCCCCCCTACGATCGCCTGATCGACCGCAATGTACACCGCTTGACCCTAAGCAGGTTCAGTTTCAAGACTCCAGCTCGGTTATCCAGGGAAGTAATAGGGAAACAGGCTGGGAGGGAGGAAGGCAGGGAGGGGGGCAGGGAGGGAGGCAGGGAGGGGGGCAGGGAGGGGGGCAGGGAGGGGGGCAGGGAGGGAGGCAGGGAGGGAGGCAGGGAGGGAGGCAGGTGTGAGAGGGTGGTGTGAGATGGGCTGAGGTGGGATGGGAATGGGGGTGAGGTGGGGTATCGAGGGGGTACAGGGGGGTGGTGTGAGATGGGCTGAGGTGGGATGGGAATGGGGGTGAGGTGGGGTATCGAGGGGGTAGATGGGGTGGTGTGAGATGGGCTGAGGTGGGATGGGAATGGGGGTGAGGTGGGGTATCGAGGGGGTAGATGGGGGTGGTGTGAAATGGGCTGAGGTGGGATGGGAATGGGGGTGAGGTGGGGTATCGAGGGGGTAGATGGGGGTGGTGTGAAATGGGCTGAGGTGGGATGGGAATGGGGTGAGGTGGGGTATCGAGGGGGTAGATGGGGGTGGTGTGAGATGGGCTGAGATGGGATGGGAATGGGGGTGAGGTGGGGTATCGAGGAGGTAGATGGGGGTGGTGTGAGATGGGCTGAGATGGGATGGGAATGGGGGTGAGGTGGGGTATCGAGGAGGTAGATGGGGGTAGTGTGAAATGGGCTGAGGTAGGATGGGAATGGGGGTGAGGTGGGGGTATCGAGGGGGTAGATGGGGGTGGTGTGAAATGGGCTGAGGTGGGATGGGAATGGGCTAAGGTGGGGTATCGAGGGGGTAGATGGGGGTGGTGTGAAATGGGCTGAAGTGGGATGGGAATGGGGGTGAGGTGGGGTATCGAGGGGGTATAGATGGGGGTGGTGTGAGATGGGCTGAGGTGGGATGGGAATGGGGGTGAGGTGGGGTATCGAGGGGGTAGATGGGGGTGGTGTGAGATGGGCTGAGGTGGGATGGGAATGGGGGTGAGGTGGGGTATCGAGGGGGTAGATGGGGGTGGTGTGAGATGGGCTGAGGTGGGATGGGAATGGGCTGAGGTGGGGCATCGAGGGGGTAGATGGGGTGGTGTGAGATGGGCTGAGGTGGGATGGGAATGGGCTGAGGTGGGGTATCGAGGGGGTAGATGGGGTGGTGTGAGATGGGCTGAGGTGGGATGGGAATGGGGGTGAGGTGGGGTATCGAGGGGGTAGATGGGGTGGTGTGAGATGGGCTGAGGTGGGATGGGAATGGGGGTGAGGTGGGGTATCGAGGGGGTAGATGGGGTGGTGTTAGATGGGCTGAGGTGGGATGGGAATGGGGGTGAGGTGGGGTATCGAGGGGGTAGATGGGGTGGTGTGAGATGGGCTGAGGTGGGATGGGAATGGGCTAAGGTGGGGTATCGAGGGGGTAGATGGGGGTGGTGTGAGATGGGCTGAGATGGGATTGGAATGGGGTGAGGTGGGGTATCGAGGAGGTAGATGGGGGTAGTGTGAAATGGGCTGAGGTAGGATGGGAATGGGGGTGAGGTGGGGTATCGAGGGGGTAGATGGGGGTGGTGTGAGAGTGAGATGGGCTGAGGTGGGATGGGAATGGGCTGAGGTGGGGTATCGAGGGGGTAGATGGGAGTGGTGTGAAATGGGCTGAGGTGGGATGGGAATGGGGTGAGGTGGGGTATCGAGGGGGTACAGGGGGGTGGTGTGAGATGGGCGGAAGTAGGATGGGAATGGGGTGAGGTGGGTCGAGGTTACATGGAAGAGACATAGGAGGGGCTTGTCTTCCTCGCAGTTGCAGCTGTTCAATTCTGTCTTCTTATCCGGCCTTAGACAAGATATGATGGTTAACTCTGACCTGTCAGATGGTCTGAGCTAGGGGATCAGAGGGATGTTCCAGGGCTTTGTGGCTCAGATCTAATCCTTTGAGGAATTATCCCTCTTCCCATTTCTGTTACAGAATAGCCACTTGGGTTTACAGTAAGATGTCGTGATCGAAACGGCATCTTAATTCAATTGACATGTAAACAACTAAACGGGGTTATATATATACTGTCATGTGTACAACCATGGTACAACAGAATCAGTATGGTACATTATTGATATATATTACCAGTAGTGCCCTTTGAATGGCCTTAGCAAACAGCTAACCGCATGTTCCTGTATTGGTGTTTTCGAAGTCTTGTGCAGTTGTAGTTGTACTTTCAACCGCAACAATGGGTCAGTCGTGAACTTACTATTTGCCACATTGCATCGTGTGTCTGCTCGGGCAAGACATCAGGTCTTCTTAATGTTTTCGGTTTAAGGAGAATTCATTTTGCTGTCGAATGTCGATGGGAGCGCACACCACAGGCAAGAGTATAAGGCTCCTGTCTAAACCAAGGAGGTATGCCCATGTCTTGAAAGTGGCTTGTGTGTTAGTACATTAAGACGCCCCGCATGCACATAACCATCACGCCACACGAGGTTCAATCTTCAGGCCACTATTTTGTACCAATTTACAGACCGCGACCGTGACTCCACTCTCCCCTTTAACGGACAATTTGTCAGCTTGACAGATTGGTCGGCTGACACCTCGTAGGCGCTGTGTCAACACCTCCAGCGTCGGGTTGCTCCCCGTCTTATTTATTTCAACGACGGCAGGAATGCCAAGCAACTGCGCGCCACGGAAGCCGCACAAGACCCACTACATGCACGACCAATCCCAGCAATGAATTGTCGAACACTTGAGAGTTGTTCATGATACATGGGAAGGGGGGACCTATGCCTTGCTATGCGGTTGAGATCGGATACGGCATGTGATGTACTTTTAGCCCCAATAGAGACACTGCTACCATCGGCCAAGGAATCTCCAAGGAGGTATAATACCTCCTTGGTATCTCCAAGTTACTCCAAGTCCAACCATGCTCCAACACAAAAACACGACTCCGCTGAATGTGAGAGTTGACTGGTACACCCCCCCCCCCCCGCCAAAAAGGGACATTCACTTCCAAATCATATAGCGCAAAAAATACCGAGCTAATGACATTGTACAACTGCTTAGATTAACACACGAGTCTACGATGACGCTACGGCTCCTACAATAAGACAATCGTGTATCATGATATAAGAAGCCATAGTCAATGAATTCAGCTTGAGACTAGTGGCAGTGTACATGTAATTCACTCTGGCAGATTGTGGATAGCTTCATGGGCAGACAGAGATGTTTCAAATACTTCAGAAATCAGCGGCATGATCCGGACCAGTCATTACAATATTTGGGGACATTACTCGACAGAAATCAAACAATCGAATGATTTCATCATTGGTAAAGCCCGTGCACGTTAGTCAGTTCCATTACCATGTAGTTTCGAAAATACAATTGAAAGCCAGGTGGCTTTAAAAAAAAGTCCCGGCATTTCCACGTGAGCAAGAACGGATGTGAGGCAGAGTCACTACCTGCACGCGTGCAAGCGCGCACCCTTTTTTTTTTAGCAGAATCGAAGAAAAAATTGGGGAACCTGCACCCGAGGATTGCACAACACGCGCATCGTACGACTGGGTATGATGGTGGTATGATGGGCACTTCCGTTCACAAACGACGGGGTGCTGCAGTGGCCCAAAGTGGAAAAGTTTGTCGAACCCAGAAAACGACCTATAGTTATACCCACCGCTTGGCTACGTGCAGCGGAAAGGCACGAAATGCAGATACTAATGGGAGGTCTTTTTGAGTGGTAGGGTAGTTCCTTTCTTTGTTTCTAATCGATTTCAGGGACACACCACTACCTCCTTCCCTTCCTCTCTGCTGAGTTTGGGGTTCGAGGTGAGGAAGAGATAACGACCCCCAGGATCAGACCTTTCCCCTCCCTCGATCCTTCTGCACCCCACCACCGCCCCCACCAATGTACTCGCAGACCCGCCCATAGGCACCTGTTGCCGTGGGTAACACACTTTCCAGGCACGCTGCAAGTGCATCGCAATCACACGCCCCCCCCCCCCCCCCCCCGCGGTCTCAGTGCCCCGCCCACCGACCGACCGATTTCTTTTTGCGCAAAGAACTCAAACAAAAACAGTTTCGAATCGAGAGAGTAACAATTATTCAGCGAAATTACAGCAAGGTACGAAAGTGCGTATTCATGACTGTAAGCAACACTGTAGAACGAATGTTGTGCAATTCTTTAAGCAACCTATTGTCCAACATTGTTCACACTTGATAGCCAGGTCTATTTTCTATTATTGTCAGTAAAAACAGAACGAGCTAAATTTTCTGATAAAACCTCTTTTAACGTTTTTTTGATAAAATTTAAAATTGAAGAATATTTGAAGAAAAATAAGTCTTATTTTACCCTTTCTTGCCTTCTTTGGGCCCATTAGATTTCTGATTGGAAAGATTTTGATTTGCCCAACGTCTCTTCAGTATATTGTCGATTGTCAATAAAAAAATCAGAACATGAAAATATCATGATAGCCTATTTATGAGCCGAGCACAGCGTAACGGCAAGAATAAGACACACAAAAACCATTCGTTGTTGAGTTACAATCTTATCCTTACCCATGCAGTCCATTAATCATTTAGGAAAAACTCACAACACAAACAATGACAACACAAAGAACGGGTACTCGAGGCAATAGTTCCAAGATTTCAACTGCAACATGCAAAACGCTGAAAGATATGCCGATATACATCTCTATATAGAGGAATAGACATAGACCCTTCAAGCGGTCAAGTGTACCCTCAAACCACTTCAGAGAGAATGGACTCAAATAAGGCCAGCGCATGCCTCGAACTTAACGATAAAATCAAAATCACGCCATTTCAATGCAATTACTTCCCTGCGGTGCAATAGTGCACCAGTCGGTGGTCTGATCGCACGATTCGTATGGAAATGTGTACGGTAGCTACACAGGATCAATGAGCGCTTATTTCAAATCAGTCGGGGGAAACTAACGCAATATTATTCGCGTGATTGATCAACCCCAATGACTAATACCATTGTTCCGTGAGGTGTGAGCGAAGGGCTACAGTACAATACTAGTACATTACTAGCCCTATATAAGACCCATGATTTCAACAATAGGAAATCAAGAGAAAAACCAATGTATTGGAAAAAAAAGGTAAATTTTTTATAACTTCAAAACCAAAGTGATATACAAAAATGTTGCAAACTACTTACAGACTAAAATTACCAAAATTCGAATCTCGAAATTAAGTGGGCCTGACTTTTCGATCCTAGCAGAAACTTTCTCAAAGGCAGTGTGACTCTGCCTTTGAGAAAGGTCCTGCTAGGATCAAAACGTCAGGCCCACTAAATTTTGAGAACTTTAAAATCACTTCAATTACTTCCTGGGGTACTTGTTTTTACAATTACGACAGGGCTACATTAATGTAGTCACTCCAGCCGATAGAGCCTCGCTAACCATGGAGCTATGGGCTAACCATGGAGCTACGAGCTAACGATGGGGCTATGGGCTAACCATGGAGCTACGAGCTAACCATGGAGCTATGGGCTAACCATGGAGCTACGAGCTAACCATGGGGCTATGGCCTAACCATGGAGCTACGAGCTAACCTTGGGGCTATGGGCTAACCATGGAGCTACGAGCTAACCATGGGGCTATGGGCTAACCATGGAGCTACGGGCTAACCATGGAGCTATGGGCTAACCATGGAGCTATGGGCTAACCATGGAGCTATGGGCTAACCATGGAGCTATGGGCTAACCATGGGGCTATGGGCTAACCATGGAGCTATGGGCTAACCATGGAGCTATGGGCTAACCATTGAGCTATGGGCTAACCATGGAGCTATGGGCTAACCATGGAGCTATGGGCTAACCATGGAGCTACGAGCTAACCATGGAGCTATGGGCTAACCATGGAGCTATGGGCTAACCATGGAGCTATGGGCTAACCATGGGGCTATGGGCTAACCATGGAGCTATGGCCTAACCATGGAGCTACGGGCTAACCATGGAGCTATGGGCTAACCATGGAGCTATGGGCTAACCATGGAGCTACGGGCTAACCATGGAGCTATGGGCTAACCATGGAGCTACGGGCTAACCATGGAGCTACGGGCTAACCATGGAGCTACGGGCTAACCATGGAGCTATGGGCTAACCATAGAGCTATGGGCTAACCATGGAGCTATGGGCTAACCATAGAGCTATGGGCTAACCATGGAGCTATGGGCTAACTGCCTCTCAGTGAGAAGCCTGAACTCTGGGTGGCTTTCTGAGGAAACTTGGATTACGCCGTGATTGATCGCCCGGGGGTCACACGCATGTCAGACGCAGCCGTTGCTAACACGGACTGACATGTCGACATAGGGGACTCCCACATTCACGTCCTATATACATGTATATATACATGTATATAGAATGAACAGCGTGTGCGGAATTTCCCTCTTGTTCTTATATCTACGACCCAGGACACAAACACCAGCAGCACTGTGCTTGTGTCAATGATTCCAGATGATCCCTCTCGCCCATCACGCCTGTTAAAGGCATCACTGCGTTTTGAACAAGCTTGTAACGTCCCAGACGCAGAATCACAATTGCAAAAGCAACACCGATATACAGGCTCTAAGTTGTTTTTCCTTGGGAATCAAGTTGTACTACCGGGGGCCAACTTACCTTGCAAATTAAGTCGTACTGCTGTGCAGTGTGGAAACGAGGTGGTACACAGAGCGATCATCACTGCCAGGAGAGTCAAGCAGGCTCGGTTCATTGTGGCACTGTGTGGGAAGTTTTCTCGTCGACAAACACAAACTCTTGGCAAGTCTTCTTAGATCTTGATCAAAACAATATCTCGGCTCTTTGTGGCTTCGGGTCTGAGCGGTGGTCTCACGTTTGTTTTTTTCTGCCGGTGTTGTCACCGGCCCGGTGTTTATATCCCAAAGTCCGAGGTGACGTAAGCATCACGGCTGCTGGGGCGGACCAATCAAGAACGGCCTCAGTGACGGAGGCTCGCCTCTGGTCAGCCAATCAGAGCGAAGGTTTCAGGTCTGTTTGTTTTTTCGGGTGGTGGGTGGATGGGTTGGTGGGAAGAGTTTAGTGGGACCCTCCACGGTGGGACCAAGGAGGTGGAGAAGAGAGGAGAAGGGGGTGATTATGACGGGTTAAAAATGACCAATCCTGTGGTGAGATTGATGGAACAACGGGGCGGGAAAAGGGACCATTAGCCAGTGTTGTGATCGTACTATGGCACAGTTTTCATGACTGCTGGCCGGAAGAAAGGAATGCTCCCACGTCTATCAAGGAGGCAACGGGCCTGCCGGATACATGTGTGGTGTACCGTCTTGATTTAACTGGCTGGCGTGGAATGGTACACAAGGCCTTGCCGTTATGGTTACCAAGCGGACTCACAATCACATGACTAGGGGAGGGGGCGGGGCAGGGGTGGTAAGATGCGCATACCAGCTTATGTTCTCTACCCTATAAGGCTACAATTCGGATTTACACAAATCGAACTGACACATGAACACTCGGTGTAAACACTGACAATCAGTCAATCAGTCAGTCAACCTTGCTCTGAGTTGCACACGACAACAGAGCTCACGAGTCCACGCTCTCCGTCTGACATCTGCCTCATGGGCAAGACAAACGCACACAAGGACTCCATGCACCTGTTACGAAGTGAGATAAAGAGGACACTTGCAGGTGCTTTAGCAATTAGCGCGGGATTGCCGGGGATCAAGTAGATCGATGTCACAGAACAAACCCACGCTCCTATCATACCAGGACCGTTTTGAAAAGGAAAATGATTCTACCTTTAAGTTTAACATAAGAAATGTCCTGCTTGAATCTACATTTTTAAGATATGCATATCGGTCATTCAATTCATTGAGCAGTTTGCAGACTCACCGTTATAGAATCTGTAAGAATCATGCATGAAATAATAAACATAATAGGGAGCCTTTTATCGAAGGATACCAAGCGCTTTGGGAGAATGAATCCCTACAAAAACCAACACATGTCAAAACAGCCAGCACGATACATCCAAACAAAGTAAAGAAAATAAAGTCCATAATCAAACGTGTGTGTGTTTACAAGGATCTATCGTCGGGCAATCCTTGGAGGTGTAATAAGCAACAAATCGTAAGTCGATTTCCAATAGCTCGTATTAAAGGCTTCCTGCCATTGTTGGCATACATACAACCATGGAGCAATGGAAGACCTATCTGGGTAGCGCTTTATAACAGCGCCTTAGATGTGACCCCGGGATGGGATGAGGGTTGGGCACAGAAAGGGTCTGAGGTGACAATCGATAATTGGCTCAGTAAACGAGTTCGGTATATCGTGGACGCGCTATAGCTTCATGTTCCACGGGACGGATCGGATAGAGATCGGATAGGGATCGGATAGGGACTGATTAGGGATCGGATAGGGATCGGACAGGGATCGGATAGGGATCGGATAGGGATCGGATAGGGATCGGATAGGGATAGGATAGGGATCGGATAGGGAATAGCCTAAGTGTCGTAATGATTTGCATGAGGAGTTTTCTGATCATTTGCTCAATAAGTGAGTTAGATATAATTATTGTAGATATGCTAGCTTGGCGTTACATGGGATTGGATAGGGAATTAGTCTAAAGCAGTAAATACGTGCACATGGAACCAATCCTGAACACATCGATTTGCATATGCCAAACTGCCACTGAGTTGATGTGAATTCTTCTGGCATAATTTTGACTCCAAAAAGGGAAAGGTTTCGGCGACAAGTACTTGGCACATCAAAGTATAGCGAGCTGGATTACAGTTGAATAGTTCACGATATTAAAGTACTACATGACAGGGGAAAACCAGATTTCCAGTGAAATGTTAAATTCGGAGAATTAAAGACGGCGGGTAAAACCAATACCAAAACTATTCCGCCGAGAGAGAAAGTAGGGCGGGTTATGCCACCCATCATGTTGTTTACCTCCGGGCGTAGGGAAAGTGATACCGCGTCGTGATAAGGCGAACGCTAAATGTGGAAACCCCCTCCAAAAGAAAAGGGAGAAATGTCGAGCCCCAATTCCCAAGGAAATGATATCACGAAATGAAAACATGCGCATATCGCCTTACCTAAACGAGAAGCCTAATACTGGAAAAGGCCCTATGTACCCGGAGTGCGGAGAGCACTTTATACGGAGTGCGGAGAGCGCTGTATACGGAGTTCGGAGAGCACTGTATATACGGAGTGCGGAGAGCACTATATACGGAGTGCGGAGAGCACTGTATACGGAGTGCGGAGAGCACTGTGTACGGAGTGCGGAGAGCACTATATACGGAGTGCGGAGAGCACTGTATACGGAGTGCGGAGAGCACTGTATACAGAGTGCGGAGAGCACTGTATACAGAGTCGGAGAGTACTGTGTACAGAGTGCGGAGAGCACTGTATACAGAGTGCGGAGAGCACTGTGTACAGAGTGCGGAGAGCACTGTGTACAGAGTGCGGAGAGCACTGTGTAAAGAGTGCGGAGAGCACTATATACGGAGTGCGGAGAGCACTGTGTAAAGAGTGCGGAGAGCACTGTGTACGGAGTCCGGAGAGCACTGTATACAGAGTCCGGAGAGCACTATATACGGAGTGCGGAGAGCACTGTGTACAGAGTGCGGAGAGCACTGTGTACGGAGTCCGGAGAGCACTGTATACAGAGTCCGGAGAGCACTATATACGGAGTGCGGAGAGCACTGTGTACCCTGTGCACTGCCCAATTGTCTGGCGATTTGCATCAGGGAGAATGTAATTGAATGAGGGTTCTGCCCGAATGGTTGGGCGACCTGGGTCGATGAGAATGTAATGCAGTCAGGATTTGCAACTCAACCCGATGTATTTTTTTTCTTAGAAGGTAATAAGCCATAGTATCACACATGCAATTGGTAACTACTCTGGTCTCGGACAGGCAGAACCCTCATCAAATTACATTCTCACCGACACAAATCACCATTGAATGTTGAGAACAAGGCCGTGTCCCAATATATTGGCTGCGGCTAGAAGTAACACGCAACCCTATGGGAACTGGCTGCAGCCGCTTGTTATGACTTCCATAGACTCGTGTGTACTATCAAGCCGAAGCTCTCGATGTTGTCGTATTTTTATTTCTCAGGCGAGGTTCGAGGCCGCCCTCTATTGTTCCAAAAAGGTCAGCCTCGGACGAATCGACGAAGGGCAGAATCCAGCGCATTATAAAAAGAGATTCGCGATTCAATAAGTCCCCGAAAGTGGACAAAACACAGTCAAACTATGCGTCAGATCACGCGAAAGCAATCTCTAATAATGGCTTCGAGCTTCGCTGCACACAATAACTAGGACCAATTTTTGTTTTGGTTTTCCGAGCACGACGTTTTCGCAACTCTGTTCTGGGTCATTGTTGGAAAACACCCTAGATCTGCATCACTCCGTCAAATAAAAACAACAACACGGGAAAACAGGAACACAGAGCCGCTGGGCCAAGGCCAAGAACCAGCTCCATTCTCTTCTCTCTCTTTATGTGGAATTGTTTTCGTCACATGACAACTTGTTGACGCGGGAAAGGTAACCTATGCCGGACCCTGCACCGCACCGCTGCAGCGTGACCTTGAAACGCCAAACACAATTGTCACTTTTTCTTCACAAGTTGACCAGCGCAATCCCTCGCAATCACTGGCAAGGGCGACGGTGATTATGAAAGACCGTATGGTCCAAGGTTGACAGGACCTGGGCAATTCGGTTTGGGTTTTGAAGCGATGAAATGGACAAGAAAAAACTGGCAGTGAAACGTTGGTGGGATGGGATGGGATGGGATGAGATGGGATGGGATGGGATGGGATGGGATGGGATGGGATGGGATGGGATTGGATGAGATGGGATGGGATGGGATGGGATGAGATGGGATGGGATGGGATGGGATGAGATGGGATGGGATGGGATGGGATGGGATGGGATGGGATGGGATGGGATTGGATGAGATGGGATGGGATGGTATGGGATGAGATGGGATGGGATGGTATGGGATGAGATGGGATGGGATGGGATGGGATGGGATGGGATGGGATGGGATGGGATGGGATGGGATGAGATGGAATGGGATGGGATGGGATGGGATGGGATGGGATGGGATGGGATGGGATGAGATGGGATGGGATGGTATGGGATGAGATGGGATGGGATGGGATGGGATGGGATGGGATGGGATGGGATGGGATGGGATTGGATGAGATGGGATGGGATGGGATGGGATGAGATGGGATGGGATGGGATGGGATGGGATGGGATGGGATGGGATGGGATTGGATGAGATGGGATGGGATGGTATGGGATGAGATGGGATGGGATGGTATGGGATGAGATGGGATGGGATGGGATGGGATGGGATGGGATGGGATGAGATGGAATGGGATGGGATGGGATGGGATGGGATGGGATGGGATGGGATGGGATGGGATGGGATGGTATGGGATGAGATGGGATGGGATGGTATGGGATGAGATGGGATGGGATGGGATGGGATGGGATGGGATGAGATGGAATGGGATGGGATGGGATGGGATGGGATGGGATGGGATGGGATGGGGTGAGATGGGATGGGATGGTATGGGATGAGATGGGATGGGATGGGATGGGATGGGATGGGATGGGATGGGATGGGATTGGATGAGATGGGATGGGATGGGATGGGATGAGATGGGATGGGATGGGATGGGATGGGATGGGATGGGATGGGATGGGATGGGATGGGATGGGATGGGATGGGATGGGATTGGATGAGATGGGATGGTATGGGATGAGATGGGATGGGATGGTATGGGATGAGATGGGATGGGATGGGATGGGATGGGATGGGATGGGATGGGATGAGATGGAATGGGATGGGATGGGATGGGATGGGATGGGATGGGATGGGATGGGATGGGATGGGATGGGATGGGATGAGATGGGATGGGATGGGATGAGATGGGATGGGATGGGATGGGATGGGATGGGATGGGATTGGATGAGATGGGATGGGATGGGATGGGATGAGATGGGATGGGATGGGATGGGATGAGATGGGATGGGATGGGATGGGATGGGATGGGATGGGATTGGATGAGATGGGATGGGATGGTATGGGATGAGATGGGATGGGATGGTATGGGATGAGATGGGATGGTATGGGATGGGATGGGATGGGATGGGATGAGATGGAATGGGATGGGATGGGATGGGATGGGATGGGATGGGATGGGATGGGATGAGATGGGATGGGATGGGATGGGATGGGATGGGATGGGATGGGATGGGATGGGATGTGATGTGATGGGATGGGATGAGATGGGATGGGATGGGATGGGATGGGTTGGGATGGGATGGGATGGGATGGGATGGGATGGGATGGGATGGGATGGGATGGGATGGGATGGGATGGGATGGGATGGGATGGGATGGGATGGGATGGGATGGGATGGGATGGGATGGGATGGGATGGGATGGGATGAGATGGGATGAGATGGGATGGGAGGGGATGGGAAGAGATGGAATGGGATGGGATGGGATGAGATGGGATGTGATGTGATGGGATGGGATGAGATGGGATGGGATGGGATGGGATGGGATGGGATGGGATGGGAAGAGATGGAATGGGATGGGATGGGATGGGATGGGATGGGATGGGATAGGATAGGATGGGATGAGATGGGATGGGATATGATCGGATGGGACGGGATAGGATGGGATGGGATGGGATGGAATGGGATGAAATGAAATAAGATGAAATAAAATGAAATGAAATGAAATGAAAAGAAATGAGATGAAATAAAATGAGATGAAATAAAATGAAATGAGATGAAATGAGATGAAATGAGATGAAATGAAAAGAAATGAGATGAAATGAAATGCAATGTTAGTGGCCACAGGTTTGTACTTTTGGTAAAAACATGGATAATATACATACAATGTACATTTCTTATGAAAACAGCCGAACCCTACGATTTACAACTGATGCTGTTTATCAAAGCGATCCCACAACCGTGACCCAAACATTCAACCTGAATAAAAAATAACACCAAGCAATTTGGTATTGAGAAAGGAATTCGGTCTCCCCACCCCATACAAATCGAAAGAACATTCACTCCTAAACAAAAGCTGTGTTTCTTGGAAGAAAAAAAAACTAGACCGCAAAAACATCTTAAAGCAACTCAGAAAGTTGAAAACGTGAGAGCGGTGTAGGCCTACGTGTTACACGCTCCTGGTGTGGCGGGGGTTGGCTGCAAACAAAGTGCCGTGTTTTCGTCACTTGTGGTTGGACTTGGTCAACAGAAAGTGTCCATGTTTTTTCAACCCAAGTTAAAAATGACTCGAAAACAATCAGGTGTTTTGGTCAGGGCTGTGAGCAAGGGCCTAGGTATGGATTCGTTCTGCCCAGTCGTAAACATCTCCCGAGTTCTATCACGAAGCGAGAGGGATTGAAAAAGAAACGGAAAACACAAAAGAAAGTCACTCGGACAAGGAATGGACTACCACATCGATCCTTACGCGTTGCCATTTATAGATCAGGATATCACAGACCATGGTGATATTTGTTATACCAAGACACAATCAAGCCCATCAAATGACTGTGAAATTCTTTCGGATAAGACACAAGTGGGTTATCGCCCATGAAGGGGAAGATAAGGGGTTGTTTGTTCGCCAATTTGTATCCATCAGTTTCAGGGTCTCAAGCATTCTTGGCCCTCCGGACGGGTCGGATCTTGATGTTCGTGAGAAGAGAGCGATTAGACACCGAGCAATTCTTCTCGTTACCGCATTGATTACATGGCAGGACTATTCGTTTGCATCGCAGCTATGCATGCAATCCCCGTCATAGATTGTAGAGGTTTTTCGTTACGGGTAAACAAATTGACAAACGGCATGCAAACAAACACAAAAAGGCAATCTGAGATGAGAAATTTCAAATCGTGCAGAATTCATCTCAGGAGCAACGATCATCTTGATTGGAACCCGAGACCTCTGGATAACATGTGGGCGGCTCGTGCCACCTGAGCATTGCAGCTCTTAGGTTAGCCGGAGGTCCAGGGTTCAAATCCCGGTCCAGTCATGTTTCTATCTGTTTGGACAGATTCCATACCATTTGCAGCTTTCAAAGAATGTGGTGAAAGAAAGTACCCCATCATGGGGATATGCAAGAAACCTGTGATCGGTGAGCGATGGGAAGGGATGGGATGGGATGGGATGGGATAGGATTGGAAGGGATGGGATGGGATGGGATGGGATGGGATTGGAAGGGATGGGATGGGATGGGATGGGATGGGATGTGATGGGATGGGATGGGATGGGATGGGATAGGATTGGAAGGGGTGGGATGGGATGGGATGGGATAGGATTGGAAGGGATGGGATGGGATGGGATAGGATAGGATTGGAAGGGGTGGGGTGGGATGGGATAGGATAGGATTGGAAGGGATGGGATGGATGGGATAGGATGGGATGGGATGGGATGGGATGGGATAGGATTGGAAGGGATGGGATGGATGGGATGGGATGGGATGGGATGGGATGGGATGGGATCGGATGGGATGGGATGGGATGTGATGGGGTAGGATTGGAAGGGATGGGATGGGATAGGATAGGATTGGAAGGGGTGGGATGGGATGGGATGGGATAGGATAGGATTGGAAGGGATGGGATGGATGGGATGGGATGGGATGGGATGAGATGGGATGGGATGGGATGGGATGAGATGGAATTGGATGGGATGGGATGAGATGGGATGGGATGGGATGGGATGGGATGGGATGAGATGGGATGGGATGGGATGGGATGGGATAGGATGGGATTGGAAGGGAAGGGATGGAATGGGATGGGAATGGGAAGGGAAGGGATGGGATGGGATGGGATTGAAAGGGAAGGGATGGAATGGGATGGGATGGGATGGGAAGGGATGGGATGGGATGGGAAGGAATGGGATGGGATGGGATTGAAAGGGAAGGGATGGAATGGGATGGGAATGGGAAGGGAAGGGATGGGATGGGATGGGATTGAAAGGGAAGGGATGGAATGGGATGGGATGGGATGGGATGGGAAGGGATGGGATGGGATTGAAAGGGAAGGGATGGAATGGAATGGGAATGGGATGGGATGGGAAGGGATGGGATGGGATGGGATTGAAAGGGAAGGGATGGAATGGAATGGGAATGGGATGTGAATGGGATGGGAAGGGATGGGATGGGATGAAACGAAACGTGACAGTACGACCGACCAATCGTAAGAGGTAGTCCCAACCAAAGATCCTATAGCGCGCGAAGCGTGCAAGATAGCAGGCCTACTCTTGCGAGATCACACGCATCCGGATGAAGTACGCAATGGACGCCATTTTAGTACCGGGTAAGCAAAGTCGCACGCGTGCGCTCCACCGCGTGGTCACATCACATCAAAAGTTATCACATTCTGTTCATGCATCCAATGTTGTATACAAGGTATACAACCTAGGCCTAAATAAGACTTAGGGCTTTGCATGGTGGGTGAATCAATACAGGAAGGTTTGCGGTGACACCATGTATAAGGTCTCTTAAAGGAAGAGGTGTGGTTCTGAAAAGAACCTGAGTGATAACTCTATAGGAGGGTTTGCGGTGACACCATGAATAAGGTCTCTTAAAGGAAGAGGTGTGGTTCTGAAAAGAACCTGAGTGATAACTCTATAGGAGGGTTTGTGGTGACACCATGTATAAGGTCTCTTAAAGGAAGAGGTTTGGTTCTGAAAAGAACCTGAGTAATAACTCTATAGGAGGGTTTGCGGTGACACCATGTATCAGGTCTCTTAAAGAAGAGGTGTGGTTCTGAAAAGAACCTGAGTGATAACTCTATAGGAGGGTTTGCGGTGACACCATGTATAAGGTCTCTTAAAGGAAGAGGTGTGGTTCTGAAAAGAACCTGAGTGATAACTCTATAGGAGGGTTTGCGGTGACACCATGTATAAGGTCTCTTAAAGAAGAGGTATGGTTCTGAAAAGAACCTGAGTGGTAACTCTATAGGAGGGTTTGCGGTGACACCATGTATAAGGTCTAGGAAGAGGTGTGGTTCTGAAAAGAACCTGAGTGGTAACTCGACGTTTCGACCAGTATGCTCTGGCCGTCATCAGGAGAATAATTATATAGGCCTATAGTTGCGATCAAAGCAGTTGCTAGGCTTGGTGAAATGGACCCACACGTTACCGGGTAATATAGTTTTATACGCCATTACCACGGATGACCCTGTCATTGTATCCTTTCAACATGTTTCAGAACTTTGACCGCAATTGGTTCAGATTGTGGTGGTTCGGAGTTCGGACACAATCATTATCAATCACTTTTTGATACATCGACGTTCCGATCCACGCAGGACCTTCCTCAAAAGTAGAATCTGCAACATTCTAGTTTTACTTTTCGACATCAAAATGATTACAATGCCACTTGTCAGAGAGCCAACTCTGTCTCGAATTTTGGCAAAATTTGGATTGCAGGCGCTTCACGAACGGTTACGCACATATGGACTATCCCTCTTTCTTTGCGTGTCTACGTGCGGGGAGCTAGTTGCGGTTTTCACGACCCGTCCAAGGGATCAGTCTTCCTATCAAATCGCCAAGTAACGCCACATTCGCCTGAACCACAAGAGCTAGAAGACGATTGATTTGACTGGTGCGCTAAACAGACATCACGACATGTGTACATAATCTAAACGATCCCTGGATGAACTTTGGGGGAGTGGGAGAGGGAGGTAGCTGAAGAGCTTTGCTGGGGAATTCGCTCACCACATGCGAACCTTTGAAAAGCAGCCACGTGTGAAATGAATTTACTTTTAAAGGTACCACGCTCGCACACCGCCAGCAGAACCGATTGTGGAAATTTACAAAGGAGATGCACTAACCTTCACATGTTGCACAAAGAGAGATATAAAAATAGCACGCCCTTTAACTCCACAGCTCGGCGTGAAAAGCGAAATTTCTGTATAGGACCTCCTCAGATGAATGACTGTGTTCTGCATGATTGAGGTGTTGGTAAGACAAGAATGGGGTTTGGTATACATGTAGAATGATGCAATGAAACATACGCAGTGCCTCCTTCCTGCACGTGCTTCAATACCAGCATTATAAAGATCTTTCCATAAGGAAGAAGTTCAATGTACCGCAAGTAACACATCACATCACAATACAAAATATTACATGTAAACAAACTCTGAGATAACAACGAGGTTTTGCAGCACACGGGTTGTTTTTTTGTGGCACGGATAAGTTTAGCTCTCAATGGTACGCCATACAACCAAATGTATTCGTACGCCATGAAACCTCTCAATATTTAGAACCCAATTACAAACGGCAAGTATCAAAATATGTATCTGTTTCCTCAAACTCGCCATCGGTTGGCGTTTGGGGCGATGATTAACATACACAAAGGTGTCACAAAGTCGGGCAGCGCAAAACTGCATTGAAATACATTCTGAATCACACTGAATTTGTCATTCAGCCTAGTATGAGAAAGGTCGTGCTAAGATCGAAACGCCAGGCCCACGTTACATTCCCAGTGAGGCCGTGTCCGAAACGGGCGTCTAGAGTTAGGTCTAGGTCTTCCCCCTATTGGAAATACACGGATATGCGAAGGGCAATAGCCCTAGCCGTAGCTCTGGAAGGCCGTTTCGGACACGGCCCGACTGACATAACCAAGTAATCAAGTAAAACACAGCACAAAATGGATGGGGCAAATCCTTAATGAATTACATCCTCAACAGACGAAAAAACATATTCTATAAAACTATATCAAGGAATACTTGAAGAGTTCTCAACAACTGAGATTCCCTGGCGGTTATCAGATTGAAATTGACGAATCATTTGAGGATGGGAATCGCTGGTGGCACAGCGTAAAGGACGTGCTAACCTGCGGGTACCGCGCCCCCACCAAGCAACAAGCGCCGGATGTGACGCCAGCCCAATCCACCGGCATCTCAAATACACCTGTCTGTCAGCCGAACCCCGGAGCCGATTATCCCCTACAAATCCCTTAGCTATCCGCCCCCGGCCAGATCTCCCTACCAAAAACCTCACCGAGGTGCAGGAAAACATCCGTTTGGGAGACCTCCTTAAAACAAACCTCGTGAAATAACCCCAAGTGAAAGAAAGTAAGAAAGTAAGAAAGAAAGCAAGAAAGAAAGAAAGAAAGAAAGAAAGACAGGTAAAGCCGATCTTGGTCGAAGGATTTATTCCGTCCGTTTATGGAAAAGTACACCTTCCGTTTTTGCAACTGCGGAGGTGCGGAGTTCGACATGCACAAATCTGTGTCTGGGAAAGCTTCTTCTAGGATCGAAACGTCAGGCCCCTAGATGTCTTATGTGCTATAGCTCCATGTACATCTCTCTAACTCAAAGGGACGACACGGAACAAAGAGCCAAGAGAAAGGTTCAATCATGTGCTGTACGCGATTCCTTTTGGTATAAGGAAAATTTTGGTATAAGTTAATTTTTCACAGCGAAGGTGACGGTAATTATGTATAGGCCTACCCCGCAATGCACTTCGCAATAATAACGAGTGCAATAAGGCACAGGAAGGGATACACTGGGCTCTGTCATAAACCTCAGCTCAAGCTCAGGCCTCGTCTCAAATAGGCCTACCAAAGAATCGAACCCTATCTCCACAGTGTCACATGCTTCAATCGAGGGCGTGGCCAACAGGTTTTGCTCTAGTACCCGTGTTTACGTATTAAGAGGAATTGATCTTAAAACTCCAGACAAACCTGGCATTTCGATCCTGGTAGGACCTTTCCGAAAGGCATTCCTGGAAAGTCCTACCTACCCCGATCGTGAGTCATTTCAAAGTCAGTAAGCATGTTGCAACAATACTGGAGAAAAAAGTTGCGCAAGATAATGTGGCCTGAAGCTGTGAGCCTGAAGGCCGCCGCACACGAGAGCTATCTGCTGAGCAAAAAGTCTCTCGAGGTCGTTAGCTCAGCACGTAGCTCACCGTGTGCGCTGAACTTTTGGTGAGATTTCTGCCTCAAGAGGCCGTGAGACCAATATCTATCCTGTTTGATTTTGGCAACCACGTGAATAGAGCGTGCGCTTTCATTGGCCAGTTGCTATGTTTTTTTGCTCAGCACGTAGCTCAAGTCGCCGCACACGATGAGTTTTCATCCACGCGAGGCGAAAAAAAAACCAAACAGGATAGATATTGGTCTCACGGCCTCTTAAGGCAGAAATCTCACTAAAAGTTCAGCGCACACGGTGAGCTACGTGCTGAGCTAACGACCTCGAGAGACTTTTTGCTCAGCAGATAGCTCTCGTGTGCGGCGGTCTTAAGGCGAGGATGGTTTGCAAAAGGGAATCCATGATCGATTTAAAAAACAACAAACAAACAAACAAACACCCTTACTAACGAACGCAACCTGGCATCATCTGAACGGATTTTGGGATCGGTGGGATCAACCATGGATCAACTGTGACCGTATGAAGTGTCATCTATCGTATAGATCATGTTATGACGACTCTTAACCATGACATAACCAACACCACGGCCCGAACTGGATTCTTTTCGAAAGTTCGTTGGCCAACACATGTGGTTCTGGCATGAATGACGACCAGAACATGTGTCCCTCCCTCTCGCATTGGTCCATGTTGACTGCAACTGCTCAGCACAGGTCAAGAGAGAGAGAACAGTCATGGGAGGAGGGGAAGGTGGGTGGAGAAAACGCCCGTCTCAGCATTAATTCGTGGAAAAGTGGGGGGGGGGGTTACTTTCGGTGTTGGCCTCGTGAACAACAACCTGTCAAGCAGCGGATGAATGACACGAGGGGTTAGAATGCCAATATTTACAAATTGCGCCAGAAAGAGAGGACTGAGGGAAAGCCAAGAGCGAGCGCTGCGCTGTGTTATCTGAGCGGATCGAAGGTGGCGATGGATACGCTGGTACCCGGTGTCAACCTTTAACGTGCTGTTTAGGGCGGGTACCAGCGACGCTCTGCACATCAGCCTTGAAGAGAAAAAAACTCCGGTTGTTTCCTACGCAGATGCAGCGGGGGTGTTTTTTTCTCCGGGGTGGCACGATCTGTGACGTCATCGGTGGTGGTGGGCCCTTGACTGACAAAGGGAGATTTATGGATGTGGTCAGGGGGGACTTGTATGAGTTGAAAACACTTTGCAACAAGGCCAGTGAAGGAGAGGAGGAGAATCTCAAAAGTTAGCGTGCCTGACGTTTCGATCTTAGCAGGAGACCTTTCTCAAAGGCAAAGTGACAAGGACAAACACAAGCAGTCAGGGGAAGGAAAGCCCTGACACAGAGGAAAAGAAAAACATCGCGAACGGACCTCGTAAAACAAAATAATTTGAAAATAGACGCCTGGGTCAGTACGGGTGGAATAGTCCTACCGTAGAACCTGGTCTGTATGTCGCATTGTAGATAGATCACACTTAGGTACAAATCCTGAACGTTCACAAAGTGACCATAAAATACCGGAACCGCTCTGACCTCAGTTTGAACTCAAGCCAAGTCGTTAAAAGTACAGGGGCCATTGTTTAGTTGGCGGGAAACCAAACGCTGATTTATACTGGTCAGGACTCACTGCAAAGAGAATAAATCGCACGCGGAAGTCACAGTTAAGCTTAAAGAGAGGGTCTATGGAATCTGTGACGATCAAGACAATCGTTGTTGACACAAAAATCTGTCATCGCCTAAACTTGTTTCTATATCAAATCATGCTTTGATCAAACAAATCATCAGGGCGAGAGGGGTTTCAGGGGATGCTGTGCAACAATAGCCGTTTGTTTATTACACGTAAACACCTGGGTGTTGAATGCGTGTGTAGGAGGCTTCCCTTTCACGGGTCAGGGTAAATGCCGCGTTCTTCACCGTCAACACCAGCTCGGTGATAAACACGTGGGGGAATTTATGGCGAGCCATCGGTGAATTTATCGACGGACTGTTTTGCAAAACTGAGACCTGTCACTGGGTTAATAGTTAGAGGCAAATGCTTCGCCCTATACCAATAAACATTCCCTAAGTACAATGTACAGCTCGTGTAAATCTCGACTTCAACTGTGGCCCTGAGAATTCCGTTGGCCTGGATTTTCATTGTTTGTGTCACCTATATTCAGCCCCCTCGTTTCAGAGTTAAATTACAATGACCGGTTAAATATTTGTCCCTTATACTACCTTTTACAGAGACATTTTTTCAAGAAAACTGTAAACAAAACTTGGTAATGTTGTTTCCCCTTTTTTCCATTGATATATGACCGGGACTTGAACCCGCGGCTATTGACTTGACGTACAAGCTCTCTAACCATCTGAACTATCCAGCCCTTATGGATGGTAGCCTTCCCGCCTAGAAATTGCTAAGTTAAGGTTTTTCTTCAAAGAATGTTTTAGAGTCAAAACATCCAGTGGGCCTGATGTTGATCCTCGCAGGATTTCTGACGTGACACCTGGGAATGGTCCTGCTACTTGCAACGAAACGCCATGCAGTCCTCGTATACATTTGTGAGGTCGGGCATTTTGCGCGTCAGTTTGCAACATCTTTTGAAGCGCTTTCAGAATTGTATAATATACATTTTTTTTTATTTATGCAGATTCGCCCAAAACAAGTCTATAAAGCCACTCAAGGTTAAAGCCCCTACACAACATTGGTAAGATCGAAAAACAGAAATGTTCACAGATTTACATGAAACTTATACAGTTTGAAGATGGTTATAGTAGAAACCTCTCACTGAAGTATTTCTGCCTAAAATGTTGTATTTTGGGAGAAATGAGTAAAAGAAATCGTTTACGTCTCACCGAGATCTAAACTATTTTTCGGAACAGTACGGCGTTGAGTGCTGCATTTTCGTGAAACAAATGAAGCGGTTTTCACGATTTTCTCGAGACTCGGTAGGCGGATTGAGCTGAAATGTTCAAAGGTGTGCTATTTCATGCATATGTTGGATCAGACAACGTATAGATGCTATTCTTTGACCTCGACCAATGTTGTGTAGGGGCTTTAAGGGCTAAGGAAAAAACTCAGGAAGGCTGAAAATAGGAATTGACTTTCCTCTTAAAAAGGGCAAAATCATACGCAGGTGGGAAACATGAACATGAAGAAGGGAATTCCACAGAAAGGCAGACAGAGGGAAGAAGCTGTTCTGATACCTCTTTGTTCTACCAAAAAATAATAAAAATGTGTTCTACCAAAACAATAATAAGGGCCTTAATTGGTTGGACGGCATGTACACACACCTCTTGTACACGAGGCCATGAGGTCCAATGTCGTCCTGGTATAGCTGTCATGACACTCAGTACTTTCAACCCGGATTCCAGACTGTGCTGTTCCCTCGCGAACAAAAACCCAAACCCACACCACCGCCGTTTGTCAGGCAAAGTCAGCTATCGACCCCGGCAACCAACCGGGTTCACTCACCGGAAGGCTGGCCGCCTCTCGGAGACGACAGGGCAACATCCGAGAGGAGAACTCCAGCCATCACCCTCCTCCCTGCTGCCTCCCTCCCTCCCTCCCCCTCCCTCCCTCCCTCCCTCCCTCTCTCCCTCCTCCTTCCTTTCGGCATGGGGTCATTAGCGAACCGCCCCCTTACAAGTTTCCGGGAAAAACTCATCCGGCTCTCGGCACGTGAAATCCCGGGGCCCTAGGTACGTATTCACATGCAGCCCGGCAGCACCTGGACAGCTCGAGGAAGGCAAATTGGGCAAAATTGGTCGTGATGGGGAGAGAGGGAGACAGGGGAGACTGGGAGAGAGGAAGGAAGGGAGAGAGGGAGGGGAGGGGAGAAAGAGGAAAAGAGGGAGAGAGGGAGAGGGGCAGAGAGAGAGAAAGAGAGGGGAATACAGAGGGAGAGAGAGAGAGGGGGAAGCAGAGGGAGAGAGAGAGGGGAAGATAGAGGGATAGAGGGAGGGAGAGAGAGAGGGAGAGAGAGAGAGAGGGGGAGACAGAGGGAGAGAGAGAGGGGGGGAAGCAGAGGGGGAGAGAGAGGGGAAGATAGAGGGAGAGATGGAGGAGAGAGAGAGGGGAGAGAGAGAGGGAGAGAGAGAGGGGGAAGACAGAGGGAGAGAGGGAGGGAGAGAGAGAGAGAGGGGAGAGAGAGAGAGGGGGAGACAGAGGGAGAGAGAGAGAGAGAGAGAGAGAGAGGGGGAGACAGAGGGAGAGAGAGAGAGGGGGAGAGAGAGGGAGAGAGGGAGGGAGAGAGAGATGGGGAGAGAGGGAGAGAGGTAGAGAGAGAGGGAGAGAGGGGAGAGAGAGGGGAAGACAGAGGGAGAGAGGGGAGGGGTAGACAGAGGGAGAGAGGGAGAGGGGGAGAGAGAGGGAGAGAGGGAGGGAGAGAGAGATGGGGAGAGAGGGAGAGAGGTAGAGAGAGAGGGAGAGAGGGGAGAGAGAGGGGAAGACAGAGGGAGAGAGGGGAGGGGTAGACAGAGGGAGAGAGGGAGAGAAGAAAGGCGATGGGAGAAGTGTGTCATGGTCATTGTCGGCGTGACTTGCTTTCATGCTGGGGGGGCTACGGGTAAGTTACGATGTAAGTGAAAGTTCACAGCTCTTGTCGGGTTCACGGCCCTTATAGTCTTTCAGCAAAGAGTCTCAGTCTGACCCCACATGTACTGATCCTCAGCGCGTGCTTCTTTCAGTGTCAACAAGAGTTATTATCGTCGCTTTGAAAATGGATGGAAGGGACGCAACATTTTCAAACTGCTAACTGACATTAATTATCAAAATTTAAAATCTATAAAAAGAGGGCTGACGTATGGATCCCAGCAGAACCGCTCTTCCTTCCAGAAAGAACCATCCATTGAGATATGTCTACATGTGTAGCTGTGTACCATCAAACACATGACCACACGGACATCACAGCGAATAAGGAAATCCAAAAGGCCAACTTTGAAGATAACCAACCGACCGACCGTCCACACCCACCCAAAGATAGCCGTGATAGTCTAGCCAATGAATCCTAACAACTTAAGGATGATATTGAAAGACTTATCAATTTGAAAGGGGTTAGGGTTCCGTAGCAAGGCTTCGTCACTTTTTCTTATAACTACTGTATACCTAAATACGACTTAAGGCTTTGCATTGTGGATGAATCAATATAGGAAGGTTTGCGGTGACACCATGTATAAGGTCTCTAAAAGAAGAGGTGTGGTTCTGAAAAGAACCTGGGTGATAACTCTATAGGAGGGTTTGCGGTGACACCATGTATAAGGTCTCTTAAAGAAGAGGAGTGGTTCTGAAAAGAATCTGAGTGATAACTCTATTGGAGGGTTTGCAGGGACACCATGTAAAAGGTCTCTTAAAGAAGAGGTGTGGTTCTGAAAAGAATCTGAGTGATAACTCTATAGGAGGGTTTGCGGTGACACCATGTATAAGGTCTCTTAAAGAAGAGGAGTGGTTCTGAAAAGAATCTGAGTGATAACTCTATAGGAGGGTTTGCAGGGACATCATGTAAAAGGTCTCTTAAAGAAGAGGTGTGGTTCTGAAAAGAATCTGAGTGGTAACTCGACGTTTGGACCATTCTCCTGATGACGGCCAGAGCATACTGGTCGAAACGTCGAGTTACCACTCAGATTCTTTTCAGACCTTAGTCAAACCCTAGAGCAAGGATGGTCAAACTCTTTAACTCTGTAAGCGCTTTCCTAAAAATTCTAAGAACAAAGCCATCGATACAAACTAGTACTAGATCAGATGTTATCCCCACACTTGATGTAACCATGTATACATACATACCTGAAACGCTTCAGCCACGCACCCCCCAAAAAATAAATTGGACGGAACAGCGCCACCAAGTGTTCAGAATTCACACATGCAAATAGTGGGATTTCCGGACCCAGTGTTTTGGTCGTAGTTTTTGCCACACCCCACCCCTCTCCCTGGCTGTGAACTCGCTCTCCACAGAGTTCACGAAAATGGGTGTCATCACAGATGTTTTTCGAGCAAGCAATTGTCAGAAAGCAGGTCGTGAAGAAACTGATTTAAAGGGTATCGTCGGCCTATAGGGATCGTAGTCTCGATGACCATTGCGCAAAAAAAAACCCACAAAACGATAAGCATATCGTCTATTTTGGTCGATGGCCGATGCCTTTCTGAAATCAAAATTCCTTTATACTGAACACATTTTCCTGGATGTGGCTCTTTGAAATAGTTAATAGTTATGTCGAACTAATGTATTCCATCTCGTACAGGCCTATATCGTTAATTAATTAAAGTATCTAAGGTAATGTAAGCCCTAATTTCAGCCCTGTCCCAATTACTACGCATTAATTAAGCACAGTATAGGTAATAAGCACAGTATATAATTGTAGGTAATAAGCACAGTATAGGTAATAAGCACAGTATATAATTATAGGTAATAAGCACAGTATAGGTAATAAGCACAGTATATAATTATAGGTAATAAGCACAGTATAGGTAATAAGCACAGTATAGGTACGTTTTTTTATTCCGGGCGGTAAAGTTGTCCCCTAAACGTATAGTCATGGAGCCTTCCCCTAATGTCCACCATAGCCATTTCCTCACGCAAACTGCATTCCGACTGACCTCAGTGACCTGACCAACGATTACAAATCTGACAAATTTGACATTTTTTCCGAGGTGGTCTATGCCAGTGAGAAAAAGGTAGATTCGAAAACTCGTGTCGACTTAGTATTCACGATCTCATCGAAATGTCACATATTCACCTGGAATGATGGAGACTGTTTTCCTCCCAACCGTGCTTTATCACGAATCACATGTACAAAACAAGGCACGAAAGAAAGAAAATATCATAATAAGTATGTTTTTCGAGCAAGCAAATGTTAGGAAGCAGGTCGTGAAGAAACTGTTTTATAGGGTATCGTTCTATAGCAAAAGCTGACAGATAGCAACTTCATTGTCAAATGAGATTTGAAGGTTTTCATGGTGAGAATAGCAGGAGTAATAGGTTTGCGGTGACACCATGTAAAAATTCTCTTGTGAGTATGCGTGGTTCCAGAGGTTCTTTTCAGAACCACACATACTCACAAGAGAGAAATTCTACCCAGGAAAGTGAATGTGGTCGGAATGGGAGCATTTTTTAAAACGTCGTTTTTCAGACGGTTCTCACACATACTCCCAAGAGAGAATTGTACATAGTATCACCGCCATACTCCAACTCCATGGTAATGTGGCGAAGGGCAAGGTGTGTGAGTGGGTGTTCAAACGAGCATACACAGAGACACATTGATCCACCCACGCCACTCCAACACCCTTAGCCCACCCCATGAGTCATCGTTCCGCGCCAGTGACATTCTATATTCTATTTTTTGATACTATTATTTTCTATCCTGAACAAGAGGCTGCTGGAACGGCAACGATGCTCCCACGAAATTAGACACCAGCGCCTCAGGATGAATAACTCCGCACAAAGAGAAAGAGAGAAAGAAGTTTTTTTCGGGAAGATTGATGGAAGTAATATTATTCTTAGCGCTTACAAAAGGGCGTGTGTGAATTGCAATTTTATCGCGACACGAGCCACTGTCAAGGAAAACTTGGAAGAGTTGCAAATATTCGGCAAAGCGTGAAGCGAGTTCGTCACACTGTGTTGTGAGCGATCAAAAGTGTGCTTTTTATTTCTGTGGGCGTGCACGGCAGTAGAGGGATGTCCATAGCACCGGTCCCTGGGAACGAAAACACCTCGGAGCATTATTCGACGTGCCTGGGAATACCCCCAGGGGTGGAAACAAAAATATACGCTCGGCAACAAATAGCCACGAGGGTTTCAGCTCTCAAATCGGGGTTTTTTTTTCGTCGGTGTAAATCTGCGGAACGGGGCTCACAGTGTCCGATAAGTAGAGTTACCGGCTCTTTCTCAGAGCCACACTCATCATGGAAGGAGATTATACATGGTGTCAATGCAAACTGCACACATTGTGATTCCATGTATAAATGATAACAACCCTCGGTTGGAATTAAGAGCCTCCCTGACGACGTGCAGAGCCCCACGCTGCCCGAATTGTGGAGTTCCCCCGGGCCCGTTCCTGAGAGCATGGAGCTCAGGGGCGTTATTCACAAAGCACCCGCAAAAAAGTGAGATTACACACGTGGTGCGGCGTCACCACAAACCTTCCACAAGGAATAGGCCTTTCATGCTACTCCGCTGCGCTCATAAACAGTTTGTTTATACAGAACGACAAGGAAAACACACCACGTGCAAGAACTTTGATTCAGAGTTTTTTTTATATAATACATCATAGGGAGTTGGCCTGCGTACAACCACGTGCATATACATGTACGCCTAGGCTATTGTGTTGTAACCGAGATACCCAATGAAAAAATATATTTGCATGAATACTATGCACACAGTGATTAGTCCTATTACGTCAAGCAGAGCAAACCCGCACTGAATCACATTCTCCCCGAAGCAAACATCATAATTATCATTATTTTATGCAACGCGGTTCCCGCCGCATTATTTTATGCAACGCGGTTCCCGCCGCTAGGCCTATAATTATATAGATTCGAATCCACCATATGACCTCAACCAGCTCGGTGGTTAAGACGTCAGCACTAGAAAGCAGGGGTCGCGGGTTTGAATCCCGCCTGAGCTGCCTGTAGGCCTATTCTTTTAACAGGCAATCAGGAAAAGCACTGAGCACGTGCTTATTACGTGGAGCAGGGCAAACCCTTTTTGAATTACATTCTCCTCGACGCAAACATCATACCATATAGCAATAGGTCTACTACCGTTAAAACTCCTTCGCAGCTATGACTAATGCAGACGAGCACACCACGTATGTATAGGCCTACATGTATACAGACTAGAATGAACATGCGCAAAGTAAGGGAGCGTGAAGATTCGATCAAAACAAGACCCTACTCATCAGAGGAGCTGACAGCAAGGTCCTGCAACAATCGAATTGTCATACAGGGCTCTCAGGAGCTTCTTTATATGGACCGATCAATCTGTTTGTATCGCCACCCATTGTCAACGGTAGCCGCAACGACGTGCAAAACAAGCCCAACAACAGCGACAAGAACCAACCACGAATTTGGACAAAACGAAAATAGTACGGCCATTCACATTACAATATTCACATCTCAACTAGAGTGTGAAGCCTTTGACGACACTATTCTGGGAACAGGGTTAGAAATGGGCAGCGAGGAGGCGGTCAGTGGGCGGACAGGCGACAAGGAAAAGCGGGGGCCGTGCAAGGAAATAGATGAGTCTTGCTTCCACTGTCTCCTTATTGAATCACTGCGCCACAATGACCACACCTACTCACAGACTACAACACATTACACATGTACATGTACACCGTACATAGGTCTATACACTTCCCCGAAGAACCCACGTTTCAAGGTCTTTGGGGTTGGGGGCTCACTTGAAAATGCAAGTTTTATTGCCAGAACAAACAAAGAATACTATATATCGAGACCACTGTGAAGCAGCCATTCTGTGGTGGCTCCATCCACTTGCACTAAGCCATGGATGTCATTTTGTAGCCCACGATAGAGGGCAGGCTGAGATGATATGACCACCTGTTTCTTGATCCTCTGTGCCACATTCCTTGCAAGCAGGGCTTTGGGTCGGGCCCCCATTTGAACAGACTACATGTACCTTGAAACGATCAACACCACTGCACGTGGTTCAGGGCCCTGCAAGATTGTGTTATACATTGTTTGTTATTGATCTATTGATCAGATGGACATTGAGGGATGCTTCTGACAGTCATTGAGAGTGTACTACACTATTGATAAAGAATAACCTAATTTACTATTAGGGTCACTTGTGTACGATGCCGCTTAGGGGGGGGGGAGGTCTACAACACAATAAAATGTCATGTTGACTAGGCCTATTATGGGGACCGATGGGGCGAGATGGTTAGGAGCTAGCAGAGACTAGCAATCCTCATCTTCAAACTGAAAAATTGGCAAAGAAAACTTTGATGGACCGGGACTTGAACCCGAGACTTGATTAACGTATCAGTGATCTCCCATCTGAGCTATCCAGCCTTTAGATGGTGGCCTTCCCAAATAGTCAACTAGTCTTTGCCGGGGTGGGGTGCCAGTCAGAAGCAATTCAACCATTAACTGCCATATCTCCAGGGATCACACCCCTGCTTTCATTCAGATGCAAACAACCAATTGTTGTAAACCTGGCTATACAACACCTAGAGGTCCTCATCTTCAATTGGAAATGCTATGGAAATAAAAGAGCAAACTGTTCCTAGTTTTAAAACAAAATTAAGAAAAAGACAAAGGGAGTAAAAAGACCAAGAACATCTTCAATAAAGTAGTCAACCATGAAATATGAATTACGGACCTTTTATTGAGAAAAAGTTATGTATAAACAGATATATACATTCATTTAATTGACATCAAGATAAACCCAATTTAAAGCGTCCAAGTTCAGTTCTCTGTTTTCTTGTTTCAACCGGACATCTTTTGAAAGTTTTATCTATCAACCCTTATAGGCTAATACTGTAATACTGTTCAGAACTGTTCAGTCTATAGCTCCATCATTTAAACAACGCATTTACACTCTGTACACGTCATGGACAACAATGCCATTGCAATCAACATGTCCAGTTGTAAGGTCTTCTTTAAAAACCTCCATAGCCTGATCCTGTTGACTCAAGTGGACTTTACCACAAAGGGAAGGTCCCTACTTTTGAAAAGAGGGATAATAGAGTTCCCACTTGTAATCCCCGAGGTGGATTTACTGGTCCATGGATCAATCTTTTTCAGCCACACTTTCCTTGACTTAATCCAGTCTCCTTCTTCCATAACAAGATGGAGGGAGGCTTAGGGGAAAGGGGGAGAGAGGGGTAGAGAGAGAGGTGGGGGGCTAGTTATACAACTAGGAGTTACACCATCCAGGTCCCTGGACAACGAGTGTGGTACAATAAAAAATCGACCATACCGCTCAGCCCCTGTGTAAATATTGATGGACCGAAATCCTAAGGTTTGTTGTCCCCGGGAATTGTTTGTGTAAGAGCTGTGTACACCACAGCCCCGTTATAAGGACAGTTTCTGAAAAACAAAAATACAATGTACCTCATTCACTTGTGGGAAGTAGCGAGCAGCAGATTACAAAACATGTAAGAGTTCCGAGTTTTCACCCCAGAGACAAGCGAGCTGTGAAACTGACATAAGAACTTTTGAACAATGTTAATGTTAAGAACTATCCATTCCTGTAAAGATAATAATCTGTTCATTTGACGATGTTGATGCAAAACCTTCAGATTGTCTCAGGCGGTTGAAGCTCTAGAACTCTCCCCATCTACCCGTTGTTAATACTGGTCGGTGTGCTCAACGTTTACTGACACACTGTGTACGCCCAAAGCAGCAATTCTGTAGCCGTGACATCGGAGAAGACCATCTGAGTTTCCACACATCTCCTCACGATAAAGAGAGTTTGTGCGGCTGCATTATCATCAAAAACACGGTACCATATAGACATTTACTCCCAAATAATGAACCTTTACCTCTCAAATTTAGAAGGCAACTACAGACGGACAAAATGTACCAGGTCAACATTCTTTTAAAAAGAAATCGAACATGAAAAAGCTCAGTTAAACTGATCCTACAAAAAGAGAATAAACGGACATAAATGTCTGTCGGATAACGAACAAACCTCAACATTAAAACGGGAAGCTCTGAGAGCTCGTGAGTTCAAGAGTCTGTCTCTCTTCTCTTCAGTTTTTGTTCTGGTGTCTTAGGCAAGAGTCTGCAGTTCCTTCTACTCTCTGGACTGCACCATCTGCCGGCACTCTCTTCTCTGCTCTTGGGTGGGCAGGTCCCGGCAGTTCTCCATCTCGCGGCGGATGAGCTCCTGCCACTGGCAGCACTTGAGGAACATGCTACGGGAGGCAGCGGCCAGCGAACACTTCTCCACGCGGCGCATCAGGTCCTTGTAGGCCGTCTTGCCGTGCACCTCGGCCCCGTGGAACTTCATCTTGCGTCGGTGCACCACGTTGGGACGCTTCTCCACCTGCATCAGGTCGGCACTGCAGTAGAGACCGTTGGCCGCCACCTGCCTGCCCAACTTGCAGCACTTCTTCGGGGAGCGGGCCTGGGGAGTCTGCTGGGGTCTGGGCAGGAGCTCAACCTCCTCCTCCTCTTTCTTGGTCACCTCGTCGAAGATGGCGTGCTCCAGCTCTTCCAAGACCTGGGCCGGGTCTTCTTCTTGCTCGGCGACCTGAGGGGCGGCGTTCCACTCGTCGAACGGGACGGCGGTCTCGTCAAGTTTCACTTCTTCGGAAAAACGGAGAAATAAATAAAATACTAAGGGTCTGTCTATACGATGTGAATCAATCAATTTCCAAAAAGTAAACTAATTGAAATTCAATTACTGAAGTCGACCGTAACGATTTGTAAATTGTACCGAATGATGCAATTCATACAAAGTAAATGCATAGAGTACTGTAGCCTTTTGTGTAGGCTATTCATGACATAAAGGACTGAACACGACAAAGTCAAGCCAATAAATGTACTTTCAACAATCTAGGCAAATCAGAGAAGACGATACAATTGTAATTTTCAGGTGTTTTTTTTGATGAGCACTATGAACATGACGCACATGTATAAAAGTAAAACACGGGCGACACCTTTAAAAGGTTAAGAATAGACACTCACCCGCAGTGACCACGGCGAGAAAGGCCAACACAAGCACCAACACTTGCATCTTCATCTTCGCTTCTCAAAAGGTTCTTGGTAACTTATCAAAAACAAAAGTAGGTGAGACTTCAAGCAGCTCTGTGCGACTCTATCGGTTTCTGCCACGAGTTTTCCTACTGTCGGTCTGGGCTGGAAGCAAGTATGATCTCACTGGACGAATCGGCGCGGTTATATACCCAGTTTGTCCTTCCCAATCCTCCCAGGTCCCAACTTGTTTACGACGTGCGGTTATAATACCCATTCTTATCGAAACCCCCCCCCCCTCAAGTATTTACAAGGGAGGGGGTGTGAGCACACAACACGGGACAAACCCCACCACGCCACACGACAAAACCGCAAAGATTCTTTCATTGGAAGGCTCAGAGCTGCGGCTGGTTAATCCACGCTGGGCCAATCAGAGAGCTCGGTTGGTTGAGGGGGGAGGGGAGGGGGCGGAGGCGGCCTTGGGAATACGTCACCCAGGTGTCACTCAGAATCACGTGCAATAACAAGCTCAACAAATCTACACGGCTATTTCCTGCGCTGCTTTGTACGCTCAAAGTGATCCAGAACTTCAGAGGTCACTTTGGAGAAGACAGAAAGCGCCGATCTCTGTGATCCTGGATATTGGCGACAATATTGTTGCACGCCTCCCTCTGCAACAGTGGCGATACTCACAAATCAGAAGCACGCATGCGCGGAGAGAGACAGCGAAAGTAGGTTGTCACATGGAAAACACGTGCAACTTTGTTGGCAAAACCACGATCTATATACATGTACATCTACATGTATACAAAGTTAGGGCCTAATGGAAGTTATTTCATGCATAAACAAAAAGGGGCAAACTGATTGCTGTCTTTGAAGAAGGTTTTGCTGGGATTGAAACGTCAGGCCCTCTAAAATTTGAGGAAAAGTGACTTACTTCCAGTTCCAACCCTTCGCCCCCTTGGTCAACGTATCTACATGTACAACGCACATGCAATTGTGATTGAAACCTGGCCTACGGTCTAGTATAGAAGACCCCTACTCACTGAAGAGGAGAGTTACTTACGACCATCGCGAATAGATTAGTACAACCATTGAGCAAGGTTTACCTGCTCTACGTCAAAACAGTCGTGTCAGTTACGAGCCTCAGCACGGTTCCCCATCTAAGACTAAGGTAAATGGGTCAGTCTACTCACGGCCGGTCTGTTTCTACCTCCAGAGATCATTGATCAGTGTATCATCATAGAGCAAGGAATGATTATACTGTATTCACAATACGTATAGGACTATACCCAACGACCGAAAATATGAGGTGGTAGTCATGCCCAAATTAAGGTCGTGATGGCTCACATTCAAACGTTTCTCTGTCAAAAATTCACTCTTTTCTCTACTCACATTTTGGCATAGCATCCAACTGTCATTTTAACAATACCACGCCGAGCTGATTGAAACACGTAACAGCCGTCAATAAAAACAACCTAAAATCTCTTATTGATAAACACATCTACCCCAAGGCCCGGGTAAGAACCTCTAGCACGGCCCAGGAACTTTTCCGACTCTCGAGAAGGTTCGGGGTATAGGGAAGGCGCTGTGTTGACACACAGCCCACGCTCTGAATGACGAGATAGCAAGGTTGTGGGTGGGACAAAAACTAAGCAAAGAATTCAGATGACAAAACATTTTGTGAAGGCCCGGTGTGCGACCGGTATGTAGTATGTACAATGTAGATCTCATTACTTTGAGGGTCAAATATGGGGCGGAATGAGGCGCTCACGTTCGCCAAGCCGGCAATGTGTCGCAGAGCACGAGTCATAATGTGGTTATATTACAAAACCAAGAACACGGGATTACAGACTTGTCTTTATTGTGTACGTTATTCAGAGCTCTTACCTTGTCCTCTTGTAGTTTTGGGAACCATTACATGGCAATGGGAGAAAAGGTGTAGGAAACAGACACATTACATTGGTATATTGAAGCTATAGAGCAAGGAAAGGAGTCTCTTTTCCTTGCTCTATGTTTGAAGAGAGACACAGGACTTGACAGAGTTGAAGAGCTGAGGACTGCCATGCTGGACAGATTAGTGTGGAGGGGATTCGTTCATGATGTCTGAGTAGGCATCAACTAACTCCATATGCTCTCGACTTGTTAGTCCTCTTGTATCGTGGGAACCATCAATTGGCAATGGGAGAAAAGGTGTAGGAAACAGACAAATTACATTTGTATGCTAAAAAGAGACACAGGACTTGACAGAGTTGAAGAGCTGAGGACTGCTATGCTGTACAAATAAATGTGGAGGGGATTTGTTCATGATGCCCGAGTAGGCATTGGCTAGCTGTCTATGTTCTTGACTTAGTAGTAGTGAGAAAAAGGGGTAGGAAGCAGACACATTACATTGGTGTGCTGAAGAGAGACACAGGACTTGACAGAGTGGAATAGCTGAGGACTGTCATGCTGGACAGATTAGTGTGGAGGGGATTCGTTCATGATGCCCGATTAGGCGTCAGCTAACTGTCTATGGTCTCGACTTGTACTATATGTAGTGTAGTAGTTATGGAAGTAAGGAGACGGATACGGGAATTACACCAGCACATCGATACAATGTAACGTGCATCACTACTACAGTAGTATTATACCGGTACTCAGTGATGCACATTGTGTTGATGTGCTGGCTTACTCCACTCTGTACCCTGCTGTATACTACAGCATGACTAAAACATTCTCACATAAAACACGTATACTAGACCAAAGGTAACACAATCGCTCCCATACTTAAACTCAACATAATTATGCACACAATAACACCTAACTACATGTATAAGGTTTCGGCTCAATCCGCCAGCCATGTCACCAGAAAGCCGTGGAAACGAAATCCAATGCTAAGACAGCAAGCCCCCGGGAATGATCCGCTCAACGCCGAACTCCTGAACGCACATCAACACAATCCTTCATGTACCAATAAACCAAGTAATCAAAATGGTGCAAACTGCTGCATGCAGATTAGAACGAATTGGATTTGAAAGAAAAAAAGTAAGAGGAACTGATGCGAGTGGCGTGGATGTAGGTAGAAATATACCATGGTCCTTTAAAGCCCCTACACAACATTGGTAAAATCGAAAAACAGAAATGTTCACAGATTTACATGGAACTTATACAGTTTGAAGATGGTTATAGTAGAAACCTCTCACTGAAATATTTCTGCCTAAAATGTTGTGTTTTGGGAGAAATGAGTAAAAGAAATAGTTTACGTCTCACCGAGATCTAAACTTTTTCGGAACAGTACGGCGTTGAATGCTGCATTTTCGCGAAACAAATGAAGACATTTTCACAGGTGTGCTTTTTCATGCATATGTTGGATCAGACAACGTACGGATGCTATTCTTTGACCTTGAGCAATGTTGTGTAGGGGCTTTAATATTGTATTCTCAAACCCCTTTTTGAAAACCCTGCTAGGACCGAAACTTCAGGTGCTGTAACTCTTCAACATTTTACTATGAAACGGAAGAGAGATTACTACGATTTTCTGGACACTTCCTTCCACGTATACTTCCATTGTCCAATTTCGATCGCTGGATATGCCTAAGCCTCCGGCCCCGCATGTCTTCCTTGCTCTTTGGTCTTACAGAAATTAGTCGTCACTCTTTCCGGTTCTGGGAACGTCTTGTTCAACAACGCATCGCTTGAATAAAAAGCCCAAGCCAATAGAGTCCATTCACGTAAGATTTGTTTATTGACATGGCCATGATAATTTCTGAGAATTAAAGAGCAAGGGGCAGGAATGCACGTGTGGTCTTTACCTTTCTCCGAAAGAAAAGAAATCCAAGTCTACCCGTGCCAATAACTCGTTGTTATTTTCGCTTTACCCCTTTGGAGCGGCTGTTTACAAAAACACATTTTAAAAGTTTGTAATCGAAAACGTCATACGCCTGCGGATAAGAGGTGCCTGCGTTCGTGTACACGCTACCCTTTTTATGATTCGATCGCCTTTCTTGTGCCCCCAAAAGGTTCCGCTTGTTCATGAAAAGGTGTACTGCACTTGGCTATTGAGATTGGAATCCAATTTAAAATGGGGGGGGGTCATGTAATTGGTATGTGAAGTTCAAGGCGGAGCCGAGATCGACTGAGGGTAAACAATTTCGCTCATTTCACCCATGTTGTAATCATAGCCTAACTGAAGCAGGTGAGAATGTTTGGAAGCTATAGAATAATGAGCAAGTGAAAGGAGCGTGTCGAGATCAGGGACCCAACAAAACGGAAACCATGAACTTCAACATCTACGGTTCAGTATAGGAGGGTTTGCGGTGACACCATGTAACCTGAGTGATAACTCGACATTCTCCTGATGACAGCCAGAGCATACTGGCCGGAATGTCGAATTATCGCTCAGGTTCTTTTCAGAACCACACCTCTTCCTTTAAGAGATCTTATACATGGTGTCACCGCAAACCCTCCTATAGAGTTATCACTCAGGTTCTTTTCAGAACCACACCTCTTCTTTAAGAGACCTTATACATGGTGTCACCGCAAACCCTCCTATAGAGTTATCACTCAGGTTCTTTTCAGAACCACACCTCTTCTTTAAGAGACCTTATACATGGTGTCACCGCAAACCTATATTGTTTCACCCACCATGCAAGTCTTATCTACGATTCACTGTAAAAACGGGGGTTTTCTTAGGCGGCTCAATTGTTCTTTGAAGTAAAAGGTAAAATGAAGTCACCTGACTCTTGGATGAAAGCAGAAGCTGAGGCGGTATACTTTGGCCTTTCAAACCAAAACGAGGACTGGTGTGTTTTCAATTATAAAGGGGACTTTTCGGTCCAGAAAAGCCAGAAATCTGAAGCCGAAAAACAGATGGACATGCAGTTGCCAGCCGTCTCAGCCAATTTTTTTTGGAACCAGTAAAAAAAAGAAAAACCCAAAAATTTTCCAGGCTTGGACGCCCAGAGGACCACGCGTTCGACGTGTGGTCCTCTGGTATGGAAACAAAACAACGCGAGGTGTTACACGAACAATTTTCACTCGTGCGAATCTATACAATTACGAAGCCTTTTGGCTATCCGTCTTTCAAGCTCACAAATCAAGGGTACCGGTGCCTGGATGACCTTGTCACGCGGGTCATATTTTGAGGGAGTACAACATGCATAATGCAGGGTTTAAATTGTAAAGCATTTCGCACCCCTTTTCACCGCTTTTGAGCACTGGTGCTGTGCACAATATTTAGGATTGGTTCCAATCGTAAATTCGAGTTTAGTCCAGTGTTAGCTAGCCTTGACATTTATGCAAGTCGGGGTGCATTCTGGCAGTCATGTCCAAGAATTATAGCTTAATATTATTTCACTGAGAATGTCTAACCAAAAACGAATATCTCAAAATTTAGTGGGCCTGACGTTTCGATCCTAGCGGGACCTTTCTCAAAGGCAGAGTGAGGTCCTGCTAGGATCGAAACGTCAGGCCCACCAAATTTTGAGATTTGCATTTTGGTAATTTTAGTCATAAGCAGTTTGCAACATTTTTGTATATCACTTTAAAAAATTAATATGGTTAGAGCAGGTAACACGAGGTAATGAAGTGCACAATAATCACAGAGCTAATCAACAAGTAACCAACGATCCAATCCTTGGTTGTAACCTCCAAAACGCAACCAGTGACAACTCGTCAAAGCCAAAGGTAATGCAAAAGAAGGGCATTGCAGACATGACATTCAATCACAAAGCAAGGAGCCCCCACGATTCGAGTATGCATCTTTAGTGGTTGATCATGTCGGTACGGATTACGATTATCAGAACGAAGGCAACAGCTCTCTGACAAACAGTATACGGCAAACTTTAAGACCATTTGTGCATCTGAAGAAGAGCGGTACTGAAGAACGTACACAGATATATACACAACACCACCAATGTAGGAATGACCTTGGTGCCACGATGTTTGAAATGCCGGCCGGCCGGCTTTTTTCGCGCCGGGCCGGCCGGCCTCTGCACGCTACTACCCTGGCCACTTCACCCCCAGGGACCGTGTTTACAGTTGCTGGAGCTCTTTCACACGGCCCAGCAGCTGACCCCGATTCTCACGGCGCGGGACCAAAACACAGCTCCTCCATGCATAGAAACGGCATGACGAAATTCCACGTGGTTACATAGATAACACAAAATCTGAAGCGGATGTTTTGGTCGTTAAAAGGGATCGGCAATAACATATGTGGATGAAATTCGTATTGAAGATAATCTCGTAGCCCGATGAAAAACGTTGAATAGTTACGTAACCGTAGGAGCGAATGCAAATAATAAAACGGTGCATGGTGCATGGTAAGGCGTAATTGAGTCCTCCCCCACTGACGTCCGGGGTTGCTTCTTTGTTGTTACAGGATACAAGGTCTTACAGCGCAACTATGATTCACCGTGAAGAGAAAAACGATGAATGGACAATTCAGATTCCAAAAATAAGTCTCAGGCTTTATGTTGGCCAACTAAATCACCAGTAATGACACTCTTTCCACAAATCTAAACAAAATCTTACAATACGTTCCGCCTAATGAGTACTTCTGAGGTGATAGCCTGCCGTGAGCCTTTGTATAGCGAGTGAATGGTCGGATATATAGGGAATCTGTTTCTCAAGTGACTGTGTACCAAGGCTGTGTTCAACTTCATTCCATTGTTGATTGCAAGGGTTCTGCAGGGATACCGCGCGCACCTTTTTTTCGCTCTTTCCCGTAAGATGAGCTTCCACTCATGGCGTGTAATGGCTACACGGTGGTAATACCATAAATTATGGAGCTATACAAACTGTTGCAAACTGCTCACTGACTAAAATGACCTGCAATCCAAAGCTAGAGGGCCTGACGTTTCGATCCTAGCAGGACCTTTCTCAAAGGCAAAGTGCCTTTGCCTTTGAGAAAGGTCCTGCTAGGATCGAGTTCTGAATCACGAACTCGATAGTCGATACACATTTCGGATAAAACCAGATATAATCAGAGGTCAACATAAGATTCTGCCCAACACATTTTTTCGCAGTGTCTTTACAGGGTAAACTCTCAGTTGCGGTTCCTTCATTGGTTAAATGCCCAGTGCATGGAACTGTATGGTAATCTTTTTCATTAATTGGTTGGGTTTTTTTGGGGGGTGGGGGGTGGGGGATGGAACGGACATCAGCAATCCTGTTTCCTTTCTATTTTGTAAACAACCTACTGGATCATAAGAGCGCACGGTGGGACAACCCGCAGCGCCACCACCCCAAGACATCCATGGCGTCCTACCCGCGAACACGTGCAGCTGGCAAACCACGTGCCGCTGCCAGCGGACTTTTTAGCCGGAAAAAAAGGCGGGGGACGTACCGGTAACAGCCTCTTACAAGAGCTCCATGCTCTTACATAATTGGCTAGAGCCCCGGCGAGTTTATAACAAGCTTGGCAAGCTGCCAATTCGATCTGGGAGCTCCCACGCTGCGCTTCAGCGCCAACTGGGCTCAGAGCAGTATTGGTAAACAAAATGCAATCCAGGTTTCAGGTCTTGGTTTTGTATGCTAAACGCATGGATAGCAAACAAATAGGAGGGCCTGGCGTTTCGATCCTAGCAGGACTTTTCTCAAAGGTCCTGCTGCGATCGAAACATCGGGCCCTTCTTATTTGTGATATTCGCTTTTGGGTTATTTTAGTCAGTAAACAGTTTGCAACAAATTTGTGCATAGGCCTATTACTGTAGTCTAATGGGGCTCCAGTTGTGGACCTCCTCGTGGTGAGCCCTGGTATCAAATTGATTGATCAGACGAACAACCAGAGAGAGCAGCAGCCGTTCCAACATGCACTGTAGTCAATTACTTATTGATAATATTGATAGCAATAAACGACGAACCGCTTCGGAAAAGTGCACAGACTTCCACAGGACAATTTGGCTCATGTATCTGATGGGGTATACCGGTACCGTACTAGGGCCCTTTTCTAAAACCCGGCTTATAGGCTCAGGCTCCGGCTTTGTCTCCATTTCTTTCATCCATTTCTAAGTAAAAGGCATGAAAATGGGAGGCCTTTGGCTTCGTTTTTGATGTTATACTGCGTTTAGAATAAGAATCCAAAGTTTCAAATTCAACAAAGATCTCCAACCTGTCAATTCAGCTTTTGGATAAGAGACGAAGCCGGAACCGAGGTTTTGGAAAAGGGCCTAGATGTCGCTTCGAAATATTACGCACTCTTCCAAATCTGTAAGTCTTGAAGTGTCATCCATAAATTGTAATGTGTCAGTTAGGCTGACACGGCTGTCTCAACACACTTGGTTTTGATATACACTTTAAAACAGGTTTGTTTGGCGTAAGGGCAATGTTCAGCAATATGTTGAATCAACAATGCTTCAACCATGTGGCGGGGATGGTGATGTCGTCATGAAAACAACGTACCAGCACACGTGGGAAAACTGTATTTCTAATCCACGTGCAATGATGTTTACCGATGGGGTACACACTACCGGTTGCGACACATCGCATTCAGATCCCACATGGCACGTACTATGAGTCATGGGTTCACAATGATTATACTGCGGTCCCTCTGCTGCTATTAAAGGACCTTGAGGTCCAGCTACGATATTTGCTTTCTGCGCATGCAACAGGCTCAGAGAAGAATAAGGAAAACTGTACAATTGCGTTCAATCAGGGTTCGCCCTGCCCGATGTGATAAACATCGAGCGCTCAGTGCTTTGCCCGATGCCTGATGAAAACATTGAAACCATTTGAGGCAACTCGGGTGGGATTCGAACCTGCGACTCCCGCTTTCTAGTGCAGACGTCTGCTCGACGCAAAACACCATGTTATATTATCTACTATAGTACATATGTGGGGGCATGGAAATGTGGAACTCGTCCGTGGTTTAAAGAGTAACATTTTCACTGTCGAAATCTGAATTCGCTGCTAGTTTACATTGTTAGAGAATGCCACCCGACCTAAGGGCACTGGTACGTTAATCCAGAGGTCTCGGGTTCAAGTCCCGGTCCAGTCAAAGTTTTCTTTTCCAATTTTTCAATTTCCATCGAAAGAAGATGAGATTCAAGCTTTGTCTCGAACTCAAAGACTAGTGTTTTGACAAATTTATGTAAAAGTCACCGGGGTTGCCACCAACTTTACTGATCGATTCGTAAGCGCCAGACATTAAAAGTTTTATTTTGTTTACATTAACAAATATATACCACTATATACAGTATGTGCAGGTAGACAAACAATGACAGGTTGTTCGAACCTACATTGTGTCTGAAGTTTTGATCACTGGGATGTCGGGTTATGGTGGCTAAACACCGAGGCGAAGAAATATGGAAGGGTACAACAAAGAGATGTCTGGGAAAGTTATTAACTCTTCAGTTCCGTTTCTATTGTTGAAACGTGCGGGAACATAGCCCAGCCCGCGGCGCCCGACGTGACGAACACGGAGCTACAAAAAAAACACCCAAATCTTGAGGGGAACTCCTAACCACATTCTGCTCGGTCTGCACGTAAGCCACGATGTGTTTTCGAGAAGTGTGATTCCCACGTGCAGGACTGCCGGTACACATTACCTCAGGCAACATGTGAAAATCTCATCCGAAGGTTGATTTCGCAATTGCCATGTGTGGACGTGGTTAGACCAAGTTCAAAAGTTTAGTCACAATCCTCTATTTTCCCTGCTGCCCCTTTTCAGTACTTCCCGTCTGTTCTATTCCCTTTTTTTTAAGAACCTGTTACGGAAATGTTGAAGACGGAGAAATACCGTCATTTGCACATTTTGTTAAGTTTAGTGTCCCTTTGAGTTTCAGCAAATCGAAATCACACGACCCCTGCGCCATTTGAAAAAAAAACCCCAATAATTTACGGGCGGCATATCTACGAATATAGTGACCTTTCTTGAGGAGGCTTGCGCCTGCGTACTGCGTAACCAACCGAATTACACATTTGTTTATTTACAATAGCATAGCTCTTGGCATCCCAACCATAGATATCTACACAGTAGGCCTAGCTCTCAATAATTTGACACACACCGTACACAACGCAAAGTTTCCCACCAAAAGCAGTGGATTTCGTACAAAATAAACACGGGCTCACTCTGGTATGCATTCATTTCAATGTGCATTGTATATCTATATTCTTTGGATTTGTGTATATTTTCATACTCCCGGGGACTGAAGGAGGGTTGGACGTCGACGTACCGTAACAGGCAGTACCTGAATACATCGCCTAATTGACAGAAAAAAGACCTGGGGCTTAAATAATTGTGCAATACTTGATACCTCTCTTTTGAAAACCGAGATGGAAAAACAGATTCCAGCTGAGAAGAAAAGCACCGCAACTTGTATACACCCACGCACCGCTAGCTACCACGGCAACAGGAGCTTTGTGCCCACAAACTTTCTTCTCTGTGGAGTTGTGACGATGTTACCAGGGGGAAGAAGGGGGAGAAGGACCATGGGAGAGAGGAAAATGGGGAAAAAACCAGTGGATGTCGCTGACGTCACTAGCAGCACGCCCCAAGGTCGTTGGTGTTTTGGTTGGGATTCCTTGGCAGCTTATCCCGCGAAAAAGAAAGGTCTCTCCTCACTAGCTTCAGTGAGAAAAAGGGAACTGATTTGAGGGTCAACAAGTCCGGGAATTCAGTTGGCGTGAGAGATTTGTGAACGATTTGTTGTGTATCGGTGAAAAGAAACCTGGAACAATGAGTATGGGCAACCCCTCCGTCCGAATCTCGTGATAGTCGGGTCGTTTTTGTGAAAGGAATGGGATTGTATACACCTACGTGTCACGAGACGCGGCTTTACCGTGTCACGGCACGTCGAACACATTTGATCAGGGATTGGAAATTATCAGTAGCCTAGCAAATAATCCAACGGCTCTTTGACTCAGTTTGAGAAGTTGGAAGAGTGAGTCGATATAACTAGCGTCCCTGCGCTGCCCCGAAGAAAACTTGATCGTCTTGACGGCTGTCCCAAAAGGTTTTCGAAGGTGAAAGTTGAAACGGGGTTGAGCAAAGCCTGTCGATGTTGTTCTTTTCTTTTACAGGTTTTTTTTTTCGTTTTTGTAAAACTGTACCCGAACGAAACCCTTGTAGGGTTTCGTTCGGATACAGTTTACCGCAGATTTCGCCTGTCAATCACCTTCTTTGTTCGATTTCTTAGAAGCTTATAAAAGTGCAGCCGGATTGAATGCAAGTAGAAAGCTTTGCAAGCACAACCCTTTCCCCCTTTGTTCTCCGCCATTCGCATGGGGAAGTACGTAGTGGCAAGTTATCGATAACAACACAAAGACCCCAAACCAACAAGATGAACGTAAGGAAACCCCGCCCTCTAAAATGGACGACAGTGATGCAAACATCGGCACCACTTTTTGGCAAAGATTCCTACAGATAGACAGCGTGGGACCTTTCTCAGAGGCAGATCGGTGCTCCTTTAACACTTACCGGCACACTACATTTTGACATCTATATTGTGGTCAATTTTGAAAACAAAATGGCAAAGAGAATTTGACAGAACCGGGACTTGAACCTGAGAATCCTCTGGTTTGCGTACCAGTGTTCCTACCATCTGAACTATCCAGCCCTTATAGGCCTGGTATCCCCTCCTTCCTCCATGGTATTATTATGGCGGCCTTCCCAGATGGGTAACTCATACTCATAGCTAGATGACGAATATGTAGGCCCACTTAGTTTTTGGTAAGTCAATTCACTGAAGCGGTTTTCAACATGTTTTGTATTAACCCTATAGATCGACTTGCTCCATGCTTCAATCAGGACCAACGGGATATGTTAGTGTTGTCTTCAGTCGTGGTACACCACACGTACCGGTCTCCCACACCTCGCCCCGCCCCCAAGAATCTTGCGGTTTTCAGGCACGCGTGACGGGGCGAAAGATCCCCTGTCAACACTCAATCCACACACGTGCGAGTGGGTTTTTGACCTTTTTTTTCGCTGACGAGTGCAGTATACGTTCACGAAAGGCGTACACGCTTTTCGTTAGGGAACTGGATAGTAAACTTGACCCAAGCTCCGTGTAAACATGGGCGTAAATATCTGCTTATCCAATTAGGCTCCAACGGCCCGATGCGAAGGAGGGGTTACAGTAATCCCTCGGCTATTTGGTGCACGGCTGAGTTGCTGGCTTATCTTTGTTTTTTTTCTTTGGGGGAGGAAGAGAAGGGAACCCTTGTGACCGGAAGAAAAATGACCTCAGCTAAGGTCAAGCGGGGAACCGTTCAGCAGGGCCTTTCTGTCAGCTAGTAGCAGTAATCAAGACCAGCTTGACAGGTTTTCGCAGAACTCCTAGCAGAGAATAGTAGCGAAGCTATAGCAGCTCGTGGGAAGTTGTGAACCATGTGTACCCATACTCGAGGGGTCCGGTCGCTAGTTTTACTCGGTAACTTTTTAAGTTTGCACAAGGGTCCTTTGCACAATTTTAAAGCTCTGGTAATCCTTCTTTTGTGTTCACTCCTCCACACTTCTCTCTTTGATCTTTCCCCCTCTTCTCACTAATCCATACCCTACTCCTTGCCCTTCCCTTTGATCTCTCCCTACCAGCTTTACTCTTTGTCCTTTGTTTCTCATCTGTGTCCTATTCACTCTCTTCCTCCTTCCTCCGTGTACATGTATCTGTTTTGTCCTTGTCACTCTGCCTTTGAGAAAGGTCCTGCTAGGATCGAAACGTCAGGCCCACTAAATTTTAAAATTTTAAAGCTCGTGCAAGGTTTAACGTTTGCATTCGACACATCCAAGGGCCTACACTCATACTGCCACAAGTTCACCAAAGGGGAACCATCTTCACCGAACAGCCATCCCTGAAGATGCAACAATCACTGTCACTATCATGATGTCATCCGATGGACGACAAACATCTTCAAAGTCATATACTCAGAGCACATAGTAAAGTTCGGTGACAAGAATCAACATAGGCCTAGACTAGGTGATTCTGTCTTTGAGAAAGGTCCTGCTGGGCTCGACACATCAGGCCCTCTACATTCTTGAGATCAAAGACAACTCACAATACCATATACCGAAACTTAAAAATGTGAAATTACTTTGCACAACTTCTACAAAATCAAACTAATGCTCTGACTTCATAAAATTTAGTAGGCCTGACGTTTCGATCCTAGCAGGACCTTTCTCAAACGCAGAGACTTTTGATGCTCTGATTTTTTAAAGAAATGCTCTGACTTTTTAAAGAAATGCTCTGACTTTTTAAAGAAATGCTCTGACTTTTTAAAGAAATGCTCTGACTTTTAAAAGAAATGCTCTGATTTTTTAAAGAAATGCTCTGACTTTTAAAAGAAATGCTCTGATTTTTTAAAGAAATGCTCTGACTTTTTAAAGAATTGCTCTGACTTTTTAAAGAAATGCCTTCTTTTTACGTTTCAGCCTGAGATCCCCTCACGTCTTATTCCCAAACTCTTGTGTAGAGCTGCCCCAGAACGCCTTTGACCTCTGTAGCAAGGCCTGTAACTTCCTTCAACCTCTCCAAGGCTGTTGAACTTGAAGGACCCAAGGTTTGGATAACCAGGGTCAATGTTATTGCTGGTTGTCAATGACAACGCTGGGACACATCAATTGGTGCCCCGGGACACTGACGTGTAAGGGGCGCGGGTTTGTTGAGAGACCAACCAAACTAAGGGTTGATTAAAAATCAGATCAGGCCTATAACCATTTCGACAAAAAAGGCAAAACTGCCTATCCTACATTCGTTGTATAGATCCACATCTCATCACTTTCATCAACTGTTTATGAAGGTGATATTTTGCATTGGATGAAAAATTACAATGTTCAGTATCTTGACTGTATACTGTGAAGTATGCAGTGGTAATCATTGTGAAAGGCAAACGATTCCCCACAAATAAAACCTATACATCTACCAGTAAATTCTATGAGGCAACATGATGGGAATGTGTGAATGAAGGCCTGTTTATGCCACAGTGAATTGCATGAGATTCTTGGTCTGATTACGTTGAGCACATTCACGCGGCAGCTTTTGTGATTTCACCAGCCGTTTGAAATGTTCTCCCCACATCTGAGCTCACACCAGCTCATGCATACACATATTGTGGAGCATTAAGGTTATCAGGATTCAACATTTCCAAGCTACTGATACCATCATGCACAGATCGATTTTGAAGCTCACAGATTTTTGAAACGAACAAGAAAAAAATCATTTCGACAGATGAGACTGACAGCAAAGCAAAGGTCTTAAAAAATGCCACAATATCCACACCTTAATGGTAGCGATTAGATGGTGTTATTCCCTTAATCTGGGGACTCCGTGTACCGCCGAGATTTCACACAACAGTGGAGAGAAAGAATTTTAAGCTGGGACGTGGTTCGAGGCGAGTCCAGACACTAAGAGAGAACGACGCCACGTTCTTTTAATCCGAAGGACCCAGACCCCAGCTTAGATTTAGAGATGTTTAAACTGTTGAAAGGAAAGTTTGAAAGAAACCGATTCCTGGAAGTAACGAATCTGTAATCTTTTTAAAACCATAGTTTGATTTTTGAAGATGAAACAGACCTCACCAGGGACATCATATTTCGTTGCGCAAACGGGGTTCCTGCAGCGCCTGAAACAAGTCTTGTAAAATGTCTGACCAGCTTGATCTGATCATACTAGTCAGAAACATGGTCCCCGGATGTCAAGGTACGCCTAGATCCACTGACCCCCCCCCCCCCCCCCCCCCACACCACCACCCACCACCCTAAAAACATGTTGGCAAGTTGCCAGATGGGAACTTGGAGGGACATACCCCTTCAATTCCATGTCACAAAGGGAGAGCCCTGACAAACTGTTTGTTTGCTGCCTGTGTCGATCTCCTTTCTGTTTGACAAAGACCAGGGGCATCGAGATACAGGTGAGGAGGTCAGGGTGGAACAGGAAAATATTGGATTTTTTTTAGAAGGGGAGAAAAGAAGGGGAACTGCTCCTGGGGTAAACTCAGAGGTGTTGGGAAGGGGGCAAAGGGTTGAAGAAGAATAACCAAGTTTTTTATTGGAGTTTTAAGAAAATATTGTGGTGCAGGGCAACATCAGAGCTAGTCAACATTCTCAAAATCTAATATTAGTTTATCCTCTATGTTTGGGCCAAACCCAGAAACCACGTTACCAATTAGGACTATGTGCAAGATTTCCGTGTGACACTGTAGGTGGATTGATCAAACTATCAACGATGATCGAATTTCTCCGACACGTACAGTAATAATAATCGACCACATGGGAATGATGTTAATTAGGAACTCAGGTATGTCAAAATATACCTCACTATACATTAAACACAATGAGGGTGTGCTGGATGCCCCAGAGCCTAGAACAGTTGTTCATTACATCAATAGATGAGGCAAGCAGACTCGGCAATCTCTCCACAATCTTCTCCAATCTCACACAAATCAGAGTATTTCCATTTTCCAGGGTCTTCAACTTGAAGCCAATGGATGCCATTTCCACTCCATCTTCAAAATGACAGTTGTTTCATTTCTCAAGGTAGGCCTACTTGGCTTCTTTCCTTCAAATCAATCATTCTTTCTTTCTTGTTTTTGAGGGGTAGCAGTTCAAGGCCTGGACCCACCCGGATCATCTCCCATGGTATTTCTCCTTGGCATGATGGCTGGCAGGTAAGGGCCTCACATCAAGGCTGTCAACAGTAAACCCCTAAACAAAAAGCAATTGGCAAATACCGAGCCTTTGTGCTGTCTTTCTAACGAGCCAAGGCCGCCGGAACAAACTGACAATGTGGAAGATCCACCCAGGCTGTCAAGTCACCAGTGCATCCCTTGAAAGGACTGCTGAATATAAATCCATTCAATTGTCATGGAAGCTATAAAGTATCCAAAGAAGAGAGAATCAGCAGCATTGATTCTCCATGCAGGATTACAACCAGGCTTGTTGACTACAACTTTGGGTTTGGGTTCACACAGTGTGCATGCGCTTACACTATCAAAGCCCATTTCAAACAAGTTTCTGTTTCTATACCCATAGGCCCTACAGGTTTCCAGGATTGCCTATAGTATAGGTAAGATAGAACATGTCCCTATTTGATGGAAGCAAAATAAAATATCCATTCAATTTTCTGGCACACCATAGGCTTTCAATGTTGATGAAAAGTAGGCCTATCTATATGAAGTAATCCAAAAAACGGTTGCAAACTGCTCACTGACTACCAGTACAATGACCTGCAATACAGTTATATATATACATAAATCTCAAAAGTAAGTAGAAAGGTCCTGCTAGGATCAAAACGTCAGGCCCTCTAACTTTTGAGTATCTAGGGGGCCTATATGAAATATAATAGCCCTTGTACCATAGGAGTACAACAAGCACTCATTCTGTTTCTGTCACAACAGCAAAGCCGGATAAACAGAGACATCCTGATTAGGAATCAATACATCAGTAAGGCTTCCCCAGATTGGGATGAGTTTTAACGTCGCAAAGTCTGAAAAAGATGCCCATTTTGGAACAGAGTAACCGAGTTGGTGGAGCAATACTCATGAATAAGGGAATGAGGAAAAGCTGTTTGAGTTGCCAATACTGCGCACTAGATTTAGGCCTATTCTTATCTATAGTATGACATTGCAAGACTGTTAGTCGGCACAGAAACTGATCTGTGTTTTAGAGCCGACTTCCAAATTGAGGAAGCTTTTCAGAGGAAGTCCCTTACCTGTGGATCAGAGGTGTTAGACAGGCGCCGGTAGCCGAGGCCAGACGGACAATTAGTTCCTGCAAGTGATAGGAGAGATGGATCAATACAAGACAGATGCTTTGTCAACATGGACAGGAAGGTATGGGGTGACATGCCACCCATGCTGCTCTATGCTCTATACATACATCTGAAATTCTGAATGCAGGGACATTTCTAAGGACATGCATAACTCTCTTTCTGTTAGCGTTAGGTTTCCTAGATTAGGCCTATGCATGGTATAATAATGAAATGAGATGAAATGAGATGGAATGAGATGGAATGAGATGAAATGAGATGAAATGAGATGAAATGAGATGAAATGAGATGGAATGAGATGGAATGAGATGGAATGAGATGGAATGAGATGGAATGAGATGGAATGAGATGGAATTAGATGGAATGAGATGAAATGAGATGAAATGAGATGAAATGAGATGAAATGAGATAAAATGAGATGAAATGAGATGGAATGAGATGAAATGAGATGAAATGAGATGAAATGAGATGAAATGAGATGAAATGAGATGAAATTTATTAATATTATAATGTATATGTATTAATGTAACATTATCTGTGAGGGGAGAGAGAGGGGGAAGGGAGAGAGAGAGAGAGAGAGAGAGAGAGGGGGGGGAGGGAGAGAAAGAGGGGAAGGGAGGGAAAGAGAGAGAGGGTGAGAGAGAGGGAGGGGGAAGGGAGGGAAAGAGGGGAAGGGAGGGAAAGAGAGAGAGGGTGAGAGAGAGAGAGAGAGAGAGAGAGGGAGAGAGAGAGGAAGAGAGAGAGAGGGTGAGAGAGGGAGAGAGAGAGAGAGAGAGAGAGAGAGAGAGAGAGAGAGGGGGGGGAAGGGAGAGAAAGAGGAGAAGGGAGGGAAAGAGAGAGAGGGTGAGAGAGAGGGAGAGAGAGAGGAAGAGAAAGAGGGCAAGAGAGAGAGAGGAAGGGAGAGGGAGAGAGAGGGGAAGAGGGAGAGAGAGGAAGGGAGAGAAAGAGAGAGGGTGAGAGAGAGGGAGAGAGAGAGGAAGAGAGAGAGAGGAAGAGACAGAGAGAGGAGAAAGAGAGAAAGAGAGAGAGAGGGGATGAGAGAGAGAGGGTGAGAGAGAGGGTGAGAGAGAGGGAGAGAGAGAGGGGAAGGGAGGGAAAGAGAGAGAGGGTGAGAGAGAGATGGAGAGAGAGAGAGAGATGGAGAGAGAGAGAGAGAGGAAGAGAGAGAGAGAGAGAGGAAGGGAGAGAAAGATAGAGGGAGAGAGAGAGAGAGAGAGAGGAAGAGAGAGAGAGGGTGAGAGAGAGGGAGAGAGATATATATATAGAGAGAGACAGAGAGAGAGATGGAGGGAGAGAGAGAGGGGAGAGGAAGAGAGAGAGATAGAGAGATAGAAAGAGAGGGGGTATTGATGCCAAAGTGGAGCACCAATGATTCTTCTATATCGACCAAAGTTCAAGGTGCACTATGTGTGTGTGTGGGAGTGGATCAAACTACATTGTATATTATTGTGCAATGGTCTAGGTCAGATGTATCAAGGCAGAAGTGCCCCTAGGATGTCAAGGGCAAACATGTCAGGGAGATCTGGAAGGTTCCTGCCAAGGACGAGGGGATCTCGTTGGACAGTCACACCAGGGAACCTGTCTCCTCCATTTGGCTGTGACCCATTTCACAGTTTGGCACAACTGCAGGTAAAAGGATGGCTCTGCTGCTGGGGGAGGGGTTCGTCCAGGGCTAAAGCTCTGGCAGAGACCTTGGCATTGCTGGGAACATTGATTACCTACATACATGTATACCTGTACTTCTGGCATCAAACATTATTAAGTTCACTGCCCTAGTGCACAGCTTCTCCGATTCAAGCGCCCCGCAGCTATGTAGGTGGGTGGGAGAGAGGGTGGAGTGGGGAGGGTGGAGAAACTCCCAGGACCTTGTTATTGTTTTGATTCAGATTTGTGATGAGTACCCTGACCTTCCTCCGCTTCCCCTTGCCTTCCCACCCTGGCCTTGGAAACACCTGTCAGGAGGGTGAGTGGCCTTGGGTACTGCACCTGCCAGTTGCTGGGAGGGCCAGGCTCAGGAACTCCAACCAGGGATCCAGTGAATGATCCCTCCCTCTCCCAACACCCCACAGCCTCTCTCAGACTCTGACCGGGCTATTTTTAGGCTTCACCATGCAGGGAAACTCTTAATTAGTACGGGTTTGTTATTGTTTTGATTGGATTCAGCAGCTGAGAGCAAGTGAGTTCAGATGGTGGGGAAACAACCCCTTCTGCTTTGATGGTTAATAATATTTTATATAGTCTTTGATGTGAACTGGCATCATAGAGGCGTCATTCAAATCTGGAAGTAAGCCAGCAATTGCTGATGTCATTCTGTCAAATCTAAAAGAGATACTGGTTGGCTTGGTTGCCCACGCCCCTCCCTCCCCTCCTTGACTGCATCTCAATCACCCCTCTTGGCAGGAGGGTGGGGGCACTGACTGCCCCTGTGTCTTGGTTCCGGCTCAGCTGTTTATGATGCCACACACCATCTGGAGCAGACCGGAGGAAAGTGGGAGCAGACCTGTTCTCCCAGTTTGTTGCCGGAAACTTAGCCGGTATGCATTAACCCCAGAGTGGACTACAGAAGGTGACCAGGTCAGGGATTATCTAACCTCTTTGGACCTCTTCCAAGCTGCTGTAACGACTGCCCCAGATGACCATTTAGCTTTCTTGGCATCAGCTTAATTTTCCCATCTTCGACAAATGCGTGAGTTCCCACCATTTCTAGGTAACATCGCAGAAAGGAAATTGTGTGTTCTAGATATCCGAGAAAAAGATTTGATGGATGTTTACAAGTCACCCGATTGCCTGTTTTAGTGCGAGTAGATGGAAGTCAAGGTTTTTATGTACACCTTGAAAAGATTTTCCCGACGATTGAAATAGAGGGGGGAAAGTTTTGCTACAAACAGGCGACCAGAACAACTGACACAGACAGGGTATAAGCTCTGAAAAATCATTGTGGAACAGTAAATTCAAAACACTGTGTCACAGCACCTGCCACTCTACTAACACTCATAGCTTATAGGGGTTGGGTGTAATGTTGTTGTTTTGTTGTTATTGTCGTCATGAGTGTGTAAAAATAATGTAAATAGTTGGCCCTGTAAGACTTACCGCTGCGGAGGGTAAAACTTACAATCAACGTCCGACACTTGACAATTTGGGAAGTCCTCCGGCCGTCCGCATTGGATTTAATTTGGTAAAATTGACAAGAGTCTCTGTAAGAGTTACCAAAATAAGTCCAATGCGGACAGGGCTCAAAATATGAACATGGGTTTCAGTGTTTTCAGGGGCAACACCCTGACCACTTCCTACAGAGCCCAGACCCCAGCTGCCTCAAATATCATTCCCTGGAACCTTTGGAGGAAGGCCGGGTTTACCAGGGATGCTACAGTATTGTTCTGACAAGCAGGTTGGAAATGGGGGCAAAGAGATCCCTCTCAAGGGAAGGGACTTCCTACCGCAGGGTTTATCATCCCAGTCAGCTGCCCAGAGGTGAGCTGCAAAGATCTACTGGAGGATTTCCTAGCTTCTTCTGCGTCCTCTTGTTTTGGTGGGTTTTTATATTTTGGTCCTGAACACTTTGGCAGGACTGAAGAGGCTTAGACAGAGCAGTTTCATCTACAATAGGGAGAGGGGTTGTTAGATTTGAAGGAGGATGATCGCTGTGATGCTTGACAGATGACTAAGATTTCCTGTAAGCTTTGCTTGTGTCAACTTCTATTTCCAAGGTTTCCAAACCAGGTGCCATATCATCACTTTATTACTTACGAGTAATGACATGGTGCGCAGACATGGTTTCGCTCTAAAGGATTTTGTTTTTCTTTTTTCGGGGGGGGGGGGGGAATTGGATAGAGTTTAGCACATGCAGAATAACATTATTTTCAATTTGATGTGCTTGTTTTATTGGATCTAATCTTAATATGAAAGAGCTGAAACATTTCCATAGCATTTGCTTTCATCAATTTAGACAAAGACACAATTCTACTGCAAAGACCTAGATGGTTTTTTCTTGAGCTGAAAGCATCACACTTCCCAGATTTTAGACTGAAAGAAAGAGTAAAAAATTAAGAACTTCAAAATGGACTTCTCTCTTTTCTCAGGAAATGTACTACATTTATTTTGTGATCCTTAATCTGTTTAGAAGTTAAATCAGGATTGTTTTTCGCATTGGGAAGAGTCACAAGTTGGTATCAGGAGGTATTGCTTTTCAATACTAGGGACTTAGACGGGGCCTGGATTGGCCTGGATTGATTTCAAAATGGTTTGGGTGCTTGGATCCATCAGTGGTTGCATTCAACTTAATTTTGAATTTATGAAGCAAACTTGGCCAATCTCTTTGAAGACCAACTCAATAACCCTTTGAAGCTTGAGAATAAAATATTAGCTCCCAAAACACAGTATGGGCAAACAGGGAAGGCTCCAAGTATTTGTGTGATGGGGGGGGGGGTTGTCATGGTAATTGTGTCTTCCATCCCAACAGCTCTGCTGCTGAGTAAAGCCAGTATTCCTTTACTCTGTGAGATTAAAACTATGTGTTGGCTAGAAATGGACGGATACTTCCGCTTTTGGTCACAGCTGATCGACTGTGACCGTAATGCTCCCAGGATTCCTGCCTGCTTAGGGTGTCTGCATGAATGACCAGTTGAAGAAAGACTTTGGTCAAACGGATGGAGGAATGAAAGGTGGAAACAGGATTTTCCTCGCCCAAGATGAAATGCAATGACCTGGGAGAGAGAAGGAGGACGGGGTGGGGGTGGGGGTGATGGAAAGCAGGCTGACGTACAGAGGAAATGTTGGCCAGGAAATGTCAAGTTAAGAGTGTCAGGGACTTTCTGCCACACCTTATAGGCTAAGGACACCTGCGCACAGAGAACCTGTTTCATCTCCAACACCCCCTTGAAGGACACTTGGTCAGAGCTTGGCAAGATTATAACTCACCTTCAGGCAACTCAAGCTTCAAAAACAATTTCAAAGAAGCTATACTGTGATGAAACATTACTCCAACCACACTGTGGATCCAGTTGTTGTTTGGAATTTCTGACAATTACAGATTCCAATCCATCACATAACCTCGACCAGCTCAATGGTTGAGTGGTTGAGACATCAGTGCTAGAAAACAGGAGTCGCAGGTTTGAATTCCATCTGAGCTATAATCAGGCAAAGCACTGAGCTTGTGAATCATACATCGTGCGAGGGCAAACCCTAAATGTGACCTGGCACAGCATAATGAGGAATAACCCCCACTTTTGAGATTTTGAGATTTTCTAATGATGTGAAAGAGTATACCATTACTTAGCTTTCAAATGATATCAAAATTATTTCCGTGTGAACTTTGTTGTAAATAGTACAAGGGGACTTCGCTCGTTCATTTGGTACCAGACACAATATAGCAGCACCATTCTTCCCAAAATAGTCAAAAAGGCAGGAACTTTACATTTTCATGAAAACAGTACACAAACACTCCCCCGAAATCCTTTTTTTTTCAACATTTAGAGACGGATTTCGGAAAAATCCTTTGGACATAATATCCTCCAGTACATTAACTTTCCGAAAATACAAAAAAACAAAAATTGATATTTTTCTATCTAATTGAAAAGATACTTTGACTTCAGGCGTTGTTTACTCGAAAAGTGTTTTGGTGGGATATATCTCATGCCACTGTGCGGGTCACAAATGAATGTTCAACTTTTTATGGGAAGCATTTTGAAGGGAAAAATATATCAGGTTAAGGGACCAGCAGACCAATGGAAGGATCAGGTCAACTGGTCACACCGTGGGGGGATTTATAGCACTGATGAGTAGCGAACAACAGATTTGAGATGCATTGCTGTGTGAAAATAAAGAAGAATGTCAATCACTCACTGAAGCTTGTATGCCATTGTATTTGTCCTTGATTTGTCTAAGCTTCTCCATCCTGTCAGAATACCCATGTGAACCCACAACATTGAGTGGACAAACAGAGATAATAAAGAATCTTGAGTCAATATCTGAGTCCCAAGAAGTGTTGACACAACCACCTGGCACCCTGCCAAGTTGGGAGCCTGCCACACACCTAATGACCAATGGGTGAAGGTCGGCAAACTTTTATCGGGCAAGTCCAAACCCTGGGCAGATATAGTTGGCATGCCAGCACTGTTGAAGGATGAGAAAGACTGTTTTTGAATATCAAGGGTGAGAGGATGCAACTTGGCACAGGGATGGGGACCGAAGAATGCCTGAACTGCTTTGCAGTCCTTCTGGTGAAATCATCTTCAAGGGAGAATCTTAAAGGTATCTTTCACCTTCAAGTGAGTTTGGTGGATGGAGCATGGAGGTAGAGGGAGGGAAATTCCAATGGGAAGATACAGCGTAGTATGAAATCCTATCAAATGCTTCTGACTGAGACCCCAGCCCAGCAAAGATAGCTGACTATTTTGGGAAGGCTGTCACCTGAGGTCTGGAAAGTTTTAAAGGTGGTTTGAGTGCTGGTGCATTAAACAACAACTTAAAATTTAGTGGGCCTGATGTTTCGATCCTAGCAGGACCTCTCTCTGCCTTTGAGAAAGGTCCAGGTAGGATCGAAACGTCAGGCCCCTTAAATTTTAAGATTTGCATTTTGGTAATTTTAGTCAGTAAGCAGTAAACAGTAAGCAGTAAACATTTTTGTATATCACCTTAAACAACAACTTGGTTAAAACCAAAAGTTTCAGGGGGTAAATTCATGGTCAAGTCGCATTTACTTTTGCTGTTTTCAAAAAAAGCATTTCCAGAGTTTTATCAGGTCAGGAATACACCCCACATGTCTCAGATGGAGATGGGGATGTTAGTCTTGAAGCATTCACCCTAAGTTCACCACTTTGTGTCAGCTATCAGTATCAGCTGTGCCAAAAGCTCAACAGAGATTCCAAGGGCCCCTGGACCCTTGCTGGAATTTTCTGCAGGGAATCATGTGGCAGGACTCAGTGTCTCAGTGTCTTGCAAATCAGTTATAGATGTGGATGATAAAAGACATGTAAAAGATATCTTGACACACCAATCAGGTCCACCTGCATCTAGGCATGGAGGAAGATTGTAAGCAAACAAAGATTGCTTCATCCAGGGTCTGGTGGCCCAGATTGAGACCAGAAGGGCAAAGAGGGAGGGGTGTATGTTGGATGGGGGGGACCACTCAACAAATAACAGGGGGAGTCACCATGGCAACGACACATCACAATACCAGATGTGACACATGCTGGGAAATTCAGGGAGGAGGAAAAAAATATATCTAAAAACAGTGTGAACCAGGGGGCTGTCAACACTGTAACAAGACCACAACAATGCTTCTGCCCAATCCCCAATGGAATGGAGGAACATTACTCATCCAGGTAACAAGATATCCTGCTCTACCACAATAGAAGCCTATTTTTTAGATTCTTGTTTGAGAGAACCTTGGGCAGAGGAGTGACTCATGTTTTTTGGATGAAAGGATCTTGGCGGGTCTCCGCCCTTCCAGAGGTCAAAGGTTGCAGGAGCTACTCGGGTCTTTGTAAAAGGTAAGCGTCAAAAACATGACCGATGGGTTTATGTAATTGCATTGTTATCCAAAAGTGCACAGCCCTCACACCTCCATTTGTTCAGGAAGTTGAGATTCAACGAAAATGAGGAAATGAAAATTGACTGGGAAAGCTTGTAAGAATTTGTAAAAGATAGCAAAGGAAATTTGACTGGATGGGGACTATGAATGCTGATTACTTCAATCAGCAAGGGCCTGAGAACAGGGATTAAACCTCATATCAAATCTTGGCCCCTCGGTGGTCACACCAGAATTAAAAGGTGACCAAAACGATCAATTTTTTTTTCTAGCTGATGAATACAGACACATGCATTATGGTGATCTCTCACTCTTCCCATGTCCAATTTGTGTTGCATGAAACATCATCCTAGTACATCCACGAGAAAACAAAACTCGTTCATTTATCAAAATTGTCAGTTGCTACCTCAGGCCTTTTTTCAAGGGCAATCCAAATCCAAAGAAAAGCCCAAACCACTCAAAAGGAGTGAACACCACTGTAAGAGGTGTTGAAACCGCTAAGAATGGAGTCAAACACCACTCTATAGAGGAGCCATTATGGATGACAACTCTTTTTCAAGTGGTCCTCCTATTGCTCCTTACAAGAGTGGGATTCCACTCCACTCTGAGCAGTTTTCAAAAGTTTGACAGTGTTTTTCACTCTTTTTGAGCGGTTTTGGAGCGATTTTCAATCCTTGAGATCGTGAATTATTCACTCTTTTTAATTCAGACAGCAGCCTTGTCTAATCTTGACTAATTATCCTAATCCTTTTCACACATTTCAGCATTGATGGATTTCTGCCTATCTGCTCCACAGTGTCAATGGTTTACCTTGTGAAGAAGTCCTTGGAACTACAGTCATGCGATTCTCCTTGGTTTATCCTTTCTCAAACTGAAATAAAGAAATAGCGATGGGAAAACACTTATACATCAGTAAGTGATAAAAGATTTCGAGCCTTTGGTTGAATTTCAAACTACAGTTGAGGGCCGTTTGTTGTTTGGTTTGTTTGTCAAAAAGGTGCTAAAGCTCTTAAATGCCATTTGTTGGAAGGATTCCTTGCACTTAGGACAACTGACTTTACCGGCAATTGAGATGGGCTGCTTATAAGGGAATTAAGCTGCAAGATAATCCCCAACATTCCTACAATTGTTGGAAAGCTTAAACTGTTTTGAAATCCTCTCAGCGAAGGATTAGAAGTTGTACTGAAGATTGGTACAATACAGACTTATGGATGGTGGAGATTTGAAGTGATCAATCACTTGGGATATGCCATTTTGCCTTTGTGAAAGGTCGTATATTGGATCAAACATCAGCCTCCCTAAACTCTCCTCAGATTTGCACTTTGGTTATGTAAGTCAGTAAGTAGTTAACAATATAACTTAAGATCTCACTCACTTTTATATGTCTGATGGAGTTGTGTGGATGCAATGCTTGAAGGAAAAAAGGATAAACCAGCGATTGTAACCCACCAAATTTGTACTCAGATGTAGTCCATTTGACCCAGATTTATTCATTGATCATTTTATTTCTCAAAAAAAAAATACTGTACAAATTAACACATGCTAAAACCTTCAGCAATGAAATCTCATGCTGTGCAGTGTGCATTAAAAACATGGCTTTTGGGCGGGGGAAAAAATCATGAGAATCTTTTTGCACTCTTTCAGCGATGGAGTGTCATTTTTCGCTCCTATTCTATGAAATTAATGAAGCAGAACTTGTTTGTTGCAAACTGAGCTGTTCCAGTTGACCTATTTCTCTTCAACCCCAAGCATTGTATGCAAATAGACCCGGATTCTTGCCAATGCTGCAAAGTTATTGGTGCCCACGTGTTGCTAGCTTTACATCATTTCTATCACTGCAATGATCACATCTGGTATTATGCCGGGAGTAAGTGAAGCTGCACGTGTTTCTTTTCAAAGAGAGCGTTAACGTTCAGCTGCGTTTTATTGAAAGAAAAGTTGGTGCTTGCTGGGGATGTCCTTTTTAAATCTAGATTATTGGTAGCATTGCAAACTTTAAAAAACAAATCAATTCTAAAATCTTTCTGCTTGATTTTCATGTTACCAGCCTCCTAATTAAGTATTCTGTAGCAGGATAACATCTCATGAAACTGAGACGGCCAGAGCATACTGGTCGAAACGTTGAGTTACCACTCAGGTTTTTTTCAGAACCAAACCTCTTCCTTTAAGAGACCTGATACATGGTATCACCACAAACCTTCCTATATCAAATCATTTGATTAATTTCTTTAGGCTCTTTTTTGAATTAATCCAGGCCCATCTACTGTACTCATAAAGCATGCCAATGTTTTGTGTTTAAAGTATCTTGTAGCTGAAATTACCATCTCCTTTTTCATGCACATTGCACGACTAACAGTCAAGGTCCATGAATAAGATTTCTCAGACGAATCTAAATTGTCAGAATACATCAACAGAGGGCTCACTTCTAAAATAAAGGTGGAGCACTATGAATTTCAGCTCTGATTTTGCAGCAAAACCAACCAAGCTCCGTGGGCAATAGATATTTCTGGAATTTTGAGTGTTAGGAATGGCACTGGTAATATCAGGCAGTAAGGACAAACCTGCAACTTTGACTGAAATGGCTTCTGAAGCAGAAATTTGGTAAATATTGACAAACCAAAGGTCCGAGACTAGTGAGACTACTAGTACTAGTACTAGTACTACTAGTGTAGTAGTACTAGTACTAGTACTAGTAGTAGTACTAGTAGTACTACTAATTACTAACTATTCTGCCAGGAAGGATGGATGTAATTCCTGTACTCGGACGAAGACACGTGGGTTCAAAATGTTACCTGAACAAAATAATGGAAGGCCGATTTTTCTAATAATGTGCTTACCTGTGCTCATTGCTTTAGGCGATATGTCTAAAATTGTCACTTTTATCCGCAGTTAGTCGTGTACAGTCTGTCAGCATGTAACTCCGAGAGCAAGACAAATTGAACTGCTTATTTTTTGACACAGAAAGCGCGCTTTCCAATTGGTCGAAATTGGTTAGACGTCACGAACTTGGTCTTGACCTCTGGCGCCAAAACCGCGTGTTGGTTTCTACGGTGTCCACAATAGCACATTGCAATAATTTTCACAACATTTAAAAACAGACAAATCAATTTTGCAAAAAAATATTTATCATGCCATGGTACTTTGTGGTGAAACGGAAAAAATGGAATGGCCTTTTTAACAAATTTATTTAAGACAAAACGGTCTTGTTCATCAAAATTACAATATTTACATTACATTTTTATTCTGCTGGATATACCTGTACAAGTCGATGCTATTGCGGACGTAATAGACAGCAGGGCCTGCTTCTAAGCCGTCCATTTTTGATCGTCTGCTTATGAAATCCTAAATCTGAAAGAGTTGAACAATTGACTTTGTTGACCACAGTTTATCCATCAAGCAAGCAATTAAAAAAAAATCTTCTCTTTTTCATATTTTCTTATATCGGAAATACTTTTTTTTAAAACCATTTTGGTTATGGATAGGTACAGTAGGCCTACACTTGAATTATGTATCAGCAAACCTAAAAAAAAATGTAAAATAGCTAAAATAATTATGATGTCGGGGGGAAACCCCGCCATGAATTTTAAACGCTCTTTGATTGATGTATAATAGGCCTAATGAATTTAAATAATCTTTGTGAAAACCTCCCTATTTGTAAGAATGAAGGTTCTTAATCATTCACAACAGAAATCTTGTTATAATTCTGATTTTATGAAGTGTATATCGCACCTCGACATCAAGGTAAACTTGACCTTTGAACCTGACCTCATTTGATAAAATCAGAATCAGGCCACACCACGGCGCACGTACATAATCAACGCCTAACATGGTTCAAAGTTTAAACCGTTCGTTCTTGCACTTCAAAAGACCAACCACTTATCAAGCGAACTTAGATCAAAACTGAGCGGATTTTTTTTCTAACTGCGCCGATGAATCACGCCTGAGTGAATGTCATTAGCAACGCGTGTCCCCGGAACCATAAGTGGGACTGCACAACTGGTCCATTCGCGTACCTCGCTTATAGAACAGTGGTGTTCTTCATATTTTTTTAAAAACCAGATATTCGCCGTCTTTTCCTCACGCCAGATGGCGGTGGTTAAGTAGGCAATGACAGTTGAGATGCCAAATTTTCCGCCAGTTCGGTCGCCACCTTTCCACAAGGCCAACCGGACGAGCTTTTGAATATTCAAAATAAATGTTACGGGTTTGTTTCGAAAAACTGTTTTACTTTTTCGTCCGGAACGTCCATTTGAACGGAACGATTCCCGGAAGAGGGGCAAGAATCAAAAGCCCATTACTGGGGCCTCACGAAAATGCCGAATTTGCAAGGATATGTGGCTGTTATACTAAGTTTGTGGCCGGGTTTTGTTGCACGAAAGCACAGAAAAGTCGCCTATGCATGCGAGTGTGATGATAGCTACCAACCTGACGGCCCACATAATGTGGTGGTTTCTCGTACGTACGCAATGGCAATATATACCATAGAGCGTGTAGTTGGCGTCAAAACACAGGCACTGCCGTACACTGCTACGCTGAGGTGATTTTGAATTGAACAATATTTATCGGTTGAAAATCAAGCTCGAAACAGGTTTTCAGAGGATAAACAAGATGGCTGATGACGAGAATCTGGCGGTCGAGGATGCGGCGGGGTCCAGTGGCGCCGATAAACCGAAGCAGAAGCGGAAGAGAAAGACATCGAGCAGCGGGATCGGCCCGACACCCAAGCCCAAGATCAAGGATCTGGTTGAGGAGGCCATCAGCCTGACGCAGGATGGTCGCCACGGTGCCTCACTCCAGGCCATCAAGAAGTTCCTCTCGGCCAACTACGGCTTCGACAAGGCCACCTACGTGCGCAACGCCATCAAGCGAGGGGTCCGATCCGGTGAGTTCGTCCAGGTGAAGGGAGTCGGCGCTAGCGGGTCTTTCAAGCTTGGCCAAGGCGCAGCCACCGAGGCCAAGTCCGGGACGGGCGGCGGCGGTGGTCGGTCGGGGTCGACCGCTGCCGTGCCCAAGACGAGCCGGCAGCGGGACTCGGACAAAGTGAAGCAGGCTCGCCAGACCAAGTCTGCCGAGGAGGCGAGGAGGATCGCCCGCAAGACGCAGAAGGCCAAGAAGGAGAGGGCCGCCAAGAGGCAGGAGGGGCAGGCCAAGAAGCCCAAGACCAAAGGTCCGGCAGCCAAGACGGCTAAGGCTGCCAAGGAGGAGAAGAAGAAGAGGAAGAAGAAGAAGGGAGACAAGCCATCGGCCCGCCCAGTCAGCAAGCCGGTCACAGCTTCGCCCAAGAAGAAGACCAAAAAGAAGGCCGCCAAGAAGACCAAGAAGTGAAGAGACACGATGCAGCAGCATATCTCACTCATCTCCTGAACAACTCAGTTGTCAAGATTTTTATCATAATTATCTGCTTTCCGCTATATATTCTTGTCTTATCTTAACCTGCGTCCCTGTACAGCCATCTGAATTATTAAATTATCTATAGGACAGATGTATGAAGCACAACCATGACACCACAATTGCACGTTGTCAATAGTGGATTCTGAGAAAACTGGTTCCACAAGGCATTGATTGTAATTTGTATACAGTATAGTAATACGAATTGCTAAATGTATTATTACTACTTAGTAATAGTATTTGTAATATTCATTCTTTCCAGGGAACTGAGGATCCCCTATTGAATGTGCAAGGTTGCAGTGTTGTGGTTGCGATTCATAAGTCCGTCCATATCATTGAGTTAATAATTTAAATTTATGAAGACTGAATTCATCGGCTACGGCTTGGAGTGTACGCGACTTGGCTGCAGCCACTGGCTTATGGCTTCCATAGACCCGTGTGCAATTCAAAGCCACAGCCACTCGAGTCAGACAGGACCCCCCCCCCCCCCCAGGCTACACATGCTAATAAAAGTCTGGTACCTTTTGTATTGTCTGGAAAATTACCTTTGTTTACTATGCTGTATGCGGGGAAACTGACCAAGATGGCTGCTAAGTGCAAAACTTGTCCTTTTTTGGAAGATAGCTCCAAAGGTTTTTCTCGCATAAATAAAGGATTACATTAATGCATATCATTTTGTTTGATGCAAAACTCGATCCCATTCTCTGCATATCATAAGATTTTTTGGTCAACATTTCAGTTTTATTATGTAATCAGCGAGACTTTTTTTAGCCGAGTTTTTATTTTCATTGCCCAGGCAGCTGTTGCCAAATCCTATGGATTGTATTCCATGATGTGATATATTCCTACGCATCTCAGAGTTACAGAATCACTGAAATGTCTGAAACTGTGGCCAATTATTATTTATTTTTTTTAAAGTTAGACAAATGGCAAAGAAATTTGCATGGCCCTGCCACCTCCAAGTGCTGGTGCATTAAGTCAGAGGTCTTGAGTTAAAGTCCCGATCCAGTCAAATGTTTTATTGTTTATTTTTCAAAGTGTTTAAAAAACAAATCCTTTTCCGTTGAAAATAAGGTTTTCTTTCAAACTGCAAGTTTTTCTTAAAAGCAAATTAACAAAACAGACACTATCGTTTCTTTTGATACCACTTCTTTATTTCTTACTCTCCAGGCAAAATGCTTTTGCTTCAAATGTTTTAAGTGTACTAACATAGTTATTCCCCTCTAGCGATAATAGATGAATTTATTTACTCAAGAAACGAACCTCGGTTCAAATGTCATCTAATAAGGTATGACGATGTTTATCACAACTGCAAAGCAGTAATTTTTAAACTTTTTACTGTGGTCTGTAAAGTTAACGGCAAAAAAATAAATACTACTCGTAGTAGTAGCAGTATGGACATATCCAAACATTGTGTTATAATAAAGTTGTGATGGTGATTTTTGTGTACATTTTCTAGCAACAGGTCAAAGTTAGTCAACCTTTTCCTACCACCTGTTCACTGTGGAGAAAAGCTTGAGCTTATTCATAGACATAACACCAATTGGGAATGTGTATTGTTCATGTGGCTATGTGACATTTGGCGCCACCCTTGAATGACAGGCTATATAGGCCAGCTGTGGGTGGACTGGAGGAGGGGGCATGCCATAGCATTGAATGAGGCTGAGCTCAACTTGGATAGGCCAGCTGTGGGTGGACTGGAGGAGGGGGGCATGCCATAGCATTGAATGAGGCTGAGTTCAACTTGGATAGGCCAGCTGTGGGTGGACTGGAGGAGGGGGGCATGCCATAGCATTGAATGAGGCTGAGCTCAACTTGGATAGGCCAGCTGTGGGTGGACTGGAGGAGGGGGGGGCATGCCATAGCATTGAATGAGGCCGAGCTCAACTTGGATAGGCCAGCTGTGGGTGGACTGGAGGAGGGGGGCATGCCATAGCATTGAATGAGGCGGAGCTCAACTTGAAGTGGAGTGTACGAACTGTACACATGATTCATTTTGTTTTTGTGTGGAATGTTTAACAGAAATGGTCCTACTCTAGAAATCTAATTTGTTTGAGGATTAGTGTCAAATAAAGGACACGACCTGCATGCTACCTATATTGCATGGCAGACAGCAGTATATCAAAAGCACACCATGGACATTTTGTACTTTTTGACGCAGTAGATCAATCCTGAAACTATCTCTCTGTAAGTGAGCACCCCTTCTGGATCGGAATACAGATTTATATACAAAGTAAAACCCAAAGGCTGGAGTGAATGACTGCACAGTTTCTTTACTTTAACCAAGTAACACCCCTGAACAATCACTTCAAACAAACATTCAAACAAGAACAATGGACAGTTATTTTTCATCATCTTCTATTTGGCACCGTGTCCTACTACCCGCTTCTATTCCACTACTATGTCCGCGGTTCCATTCCCACTTCTCTCCCTTCACCAATGAGGCACTGAGTTTCCCCAACAAGGCCCCAGATTCATAGAGTCACTTGAACCATCAAAATTTGCTTTCAGCACGAACACCTTTGCTCAATCAAATCAGGAGCCAGGTTCATAGGGCCACAAAAGCTCAAAATCTTGCTGAAAGCATGAGAAGACTTGCTTAATGAAACCATAGATCAAACCAGGTTGACTGGCAAAGAGATCCAATTGCATTCTACATTCAGCACCTGATAATTGAATACAAGTCAAATGCAGAAAGCATCTTGTTGAATACGGTTGGAATTTATTTTCCCTGCGTAGGGTTTCATGCTTAGCAGATATACTTGCTTGGGCAGCTCTGTGAAATTGGGCCCTTGTCGCCAGCCAAAGTTCCACTTGTTTTGTGAAGCAGTCATTATTGGAATACAAACAGTCCTGGTCCAGGGACTAATTTCATAGAGTCACTCAAGCACTACAAGTCATGATTCATAGGATCACCTTGCCAACCAATGCTTCTATTTTGTTTCCTGCTAAGCAAAGAATAGAGGAATACAAATCAAGTACCGTTGCCATCGCATCGCAATGTGGTTTGTATACACGAGGGAGTTTTTATGCTGAGCAGATATTCAAGCTTACGCGGCTCTAAGAAACTGGATGCTGATCCCTGGCTGTAGCTAATGAAAAGCCTGGCAACGAGCAGAGTACACACTGCCCGACACGTTGAGTTACTGGCTCTTCTCAGAGCTATATTCCATCTCAAAAGAAAAATCTTACATGGTGTCACCGCAATCCTTCCACTTACATGTAAACGGAAACCGGCGAATTCGAAGTGCCAATTAACTAACAATTAACTAACAAGTAATTAGTTTTGAAGCCAAATCTTAAACAAAAAGTATGTTACATGTGCTGCGATAACTGATGCGAACACATCAGAGTTCGAGATGAAAAGTTAAACGATTTATTTCACCGGCCAAACTTTTCCTGGATACCTTTAAAAACCTCAACAATTCCTGGCAGCCAAATGAGAACCAGGGGGTCCCAATAATACAAATCAAGTACACAACTCCACTGATGAGCAGTGTTGACAGCAAATAAATTATACATAAAAATATGAATTCTTTTTAAATCATTGCACATCAGTCAGTTTAGTCAAAGAATACGAGGAATTTTCTTAAGTACAGCTCAAGTTCTCTTCAGAATTGAAGTAACGCCGACTGAAAAAGACCAACAAGGTAACAGAGCAGCAATAAATACAGAACACAATCATTTGATCAAACTTAAGATGACAACAAGGTTAAGGTGCAGGAACAGTGCTACAACTATTCTGTGTGAATAAAAAAGTTGCACTCAACATATCTAAAAAAAAGACTACTGGTTTTTTTTGTTTTTCAAAGAACTCACATTGGAAACATTGGGAATAGCAAAGATGAACTGAAAAGTGCTACTCAAATGAAAAACCTTATACTAAGGCAGTTTCCTTTTGTTGAAAAAAAACCCCAAACAAACAGCAAAGTAAATTTGACTAGAGTTGGACTTAAACCCCAGACCTCTGGCTTAATGTACCAGCGCTCAAACCATCTGAGCTTTCCAGCACCTTGGTAGACAGCCTTCCCAGTTGACTAGCTGACCGAATAGTTGACTGACTAGTTGACTGACTAGTTGACTTACTAGATGACTGACTAGTTGACTTACTAGATTACTGACTAGTTGACTGACTAGTTGACTAACTAGTTGACTGACTAGTTGACTGACTAGTTGGACTGACAAGTTGACTTACTAGTTCACTTACTAGTTGACTTACTAGTTGGACTGACTAGTTGACTAACTAGTTGACTGACTAGATGACTGACTACCAGGTAGTTGCCTGACTAGTTGACTGACTAGTTGACTGACTAGTTGACTGACTAGTGGACTGACTAGTTGGACTGACTAGTTGACTAACTAGTTGGACTGACTAGTAGACTAACTAGTTGGACTGACTAGTTGACTTACTAGATGACTGACTACCAGGTAGTTGCCTGACTAGTTGCCTGACTAGTTGACTGACTAGTTGGACTGACTTGTTGACTAACTAGTTGACTGACTAGTTGGACTGACTAGTTGACTGACTAGTTGCCTGACTAGTTGAATGACTAGTTGCTGGGTGGTGCCATCCAAATACAGTTAACCATTACCTGCCATATATCTCCAGAGATCACATCCCATTTTCATTCACATGCCAAAAAAACCCATTATCTGTAAACTCTGCAAAAGTACTTCAGTGATTGCACAATGTGGTTGCAGCTTTCTAAACTGATCAAACCACTGAAAAATCAAACCGATACAAAAGAAAGAACATAAGAAAGAATGTAAGTTTTGGACTCATTGAACAACTTCTTTAAATCACCTGGACAAACCAATTACCCAAAGACATTTTGTTTTGAAAAACCTTTAGATTTCAAGCAAAAAGCTAACTTCTGGCATTTTAGCTAGCTTTTTTACTGGCAGAGGATACAAGTTTGAAAAGTTAGATTTGTTTTCTTTTTGAGAAAAAGTCCTGCTAAGATCAAAATGTCAGGCTTTCTATATGCTTGCCATTGGTTTGCTCATGCAAAGTCAAACTGTATGTACACTACATGTACTTTCTAACTTCACCTAAACCAGCAATAAGGCTACAGGGAAGGTGACCTAACCTTGGAAGCAACCCTTTCCCTAGCGATGGTTTCCCAAGCAACAGTTTCCCAAGCAACAGTTTCCCAAGCAACAGTTTCCCTACAATGGTTTCCCTAGCAACAAAATGTCACATCTTACACCATTATTATTTATATATATGTATATATTTTTTGGGGAGAAATGGGTAACACTGGGAAGAAGAATTACTCCTTTTTTCTCTCTTATTTTGCTGTTTCTTAAGTTTGGTCACATAAACACTGACAATTTTCTTGGCCTCGCTCAATGAAAGTCACTATTTGCACCCAAAACAGCTCCTCTAATGCCTCGCCTCTAAACGGCTATGGTAATGGCTGCAACTAATGCACGAGTTTATGGGTAATCAGCTCATAGGCCAGCAGCTTTCCATAGGAGTGTGCATTACTTGAAGCCATAGCTGTAGCCTTTGGAATCACGGCCTACGGTATTGAGCAGCAACACATGGGTGATGAGCGCAAAAAAATGGCCGCCACCCTGCAGTTACATCTACTAAATCCGAAGAGCGCCCTCTACCATCACAAATCACTTAAATACCTCTGTTTATACAATATCTACAAATGGGATTTTGAAAGTCAAGGAATTCCATCTAACCACTTAGATCGGCTAATAATAAAATGTATACATCGAATTGATGTCTTTCTGAATCATCTTTCTCCACAGAAGTCAAATATTAACGCAAACCCCTAAACCACTGACAGACATCACATGGAATTATTTTTTCACAGTTTCTTCCTCAAGTACTTCATTTTGTTTTTGGTCAAGGCTTAAGCAGAATACAATTTCAGGTGGAAGCTTCGGAATACTCTCTAGGTATGGTGACAATAAATCACTTTCAAGAAATCTCCGGAAAAAACCCCCAAAAAACTAAAATTCCCAAATAATCATGATAGGAATTATCCCCACTATCATACACACTATTTACAGTAGAGGTTGACAATATTTCCATAATAGTTTTCTGTTTTTTGTTATTTATATACACTGTATATATTTACTTGACAGCTACAATTGTTCTCTTCTTTTTTTGGATACATACAAAATAAAGAGACCTTGCTTCTGCGTTCATTTCCAAATCTATTTACGCATCGAGTGGAATGATGGAGCAACTCTGTCAGCATTGTCAAAGCATAGAGGTTTCATACCTGAACAGAGTCTCAAGAAAAAGCCAAAAAGAGTGCAAAAAAGAATGCATACTGTTTGGACCAACTGGCACAAACATGAAGATGAAAACAATGTGCACTTCTTAAATTCTGCATTTCATAACTGATGAAAAGCACTTCCCCATGTACTTATAATATGCTAGAAACTGAAACAAAATAGTCTGCAAAATTCAACTTCTTTGAAGGATCAGATCGTTGCCATTGAGTACAGTGTTACTATCTCCTCAATCCTGTTCCTCCGGTTCTTTTCAGAACCACACTTACTCACAAAAGAGAATTTACATGGTGTCACTGCAAACCTAACGGTAATTATCCTCCCCAATCTTCTGGAAATTTATTTGTGAAAATAGCAGAGAACAAATTTGAAGGGAAGTAGACTTAACCCAGAAACTTCTAATTATGCATACCAGTCCCCTGGTACATTAAAACTAGAGGTGCCGGGTTCAAGTCCCGGTCCACTCAATTTATCTCGGCTATCCTCACAAATCATTTCAATAAGATTCCCCGTTGGTTTATTTCTAGAAGATTCAGAGGCATCTCTCGTTTCGAAATGATGGTACCCAGGAGTTGAACTATGCGAAGTCTGATCAATTTAGGATCCAATTGAGGATTTGAGACAGATGGAAATGACAGAACCATGGAGGGGTCAAAGGTCATGGGTACAGAGGTCAGAGGTCCCAGCTGAACAGGTGGTGCTTGATCAGCATGTCTTGGACGCTGTCCTTCAAGGTGGCTGGTTTCTAGGGATGGAGAGGAATGATTACAAAATCAAATGAACATTAATATCAGAATGAGCTGAATCTAACAAGACTAATGGGTGCATCACTCAGTCCTACCACAACGTATATGACAGGTACCCACAAACTCCCTGGACACCTGACTGAGATACTTGCTAACAATTTGTTCACACTTTTGGCAAAGAGAACTTTGACTGGACCCGGAGTTGAACCCGAGACCTCTGGTTTTGTGTACTAGTGCTCTCAACCATTATGAGCTATCCAGCCTTCAGATGGCGGCTATAGTCTTTGCCAAAGTGGGGGTGCCAGGCAGAACAAATTCATAACTGCAGCTCATCTCCAGAGATGCAAACAATCAATTGCTGTTAAACCTTATTAGCGGATTTACTGACAAGATTAGAATGGATCGGGAAATCGTCTCGCACTATGACTAAGTTTCAGGATTAACACACACACACACAAGGTCCTGACATGACACGACAGACAGCCTTTTTTTCACGGAAGTCAATTTCCCACTGGTCTGGTGGGCAATCAGTGGGGGAAAGGGGGGGGGGGGGTCTCCTGAGGGCAGCTATGAGTAAGAGGGGGGGGGACTAGGGACTGACTCACCCCAATCTGTGGGCCCTTCTTGATGGGGATCTCCCAGTCCTGAGAGAGGTTGAAGGCGAAGTGGGACAGGATGCGCAGTTCGCACTTGATCTGGACCCAGCCTGGACTACGCAGGAAGGACCAGGGGTAGTACCACTTCTCTATCACCTTCTCACAGGAGCACAAGCACTCCAACCACAGGTGCATCACCTGCTCACTGCGTACCGGGGGAGACAAGTAAAAGAGAGCAACAGGTCAGACACAATCAAACTTATTTTCCATGACTCAGACAAAAGCAAAACTCAAGTTATAATTTTAAGGTGATATACCAAAATGTTGCAAACTGCTTACTGACTGAAATTACCAAAATGCAAATCTCAAAATTAAGTGGGCCTGACGTTTCGATCCTAGCAGGACCTTTCTCAAAGGCAGAAAAATGTCCTGCAAGGATCGAAACGTCATGCCCACTAATTTTTGAAGTTATAATTTTGACGGCTCAGACTAGAGTCCAATTTTGGTCATATTTTCCATGACTCGGACTCAATTTAGAGTCTGACTTGATTTTTCTTTTCCCAATAGGAGACCTTTGGCTTCAAATTTGAAGATTAAAATCTTCATTTCTTAAGGAAAAAGAACCTTCCAAGCTTCACTTAAAACAACGAATCCCAACCTGTGTATTCAGCACACACACAAAACCAAAACCAAAGCAACATGGGGCCTTACTTGAGTCCCTGGCAGATGAGTGAGCGAAGCTTGACGTCCATCTGAGCATGAGCAGAGTCGTGGGTCAGGTTGACTGATTGGACTGACCGGTAGAGAAGCTCCTCAGGGGTCAGTACCTTGCCATCCTCATCTAGCCGGTAAGTCTTGCACAGCACTAGGCGTGAGTAGACAGACTCAAAGTCCTTCTCTACCTCCTTGCAGCTGGCCTAAGTTCCAAGGGTGGAGAGAAAAATGAAAAACAAACAAACAAACTTTCAATTCTCACAACAATCATTTTAAAACAACAAGAATCAAATAATGGTCAAAAGTTCCCAGTCAGTTTTTCCTTCATTATTTGTTTGAACTAATTTGAAAAAGCTGCATCCACTTTAATAAGTTTGGTTCGTCATTTTTTGTTTTTACTTGAATTGAAAAAGTACCTCCACTTTGTGTGACCCTGAGCTGCTGTAACCAGGTTTACAACAATTGTTTGCTTGCATCTATATGAAAGCAGGGGTGTCATCCCTGAAGATATATAGTAGTTCATGGTTGAATGCTTCTGGTCGGAGCCCCCAGCTCGGGAAAGACTATTTGGGAAAGCTGCCGTCTAACGGCTGGATAGTTCAGATGGTAAGAGTGCTGGTATGCACATCCAAAGGTCTCCGGTTCACAAATCCAGGTCCAGTGAAAGTTTTCTTTCGGATATTATTCAGTCTGGAATATGTATTGCCTGAACTGAGTATTTATGGAGGCATTTTCTGGTGGCTACAAACCTCTTCAATGAAGAGCCATGGATGGCAGGGACCTCCCAGGATGGATGGTTGCTTCAGGCCATGCTCAAACAAACACTTAAGGGTAGGACACAACCTGGCAACAACAAAACAAACAACCTTCAAATCAAACAGAACCACCTCAATACATTGTCGTACTCCAATCTCAAGGCCTAACAAGTCAGAGTCCAACCCTTTGTTCGCCATACCCATCCTTACTCATCACCTTGAGTGGCCTGCTCTGTGCCATACAGTTGGCGACTTCCATCATAAAATCAAACAAAACCAAAGAAAGCCCTAGGAAATTGACTTGGATACCCGCTTGAAGTCTGACTGTTGTTCTGTTACTGACATTTCTCAAACTTTATAAAACGGAGGGAAAGACGAAGAAGCTTGAGAGACTTACGTTCCCCTGACCAGGTCTGTGATGGTCTCTGTGACTGCATCGTCCCCAGCGCTTGTGTACTGTTTACTCCGTTCGTCCAGCAGCTCCACAAACTTGGCTGGAAACCATCCTGGGGTTCATTGAGAGGGGCGGGGGTGTGAATCAGAGTCATTAGGAGTCAGTCAGAGTCCTCACAGGACATTTCTCAGAGGCCCGAGATGCTCCACCTTTGAAAGGAATCACTCTTTGATCAAAACGGCAAGCACTCTACATTTTTAAGGTCTCTTTGTAATTTCGAGTCTCAAAAGTTACAGGCCCTGACATTTCGATCCTAGCAGGACCTTTCTCAAAGGCAAAAAGAAAGGGCCTGCTAGGATTGAAATGTCAGGACCACTAACTATTGAGAATTATGTTTTACAGATCATTTTAGACAGTGAGCAGTTTGCAACAGGTTTTCTTTCATTTATTTTTGAGTACACGTAATATAAAAAACAAATGTTGCAAACTGCTTACTGACTAAATTGACCAAAATGCAAAAATTCATATATATCTAGAGGGTCTAACATTTCGATCTTAGTAGGACCTTTCAACTAATACACAAGTCTATGGAAGCAGATTCCCATAGACTCGTGTGTTATATCAAGCCTTAGCCAATGAATTTTGGGCACAGCCGTTACTTATCAAAAAAAAATAAAAAATTCTCTCACCTCTGAGGCCGTTCAGCTCACCCACCCAACAATGCTCGTCCTTCTGGGAAATTATCTGAAAATTAAAGACAACAAAACAGAATCATCTTAACCAGGTAAGAAAGATGCCAACAATAGGCCCATTTACACTGTCCAAACAATCACGATTTGAATCATGATTACAAAACCGGGATTTTATTATAGCAAGGGTCTTGGGTTTAAGTCCCAGCACGGTGAAATCATCTTTTTGTTCACATCTTTGTATTGCTTTGAAACATCTTTGTATTGCTTTGAAAGAACAAAGCAACCAATGTAATACTCAGTGTGGGGATGGTATACTGTAGAATCTCCAAGAGGGAAACTTCCTGATGGTAAGTTGTAACAGCGCCCTCGCTTGCTGGTAGGGTTGTGCTGTACATGTAAACTACACTGTACTTATAGTTTGAGATCTACTTGTGGCAGAAACTAATCCGAACCACGTGTATACTGGTCACCACATTAGGAAAGCAGAAAGATTTTTTTTTTTCTTTTACCGTGATGATGTCATTCTTTCGGAAGCCCAGTTCGTCGTCGTCATGACGCTCAAAATCCAGCAGGGCTTTGGCTCGTCGCCGACGGTTCCTGGTGACGTCCACAAACTGCTCATGGTCCTTCTGGTGGCTCTCCAGCGAGTAGTCGGGTACCAGGGACTGCCAAGTACCGGGGAAAGAAAGTTCAGATTGGATATACAGTGTAGGACAACTTTATGTTGAGTCACTGGTATTGTTGCTGTGTGTTTAGTAGGTTTGGGCTGTGTCAGAAGGTTTGGGCTGTGGCTGGGAATAATGCACAAGTCTATGGGGATTGACTGCAGCTGCTATGTAAACTTTTGGTTATGGCTTGTAAAAGCACACAAGTCTATGGGGATTGACTGCAGCTGCTATGTAAACTTTTGGTTATGGCTTGTAAAAACACACAAGTCTATGGGAATTGACTGCTAGCCTTTAGGTAGCATTTTGGCTATGGCTTGGAATAACAGTCTATAGGAATAGTGGCTTCCATTGACCAGTGTGCAATTCAAAGCCGTAGTCAATGTATTCTGAAATGGCTGCAGCAATTGCCATAGACCCATGTGTAATTCAAAGCCATAGCCATGAATTTTGACAGAGCTGCTCTTCAGCCATTGATGCTGACAGTCCTCTCCCTGGTCCTACTCACAATCTTGGCATTCTTGGGGTCGATGGACTGGAAGTGCCGACCAATGTGAAGAATGGACTCCCTCAGGTCAGACACCAGCTCTGTCTGTCGGATATTCTTGGCCTTCAGGTCTTCCGCCTCATTCAGACCTGAAGGAAGAAAAGGGAGATGACACTCTTGCTCAGCGATAAGCTCTTGGAATATTCAAACTCAGCTCAACAACCTCACTATCCTCTATGGGCCTTATTGGGACAGGGGTTGATTTTCACCAAACTCAACCCAACCTTTGATCGATTGTAAGATGATGATCGATGCACAGAGACTATATGACTCTTTTATGATAGCGACGGATTACCCGTCGTATTGGGTTACAACGGATCATAGGACTTTGTGAAATCTTTTTTTTAATCCTATACTACGTTTTGAAAAAGAATCCAAAGCTTCAATACATAACTCAGCTTTTAGATAACAGAGACGAAGCTTTGGCTTTGAAAAAGGGCCCTGAAGTTTGGTTTCTGAAACAATAAGAGGCAGCAGGATGCAGTATATATAGGATAGTGTGACCATCTTATGGTTCATTACAGGGATACCCTTCACTGAGGAAGGCATGCAATGCATTCAGATCAATAGTGACTTGCTTAGGCTTCCAGCAACTCACCAAAAAGGCTTCCCATGAAGGACTTCTTGCGGTGAAGCTGCCGTTTGTGGATGTGCTGGAAAATGAGATGCAGAGATACGCTGGAGTTATAACCAATTCCTCATAGACAGACATACTCAGACATTCATTTATTCAACTGTGAAGCAATCACAAGGCAACACAGCGCATATTCATATTACTAGACAGACATAATATTATTCAGACATTAATCATTCATTTATTCAATCATGAATTATTCATGTTACTGTAAATCAATCACAAAGCAACACTGCATATATTCATATTACTACTTTGACTTAATTCATTCTTGATAAGGGTGTTGTTTTATTTCTTTATTTGCATAAATAAATTATTTACATTTTGCGAGGATTGAAAACGCCAGGCCCTCTAACTTTTGAGTTTTGTCATCTTATCAGTTTCTAAAGGCTGCTCCCACCCCAGCAAAGATAGCTGACTTTCTGGGAAGACCCCTGCCTTAGGGCTGGATAGCTGAGATGGTAAAGGCACCAGGGCCATAGCATTGAGGCCGAGATTGAGCTCCAGTCAGAGTGAACAGATTATACTGGAGTTCCAGTGGTTGGACAGGGAGATTGAGCTCAAGTCAGAGTGAACAGATTATACTGGAGTCCCAGTGGTCAGAGAGGGAGACGGAGCCCGAGCCCATGAGTGGTGGTCTAGATGCATCCCACTGGCTCCCATGGGCTGTCCAAACATAGGCCCTACACTAATCCACGGACCGGGGCCCAGCCACGGGTGGACTGCGGGGAGGGAGGGGGGAGGGAGGGAGGGGGGAGGGAGGGAGGGAGGGAGGGGGGAGGGAGGGAGGGGGGAGGGAGGGAGGGAGGGGGGAGGGAGGGAGGGGGGAGGGAGGGAGGGAGGGGGGAGGGCCCGGCCCAACATGGAGTGAGCAGATTGCTGGCTCATAGATATGTCATGACGTTTGCGTCGAGTAGAATGTAATTCAATGAGGTTTTGCCCATGCTAGACGTGATAAACACTGAATGCTCAGTGCTTTGCATCTTAGATATAAACATGATGTTTGCGTTGAGGATAATGTAATTCAATGAGGTTTTGCCCATGCTAGACGTGATAAACACTGAATGCTCAGTGCTTTGCATCTTAGATATAAACATGATGTTTGCGTTGAGGAGAATGTAATTCAATGAGGTTTTGCCCATGCTAGACGTGATAAACACTGAATGCTCAGTGCTTTGCATCTTAGATATAACATGATGTTTGCGTTGAGGATAATGTAATTCAATGAGGTTTTGCCCATGCTAGACGTGATAAACACTGAATGCTCAGTGCTTTGCATCTTAGATATAACATGATGTTTGCGTTGAGGAGAATGTAATTCAATGAGGTTTTGCCCATGCTAGACGTGATAAACACTGGATGCTCAGTGCTTTGCCCGATGCCTGATAAAAAAATATTTCAGGCAGCTCGGACGGGATTCAAATTCGCAACTCCCGAATTCTAGTACGGACGTCTAGTACGGATTGCTGGCTCATCGGTCAACCGGGGTCATCCCCACCTGCTTGGGCAAGTTGCCTGTGTTCTCTGGGTTGACGATGGCTCCTTGCTCAGCCATCAGATAGGCCAGGTGCTTGCGCCGGTGAGTGTCCACTATGATGTCTGTCAGCGAGGCAGAATGCTTCATCCCGACCTGAACGAGAAGCGCGGAAAATAAAAGGGGTGAGGGGAGAGGACCATAAAAGAAACGATTCATGATAGACTCAGAGACGCTGAGGGCACCAGATTGTATCAGTCCTTCTTTCAAAGCTGTGAATGTGCTCAGAACCACGTGCTCCAAAGCAAGGAGAGGGCAGCGGAGATTCCCATCGAATCTTGAGGGTCTGAGGTACGTGTAGCAACCGATTATTTGATAAGGCCATGAATTTGTTAATATGTCATGAACGTGCTACAGTACCTGGATGTTCTATGGATCACAAAATGTATGTGTGTAAAGTCAGACAGACAGACAGGGGTAATCATCCAATGACTACTCTGAGAATGGGCTCCAGTACTGCTGCTTTTGTGGTTATAGGTCCAGCCTAATTTGTGATTTTGAACCCCGAGGTTTGGAGGAGAAATACCTGAGATGGCCCATTAAATTAGTGAGGTGGGCCAGCCCACAGTTTAATATGCAGGGGACATGCCAGTATGCACACACATGCTTCAGAGGGAATTAAAAGACTGATACATCTGTGGCCACTCAGCATCTCTGAATATAAGTGGGGTCCATACTCCATTAGCTTCACTGGGTAGACCTGGGTCACCCCTGGGTAGACCTGGGTCACCACTGGGTAGACCTGGGTCACCACTGGGTAGACCTGGGTCACCACTGGGTAGACCTGGGTCACCACTGGGTAGACCTGGGTCACCCCTGGGTAGACCTGGGTCACCACTGGGTAGACCTGGGTCACCACTGGGTAGACCTGGGTCACCCCTGGGTAGACCTGGGTCACCCCTGGGTAGACCTGGGTCACCACTGGGTAGACCTGGGTCACCCCTGGGTAGACCTGCTTACAAGCTGGGTAAGTTGGTGGGTAATCAGAGCACCGCAGGGCTAACCAGGAGAAAGCTAATTGAATGCTCCTAGAGATTGGTGTGCATTCATTCCATCAGCATCTCACTGGGTAGACCTGGGTCACCCCTGGGTAGACCTGCTTACAAGCTGGGTAAGTTGGTGGGTAAACAGAGCACCGCAGGGCTAACCAGGAGAAAGCTAATTGAATGCTCCTAGAGATTGGTGCGCATTCATTCCATCAGCATCTCATGGTTGACCATGGGCTGCATGCCCCTTTAAAGTGGTCCTGCTTTCATGTCAGGTGAGTTTAAGGGGGCAGTGACGTCAGAGCCAACTAGGACTGACCCAGGTTATCCCAGGGAAGCTAAATCCAATGAATGAGAAGTCTCCAGATGATCAGAGAGCATAGCATATACTTTCCTTGAAATGTTCAGCACCTTGGTTCTTCTAAGAACCGCACCACACTATTCTCCTCTCTATCATTCTACAAAGTCAAGCAGCCATGAGCACGCAAGTCTGACATTTTCCAAGGAATGATACTTTTCATTTCTGTTTTTCTTGAGTTTCAATCTACATGTAGGAGTCAACTCTCAGCAAAGATTATTCTAAAAAATCCCCTGACGGTTGAAATGGTACAAAAATCTTTGTTTTTGGGAAAATTGTATCTCAAGACTCACAGTTGCATCGAGTGATTGAAATTATTTGAGAAAGTTCCCTGAAAACATACAGTAATAATGATAAAAAATAACGGGAAATTGTTGTTGGTTGGTGCATTGAAGATGGTTTGCCAGTCTGTCACCATGATCCACTTCTCCTTACTGCAACATGGTTCACTACATAGCGGTGTTTGGATTATAGGGCTACATTGTACTACACTAGTCTAATACCCATGAGATGCAACAGCCAGAATAACACTTAGCATACATGTCTATCTCCACACTGCCAGAAATAAATCAATAAAACAACACTCTAATCCCATGCATTTCAGTGTACATACATACATGTATGAATTCAGGAAGTTCATCATAAAAACCAAGCTTCATATTGGAAGCAGTTTTTCAACCCAAATCCTTTGCATCCACTTCATAGGAAGAGCTTGTATTGGATAAAAACAGGCTTGTCCTGAAGTGTTTTTATTACCTGGCTAGCTTGGCCAGCAGTTCTAACTTTCAGGTGGCCAAGTGGATCCCCTGATGGCCCAGAATAACAATATGGTTTTCAATTTCCCCTCTCATTTTTGTTGTTTTTGTTTATGTTTTTTGGGGTGGTTTTTTTTTTTTTTTTTTTTTTTTTTGGGGGGGGGGGGGCGATGGCCAATATGACCACTAAAACCCACAGTCTCAAGATCTCAGTGGCCAAATAGTGTTCAGGCCACTGTCAAACATTGAGGGATTTGGATGAGGGTTGAAAGCGACGGAGAGGCATGTCCGAGACTTTAAGATCAATCTGCTATCGAGGCTCTCAGATTGTGCCTCACCCACAAAAATGAAAAGAAAACGGTTGCAAAGGAAATATTTGCGTATGAATGACACCATGTTGCTAATATTTGTATGTATTACATCAAATTGCATCTACTGCTAATCATGCAAACAAACTGTTCTTTTCCCATTTTGGGCAAAGATGGGCAACATCTTGCTTTGTTGGTAACATACATGTACAATTACAATGCAAACTCAGACCACATTCAGTTGTTTCATACTTGGTTAATGACATGCACAATGCAGGCAAAGGGGTTAGAGTGTGTATACAGTAATGAATGATGACTGCTCTGGTAGGGATGAACTGTTGGTGAGTGACAGTGGAGAGTGGAACATTATCATCGGCATGAGATACAACTTGAAGGGCTTTGCATGATGGAATCACAATGTGGAAAGTTTTTGTGGGTCGTCTCTTTCACGACTGAGTGTGGGTTTGAAAAGAGCCGGAAGCTCAATGTGACGGCTGTGTGTGCTCCACCCATCCTCAGGAAACTGTAGAGCCATACTCCATCTCAAAAGGGATGACTTACAAGGTGTTGCCACAAACTTTACCACATGCATGGATGTAGAACTTCATTTGGTTTAATCACTGACTATACTCTGACTATACACCAGTGGTAAATGAAGGGAGAAGTTGACATTTTGCGGTGACGATAAGGAGTGTGTAGTTCTAAAAAGAGCCAGTAACTCAGTAAGTTTTCTCTCTCTCGCTAGCTGTGGTTTCACAAATCATGATCTATTTTCCGTTCTGATAGAAATTTTCCAAAAATTCTACCCACATGGTAAGCATTGCCTCAGATCTGGGGTAGATTTCACAAAGCCTTACGAAGCATCGTAACTCAACTTACGATGGCTAACCCATCCGTAGTTGTGATATGGTTTCTGTGCATCGCTCATCATCTTGCGATTGATAATAAGTTAAGATGGGTTCAGTTCGGGCCTCGGGCAAATCCACTGCTAGTCAAGTCTCAATTCTTTCAATGAAGGCTCATTACACTAAGTATGACCACTGCAATGGCAAGGATCACTCTGCATGGATCATTTGATCATCACTTTGGTTCAAATATCGTGCGACTGAATCGTGACAAAATGGTACAATGTGTAGGTATTGCATTTTGGAACTTGACTCCTAACATACAGGGTAGTGCAACTGTACATTAAGACATGGAAGGGTATATAAATGCATGTTATACAATGCTGTGTGGGGTTGGTATTGGGGAAAGGGTTACAAAGCTAAATCCTATCAACTAAGCACTGGGCCTACAATATGTACTACTCTAACATCCATGCAAATCAACTGTACTGCAGGTAGAAATCTCTCACACAATTGCAAAGAACTACATGTAGGCAGGAACTACGATAGGCAGGGATACTATTCCCTTTAAACATGCATGCATAATAAATGGGCATCACTCCTTTAGCCGTGCCATGGCATGAATATTCATGTACACCATGAATATGCATGGCAATATGCAAATAGATACAGATGTCCCTTTCATCAGCTGGTATGGTTAGATTTGGTAGATAATGGTTTGTCAGTGACTGTTGCATGCCTGCTTCTCTGCAGAATGGGGCCTATTGTATACAAGTTTTATCCGACTGCTGTTTCCTGCTAAACAGGTTGCTCATGCACAGTCAATGCTAAGCTGTTAGTGGTTACGATGCACTTTCTGTCACAGTTTTAAGACAACTACAGTATGATAGTATCTATGGTTCGTTTGCTGTAAGCAGAGCTCGAGATATTCATGACGCCAGTCTAGACTGTGCATTGTTGTTCATGGGCCCACAACGAAATTTAGTACCACTCTTTGACTGACAGTGACAGAAGCAAAGTACAAATGTAAGCCTACTCATAATCTAGCTGTGGGTGGACTGGAGGAGTATGCCATAGCATTGAATGAGGCCATGGCCGAGCTCAACTTATAGTGAAAGGACTATACAACTTGGTGGTACAGTAAAATAAAACAAAGTACTGTACATGTACAACACAATCTTCACTTTTCCCAACTAATGTAAGCACCCATACTATGTACATCTATGCTTCCCTACATGTACATGTACCTCCCCTAGACAGATCAGCCAGAAAAGGGACACAGAGGGTTATTTTTTGTGGGGGGGTTATGTTGTTCAATTTGGGGATTACTTTGTTTCCTTTGAAATACTGGGTAGACAGGGGAACATGCAGGCAATCCAGGGGGAACATTCTGGGCTTGGTACCTGATCAGGTCCTGGATTCTCTAGCTCTAAAGGAGCAGACAACTGATGGGATCAGAGGGGGAAGGTGAAAACACAACAACTTTAAAAACCCCAAAATTAAAAATAGAAAGCAATGAACACAGCACACACTGACAATCCTTCATCTACAAACAATAATTGTCAGAAGGAAAGATTAATATTGAAAAAAGGCAAAGATACATCGAGTTGATGACTTGGGAAAACTGCCATCTTTGGACTGGATAGCTCAGGTGGTAAGAGTGCTGGTACCTTAAACAAATGGTCCTGGGTTAAAATGAATTTCCCCCAAAAATATTTTTAAACATTCCTGCAATCCTGAATAATTCTCTGTCCGTATTAAAGGTATTAGCATTTTAGTCAGAAATTTGTTTCAATATCTGGGTTTAAATCAAACAAATAAAGGAAAAACTTACTGGGAACTTTTGAACAATTTTTGAAAAAATGGTAAAGAACACTTTGACCAGGACTTGAACCTGAGACCTCTGGTTTTGTGTACCAAAACGCTGGCATGCTAACCCAGACTATTTCAAGTCCAGTCAAAGTTTTCTTTGCCATTTTTCAAAAAGAGTACCGGTGTCTAGTTTTGTTAGGCAAGTTCATGCACTGGAATCTGAGAGGGCATAGGTTTGTTAATGGCGCATATTATCAAAATAATCCGCGAGGCGAATTCCACACGATGCATGCTTCTGGAAGAAAACAACCAGTCTTTACCTTGGCCGGAACACATCTGTCACCAACAGATGTACAAAAAAGGTCTATTGGTGGAAATACAAGAACAGAGTGACAAGGGCACAGTCAAACTACAACACAGAAAGAAATGACCAGACTCATTGGAAGAGGAAACTTTTGGATAGTTGAACTGACCTCGCAGGTCTGCAGGAAGGGGGTAAAGGTCACGCGGAGGCCAAATTGTTGCAGAATGGAAAAAAACAGAGAATAATGGGTTTTTAAATCACTTCTGTTTATACAGTGACAGGTGTATGCATATGAGAATAACAACATTTGGGGAAAAGGGGTAAAGAGATTCAGCATTGTCTTAGCCTCAACCACATTTCTACTACATGTAGCTCCGGTAGGAACCTGCTTACGGAATGGTTTTTACAAAACAAACACTGAACCCAAAAGTCTCTAGACACCGGTTTGTGGTTTTCAATCAAACAGACTCCAATGCTGTCTCAGTTGGGATTCCATGCTTTGAATTGGGAAGAATCAAGCAATAACTCCTAGGATCACATGTACAAATACATGTACTATAACCGTAAAGCTTCAAATTACCACAACCATGTCCGACGGCTTAGTTGCTTGCTTAATGCTTCACCTTCTTTGTACAGCATGCAGATATAAAGTACACTTCAAATACTCAAACTCTACCATTTCACTGTATGTATTGTGCATTGCAATCACGCTGGAATCACGAATAAAGCTGAAATACAACAAGCCCACTGGTCAATGCACAAGCGACTTATGTAGGCCTACATGTACCATCTTTCTGACCTTTCTCTGAGACCCCAGGTGCAAAATGCCATCCACAAGCACAAAGGTCTACTTCTATCGCCCAGCCAAAGTCAATCTAAGTCGTTCACCGGCCTTCCCTGACCCTGAGTCAAAAGGTCTCTCTCTCTCCTCTAAATTCAAATCAACACAGACGTGACCTTCCCAACCCCAGCAACTTTACACCAAGAGTCCACTGCCAGTCCAGCAAAGCATGGTAGACTGTCCCTCTACTAACACTTCACATCCACTCCCATAAGCCATTAGGACTGGCACTACCACAAACCTTCAATCAATGTCTGAGAAGTCAGTCCATCCCCATGACCGGAATTTCTAAAAGGTTACCTTGCCCTACCCAATGGACAATGCCACGCGGTTGCCCTGAGCATACAGTGCTGGTTATACTGCAAGTCGGGCAAACATTTGGAATATTGTGCCAATAGCCCATCTGTACATGTTGTTTATGGCAGCTAGGATCAATAGGACTAGTGGTGGTGTCAAAGTCTGAAGAGACTACTTGGATTGGCCTGTGTGGTTTCCGGGTTACTGCTGATCCTTCCCATGCATGTGCACAGTATCAGTGATATCTGGGTGATGCACCGGAATGCACACAAACTGTGCAGTCTGTGAGAGATAGCCTTATCATGAGTGATTACAGAAACTCTGTCTCTTTAACCCTAATACTTCATGAAACAAAAAACTAAGTTGCAGGGAAATTGTAGTGCAGTCCTTGATCATGTGATAGTGGTACATGTATATTGTAGGTTCTTCTCATTCCGAACGCAGATTTTTCTACTCAAGTCACTAAATTTAAAGTACCGGTATTACAAAAATATTGCAAGCTCTTACAGACTTCAGTGACCAAAATGCCCATCTCAAAAATTAAGAAGGACCTTAATCAGAGGCGGGATATCTCAAAGACACTCTGCCTTTGAGTCATTGCAGTTGCCTTATTTTAGTTTTAGTGACTTGAGTTAGGGCATAGAGCAAGAAAAACACACATGGAACCTTTGAAGTTCGCCAGAGTTGTGACTTCTCTTTTCCTTGCTCTATGGTTAGGGTTAGAGTTGGGTTTGAGTTAGACAGGACAACCTTACACTAACTAACTCTAACTCTAACCCCTTACCCCCAATACATAACGCTAACCCTACCCTGATATCTAAGCCTAACATTAGCAGAAAGGGACCCTGTGCAAACTTTAAGATCACACAAGGCTTGAGGTTTGCATCCAACACCCTTGTACTCACATGTAAGCCCATTTTCCTATTTGCACCAATAGCAAGGTTTCAAAGGAAGTTCATGCATGTGTCTTATTCCTCCATGGTTCATGTAAGCACCAGGTTATTCCCAAGGCAGCAATGACACCACAATAGAAGCTCAGTGGACCTTTCCCATGGCACACCTTCAGTATACTACAGCACAGGTAACTCCACATAGTGCGCTGTCACTAATATCACCGGCACCAGACTATCATTTGAGGTCACACCAGTTGCTAGGCATATAGGACTTAACGGCTGTGTAAATGTACGTCTGCTTGTGGCTTTGTACTTGTGTTTGCTTTTCAGCCCGGACCAGATTTGGTCTTCTCTTTTTAAATCTGGAACTGTCCGGATTAGTGGGAGAAGGGGGAAAGAGTAGGGATCGGTGAGGGGAACTTGTGGGAAAAGATAGAGGGGGGAATGGATTGGTAGGGATTGTGGGCTTATTTGGGAGGATGGGATTAGGGGGAGATAGGAATCACAGACTTGAGAATTTCATGGGACTTGAGTTGGTGAAGCACACTTGTATGAATCTCATAAACAGCATCATAATTACGATGATAACCAGTTTAAATTGACATCAGAGTAAAATATAAACATATTGCAAACTGATTGCTTACTGATTAAACAAGAAAAAAGAAAAAAAAAGTAGAGGGCCTGATGTTTCAATCCTAGCAGGACCTTTCCCACAGGCAGAGTCTGAGAAAGATACATGTACTGCCTTTGAGAAAGGTCCAGCTAGGATCTATACATCAGACCCTCTTCTCTTTCTTTTTACAAAAATGCCACCAGAAGCATTCTGCACACTGTCCCCACACACTGACACTGGAATAACCAGCAGGACCATTCTCACAGGCAGAATGCCTTTGAAAGAGTTCCTGCTAGGATCAAACCATTACACCCTCTACTGTACATCTTCTTTGGGATACCATGTAAATCAGCATGGTTGCTGAAGTGGTTTGTTCTTACAAGAGTCAAGACCCTTGAGGGACCTTACTTCAGATTCCCAAGGGGAACACTCTTAGAATTGAACAAATCTTTGATATATGTAGCGGGTCTAATGCTCCCATCCCAGCAGGACTTTTCTCACAGGCAGAATGCCAGGTCCTGCTCACATCAAAACATCAGACGCTCTACATGTTTAGATACAGTACGTGTATGTGCACAAGAGACTAGCTTACAATACCAATGCCAGTGTTTGGCTCAGTGTACACCCATACGGAATTGGGACATGAACTTTCACAATGTCCCAGGAGTTCCCAAGGTTGGGAGTGCCTCTTCTCAGCATCCAGTCCACAGCATTAGACAAATCCGTATGAATGCCACAGATTGTATGTAAACCAGTAGCCTCGAGGGAGAGGCCTCTACAGACAAAAGCCTTCTACCTCTAGGAGAGCACCCTGCTGCGCATTACAGGATTATATTGGGATGATCACAGGAGGGAGGAGAAAGGAGGGTTAGGGGAGATGGGCAGCCTGAGGGGTTCTAGAGAGAAGGGACCAGAAATTGGGGCATCATCCCTTAGACAACCAAGGATATAGAACAACCCCACTTCAATCTATAACTTCCATCCGCAAAACCCACCCAGACAACATCCAGTGAATACTGACTTAAAGTAATTACAGATAAAAAAATGCTGCAAACTGCAGAGACATGACAAAATCTCAACAACAAAAATTAAGGGCCTCAACATTGCCATCCAAAGCATTGTGCTCTTAGAAAGAGTCCTGATTGGATCAAAACATCAGGCCCCTCACAATTACCTGTGTGAACCTTTAAAGAAAGAAGAAAACCCGAACCCACGCAAGAGGATTCTGAGAGTTTTAGGAATCTGAAGTAGGGTCCCTTGAGGGTCTGGCCTCTTGCTGAGAACTCAAGACAAACCACTTCAGATGCAAGCCCCTCCCTCCCACCCTCCATCCCCTTGTACTGCGGGCTTTTTTTCTTAGAGATTTCAAGCAGCATACTGCTGAAGCTTTAAGGACAGCATTTAGGTCAACACTTGACCCAATGTCTTGGGTTTGTCCCCGAGCCAGGAGACTATAAGGTCAGAGGTCTTTGTGTCAAAGGTCATGCTGATTTCGTCTAGTGTGAAATCCCCTACTTAAGCAGCCGCATTGCGGACATCCAATTCCATATCTGAGTTGTCCCAAATCAAAAAACATCGATGCTCATCCTGAAGTGTTTGGATTTTCTCGATCATAACAACTATCTCATGGTTTTTCAAATGGGTCAGGCCGGACAGAATTACCCAACACCAGTCCTGAAATTCAATTTCACATCTGTGATCTGTGCTCTCCCATATTAGTCACCATTCACGTTCAGCCTGGCAAACATATGTTAGCATTCACCAACCATGAGATGTACAGCCATTACAACCACCAAGTTGACCAACCCCTTCCACGACACCTCACCAACTTTTTCTTCATTGACAAGCGAGGATACACTATACAGAGTACATCATAGCAACTTTGAAATAGCACTTAAAAGACTCGAAACCAGTTGGGTAGAGTGCATGAGCTTCATCAGATGCATCTGAAGAAGTAGTCGTTGCTACAAAAGCTCATGCACTCTTTCTGATTGCTAAGTCTTTCAGTGCAAGTGCTCCATGGCTATCTTTACACATGTAGATAGTGTAGTACTGTGACCTACATGTATGTGACACATTACTGTACAGTAGGTGAGCACACTGCTGTGTACATTTGGGAACAACTGCAAAGAATGCATCCCAAGCAGGAACAACTATAGGTCTGTTCCCAGTTCCCACTGGGAAAACAGTGAAAAAAAGGAATCGCGAGTAATCTTGTGAATTTTTTTTCATGCCCAACAGCACATGCCTGAAATGTGACCCAACCGAAGGCACTTTCCGGACTGCGATCGCTTGGTTTGCACATACATTGTACAATGTACAATGTACGGTTCGTTTACAACCATGTGGAGATAAACAGCTGGCTGTGGTGACAGCGGCTGGTTACCTCCGCACATTGAATTGCGGGATATGACTTGTCCATTTTCTCTTTTCGGTTATTTTCCTCTTTTTTGTTATTTTAGTCAGTAAGCAGTTTGCAACATTTTTGTATATCACAATTGTTGAAAGTGTGATTACCCCTTATACATGTAGTTATATTAAATGGGTAAGTTGCCAACAGCAACCAGGGAAATGAGAAAATCCCCTTGGAATAGTGTTCGAATCAAAGCCAAAGGAAACGTTAGACAGCGCCTTTGAGAATGGTCCAGGGAGGAATCGCAGGCCCTCAAGATTTTTTGAGGAAGTAAATTCAATCGAAAGTAAAAATGTACAAAGATTTCATCAATTGAATGTCCAAATGATCCAAAGAAAATATATCAGTGACTGACTCAATGATAAAAAACCATAACAGATTTATGCACGGCATTCCATTGCATGCAAAAATATAATTTCAACCTGTAACTGGTCTCATTAATAATGATGTGGTACAGATACATGTAGATCAAAATGACTGACAAAAACTGAGAAAATACAAACGATTACCCACAAATTTCTCCAAAATGCTATTGGAATTTGTTGACATGAAATGGGTCTTAAGCATGACTAAAAAAATCCCAGCAAATGTCAAGATTCTCAATGCAGATGTGTATGCGTGTCCCTGGTTTGTCAAGCACACCCTCGCTTGCCAATGGTTTCACCCGATGACCCCCTCAGACGATGCTTTCACCTTTGACCTTCCAGATGCATCCATACCGGACCCGTGATAGAAAGGGAGAGGAGGGAGGGAGGGAGGTAGGGAGGGTCGAGACGAATCGGTGGGCAACTTACCCCGCAGAGTAGACAAGTGGAGTTTATGCACCAGGGGAGGGCTACAGAAATGGCTTCAGATTGCTGCCAGTGTTACACAGTAGATGGTGGTTACTCTCACATTGTCAAACATTTGTAAGGAGTCTTCTCAACCCAAAGCAAACCACCACCACAGTCGCCACCATCATCACCAAAACATACACTACTACTGTAACACTTGGATTAGACTTAGAGCAGAGCAGACCACAGCAGTCTTCTTCTCCTGCCCTTTATCTCCCTCACCAAAGTTAGTCTGAGTTTAAAATAAATCTCATTGACCCAATCTTTTTGTCCGGAGTCTAAGGATTGTCTGCAGTTATATCTGTGCCACACTAATGAGTAACACCCAGGACCTAGGACTCAGATGACCTAGCACAATCAAGTGTTACACTACCACTACTGCTACTGTGAAGACCATTTAACCAAAGTCTCCTTGAGCTCCACGAATGCACTTTCAAAACACTGTCTTGCATAGCCCATTTCAGTTCATTGAACTTTCATCAGACACTGACAAAAATGGCATGGTCTCTGTCAGCATGTCTACATACTTGTAGGTGATTCAAAATGAAGAAATCAGACTGACAGGAAGCAACTCCATAAGGGAACTAACCCAAAACCACATTGTAAATTAACCTACAGGAGTACACGTATCTCCCCAAACAGTAGGCCATATCCTACTCCACAACCCTCTCCTCCTCTTCTGAATGTCCAAAAGAAGCACCACTTTTGTTAAAAAATTTCTTTTTCCAGAAACTCTTTCTTCTTCCTCTTCCTGCTGCAACCTATCCCATACACTTTCTACAGGGTTTTCTCCTCAGCATGTACAATGTACAAGTATTGAAGAGCTACATGTACATGTATCTGTAGCTTTAATGCATGTAGGTTTTTGGCCAAAGCATTGTCCATCTCATAATCATGTCTATTATGAAGTGTGAAATATTTTGTTTGTGTTTTATTTTTAAATCAGAAAATTGGTAACCACTTACTATATTCTGTAAGTAATGGAAGCATACATGTGACACATATGACACATGTACATGTATACTATATCCACTCAAAAAACTGTGGTATCGTGCGTACATGTAGGTATACAGGCGTATGGAGATTCAATACCCAAAGGAAAAGAGTTTTACCTGTATTGGGGAAAATATCTACCACCCTCAACAATCCATCAAATCAGCAAATTTATGACACCAATTCTTTTAGGTTGTTAAGAAAAGACCAAAAATGTACAGTGCAGGCTTGGTAGAAATACATGTATCAGTGAACCATACCAAATGCATTCACTGAAAGTTAAATTTCCAGCCCATTAAAATTCACCATATGCGTAAAATAGCATCCCCACACATAATCAGTGCTACTGTCCGAGTATTCCGCTATGCAAAAAAAACCTGGCGGAGCACCTGGTGTTCTTCCACGATCGTGAAAACGGCAAAAAAAATTAGCAAACAATTTGTGCACAGAATTTGGTTTTGAAAGGAAGGTATTATTGCACTGAAGCACTGAACGGCATCAATATGCACACTGACAGTTCGTCCAGTTTAGGAACACACAGTGATTGTGGGTGTGACAGTGCTGGCTATACCGTAGACCATACATGTACATACCGGGGAGAGAGGCTGTTTTCTGTGTACCATCCTGGTAGGCATAGCTGCAATATAGAGAGTCTCCAACAACATGGACCAGTATTCCCCTTCCCTAACTCTCCACTGTGTCATGTACTGCAGAGCCAATTATCAAACACACATACACCGGCCAGGATGATCAAACGATGCACTCATCACCTGCCATCCAGGAGAATGCTGGGCAAAAACCCCTGACTGCATTCTGTCAATGACCTCCCCCTCCTTATCCCACAACCACCACCAGTTAGAAACAATGAGCTCATAGTTCAACTACTGTCCACGTGGAACAAGTACTGGTTATTTGATTAACTCACTTGCAGAGTATAGGCCTACATGTACACGTTCTTCAAGCGACACCTGATATTAAACATACACCTGTGTATCGATTTCAAATATTTCTAACCGATTTGAATATAGAAATAATTATGTTAAACTGACGTTTTTTAGCCTTTAATCTTCTGCATATTTTGGAATGTTCCCTCCAACCCCCCCCCCAAGAGAAATGGTATGAGCTAATTTGCATAATCCATGGGAACATCTGTTGCAGATACAGCTGACATGTAATGGGATTTGGCCGAGGACAGGACCATTGTGACATCAGCAGGGCAGACAATGGAGGTGGGAAGACTGCACTGGAAAATGTGTACATTGTACCTATGCCCCGGCTACATTACTACTGTACATGTAATAACCACCCACCCACCCTCCCTCTCTCTCCCTCCAATACTCAATATACACTCTAATGGCATCCACATAACATGTCTGCCAAGGTTAGAGTACTTGAAATTGGAGAAACACATTGCAATACAGAAACAGTATACCCATACTACTGTTACTAATTCATTTATCACATTTTCGCAAGCAAGTCCATCCATGGAGCAGATAAGAGAATACCGCTACTTTTCAAAATGAAATGTTTGTGGGGCAATTATTGTACATGTAAGTGCCCAGTTACATGCAATATTAAAACATATTAAAACATGTTGCAAACCACTTTCTGACTCAACTGACCAAAGTGCAAATCTAAAACAATAATGTGGAGGCATTGACATATCGATCCTAACAGAACGTAGAGAATCTCAAAGGCAGAAAAGAAAAGGTCCTGCCATTTTTGTTCAAATTATTTGCACTTACAATAATGGTCCCCCCCCAAAAAAAAAAAAAATTCCATTTTGAAAAGTGTTAGTGACTTTCAAAGGGCTACCAGTATTCTTTTTCTGCTTCAAATTCTACACTTTTAAAACTGCAAAATCTTTGCAGAAAGGTTACAGGCACAATATATCAAACAGGAAATGGTCAGAAAAAGTATTTTTGCTTGGAGTCACCAGTTTGTGAAAGCGATGACAATATTAAGGTTGCTGTTTACAAAGTGGTGTACAGTCTAGATACATGTAGCAATGTACATTTACAATACCAACCCTAGTATAGAATAACATTAATACTCTATTAAACAATCACCTGACAGTCAGGCTTTGGACAGCAAACCTCATGAATATTCATAGATACACGAGTACAAAATGTGAAAACCATATGGACAGACGAACAGCAGTGACATCATTGAATAATGTTTGTGGGTTTTTTTTATAGAAAAACAAACAATTGGGAATGAAACAGCTGAGACCAACCTCAATGAGTTTGTCCACATCCTCCATTTCTCCAGGCAGGTCGGAAAGGGCGTTAAAAATCTGAGCTGAATTTTCTAACTTCAGAAGTTCCTCCTCCTAAAAGGAAAAGAAGGGTAGGGGGGAAGGGTAGTACACAAATATTTCAATTAAAATGACAAACAATTTTGCGAATAGCTTAATAGAATAATACTGGCTTACATGACCTGAAATGTGTTAATATCAAACAAATGTACAGGGTTTGATGTCTTGATCCAAGCAAGACGTTTCTCAGAATGCGTTTGAGAAAGGGTTTGAGAAACAAAACATTGGTTTCCCTTAATTTCAGAATGTGTTTGAGAAAGGTCCTGCTAGGATTGAAATGTTTTCCCTTTGAGAAAGGTACTTTGGCTTCCCTTAATTTCAGAATGTGTTTGAGAAAGGTCCCGCTAGGATTGAAATGTTCTCCATTTGAGAAAGGTACTGTGAGAATCAAAACATTGGTTTCCCTTAATTTCGGAATGTGTTTGAGAAAGGTCCCGCTAGGATCTAAATGTTTTCCCTTTGAGAAAGGTACTTTGGCTTCCCTTAATCAAAGAATGTGTTTGAGAAAGGTACTTTGGCTTCCCTTAATCAAAGAATGTGTTTGAGAAAGGTCCTGCTAGGATTGAAATGTCAGCCCTCCCCAGTTTGTTTAAGGAAACCATTTCGACTGATTTCTGTTCTTTCTCTCAAAATGAACTCTGGAGATATACATGTATATGTACTTACAGCAGATGTAATGCAGTTTTAATTCATTCAATTTCGATGGCAACACCGTGTACAGTTGAAGATGTATACGTCCACTATTGGCTTAGAAATCTGAATGCATTTGTACAATACTAGCTATTTATACTTTTGTAGGCCCTTTACTTTCATATGAACTTCATTTCTAGAACTATATTAAGGGTGCAAGATAATAAGTACAGTATGTCGATATTACATCACTGCTGATTAATTGTGAAATTTGTGCATGCAAATCCTACGGTAAAATAGTCAATGTACAAATTGTGTTTGTGGTTTTTTTTTAATGAGAAATCTATGTGTACATACTGTACTACAAACATGTACATTGTACATACTGTACGTGCAACATGTGCTTGTATTGTTGTACAAAATAGTTCTGAAATTGGCGTGAGGAAACGAGTGCAATATGCATGTATTATGACACAAATCATTTCTTACAATTTTTTTTTAAATGGGTACCGGTAATCAACAAGTGGATACATGTACTAATGAAATTTTTGTATTTTCTGTCTGAAATGGGAGGGGTGTGAGGTTCATGGAAAGGGAGACGTGGGTGGACTGGGGCATGAATAGGGGGTTCATGGTGGGATTATGGGGGTTGTGGGGGTACATGTGGGATCATGTGGGTTGTGGGGGTACATGTGGGAGTTGGGTTTGGGTTTCATAGGGGGTTGTGGGGGTACATGGGTTTGGGTTTCATAGGGGGTTGTGGGGGTACATGTGGGAGTTGGGTTTGGGTTTCATAGGGGGTTGTGGGGGTACATGACGGTTGTGGGGGGTTCATGGTGGGATCATAGGATGTTGTGGGAGTCCATAGTGGGATCATGTGGGTTGTGGGGGCACATGTGGGAGTTGGGTTTGGGGGTTCATGGGGGCTGTGGGGGAACATGACGGGTGTTTGGGGGGGGGGTTCATTATGGGATCATACATGTAGGGTGGTTGTGGGGGTTCATAGTGGGGCCATGGATGTTGTGGGGGTTCATGGTGGGTTTGTGGGGTTTTGTACCCCATATGCAAAAGTTGCAGGTTTGGGCAGGTGGGAAGGAATCAGGATCTACATGTAGGAGAAGCGATGATGATATACATGTACACTGTACATGTAGGGAAAGGGTCATGGATAGAAGTTGTGGAAAATTGGGGAGGACAGATGGTATCGAGAGGCTGGGGATACTGAAGAGGGGGTGAGGAATGGTAGCTGGGAAAGGTGTGGCGATGGGTTGGAGTGAGGACATCAATGAGATGGGTACGGATTGAGGGCTTGGGAAAAGGGGGTTGGACAGGGGCATAAAGGGAACAGGGAATAGATTCATGACCATTGGAAGACAGTTTATTGAAGTTTGCCCCGCTTGACGTGATAAACACTGAGTGTTCAGTGCTTTGCCCGATGCCCGCTTCAGGCAGCTCGGGTGGGATTCGAACCTGTGACTCCTGCTTTCCGCTGAGCTGGTCGAGGTCGTGTCGCGGATTTGAATATTGTATAGCGGCGAGTACCATAATGCATCATAGATATAACATGTTATACCTATGATTAGAAGAGAGGTCGGGGTAGAAGTTAGGGTGGCACATTGAGGTGTCCACATTGCTAGATTTGAGAACCCTCCAATCTCAATCCCACGTATCTGAGGTCACTCACCTTGTACTTGAACATAGCCAGGGTGATCTGGAAGAGGATGACAGAGCCTTCATAGAAGAACATGTCCCAGATGCGTAGCAGCACCCTGATATGAACCACACTGGCAAAGACTGTCAGGAACCAGTGCAGTGTGATCAGGGACAGCTCTGCAGACACAAGGGCACAATAGACCAGTGGTCAGTGTCATTTGGTAAATTACATACAAGGTTTCAAACCTGCTTGCTGAATAAATAGCTAGGCCACAGTCTGAGCAAGAGCCATAGCCACATCCCAAGATACAGAGTCTGTGTCAGAGTCTGTGCCAGAGTCTGTGCCAGAGTCTGTGCCAGAGTCTGTGCCAGAGTCTGTGCCAGAGTCTGTGCCAGAGTCTGTGCCAGAGCCTGAGCCACAGTCTGAGCCACAGTCTGAGCCACATCCCAAGATACAGCCATTGTCTGTGCCAGAGTCTGTGCCAGAGTCTGTGCCAGAGCCTGTGCCAGAGTCTGAGCCACAGTCTGAGCCACAGTCTGAGCCACATCCCAAGATACAGCCATTGTCTGTGCCAGAGTCTGTGCCAGAGTCTGTGCCAGAGCCTGAGCCACAGTCTGAGCCACAGTCTGAGCCACATCCCAAGATACAGCCATTGTCTGTGCCAGAGTCTGTGCCAGAGTCTGAGCCAGAGTCTGAGCCACAGTCTGAGCCACATCCCAAGATACAGCCATTGTCTGTGCCAGAGTCTGTGCCAGAGCCTGAGCCACAGTCTGAGCCACAGTCTGAGCCACATCCCGAGATACAGCCATTGTCTGTGCCAGAGTCTGAGTCTGAGCCACAGCCAGAGTTGGAGATACAGCCAGAGCCACAACCTAAGCTGCAGCCTGAGGGAAAATCTAAGTCACAGTTTGAGGCACAGCCACATCCAGAGCCAAAGCAAGAGCCTTAGCAAGAGCCATTGCTTTGAAAAGGGCAAACATGTACACGTAAGTGTCTCTGTTTGTGGTTGGTTTTGAGGTTTCTACTTACCTATGTCATGGCCCTTGAGGAGCTGGTCTAGCTCTGGTAGGAAACTGACCATCAGCTGACGTAGGACTCGCTGGTCAGCCTGGAGGAGAAGGCGATGGAAAGGATCAGACTAGGTCAGGTCTTCTCAAATTGGATTGGATTAAGTAAGAAAGGATCAGATCAGATTGGATCAGCTATTACTGGATTGACTTAGAGTGAAATGGATAGGATCAGATTGAGTAATCTCAGAGTAGAATGGTTTAGATATTATTGGATTAGATCAGATAGGATCTGCTAAGATTCGATGGGATTAGAAAATATGGATCAGATTGGATTGGCGTATTGCCCCTCAATTGGTTTTTTTTTTTAAACTATTTTATTGACCCTATTCAATCTGCACTGGCCTCATATAAAAAAGGAATACAAAATTACAAAGTAACATAAATTGAGCATACAGAGAAAGATGTGTGATCCAATTCCCACCAACCTGAACACCAAGCAAGGTGCTGGAATAGTAAGAGGCCGGAACCAGATCCTCAATGATGGCACACATGATCCAGAAGGCATCCTCCTCCTCCATGAAGAGCAGCAGGGAGGCAGCAATCTGTGCAGTGACACATGTATAGGGGAGTCAAGGCACCAGACCAAGTCATGCATAATTGATGAGTTATGAATTAAACATGAGCTGGTTTTGCCATGATGCCCAATTGAAGATCTGGGACCAATTGCACAGAGCTGCTAATGCAGAGTACAAAAACCCTTGCTTAATATAATTGCAAACAATACATGTACATGTATACCCACTTGTGGTTTGTTGTTGAACAAGAAGTAGCCAAATATGCTTCAAAAGCAGTGAGCATGAAAATACGGCTGATAATTCTTAACCAATTTAATGGAATCAGTTACAGCTAGAGTAAAAATGCTGCATATGATAGTAACATGCAACAAGGTTGGCAACTGCTCACTGACCAAAACAAAAATGCAAATTTATCTAAAAAAAAACCAGAAGACTTGATATTTGGATCCTAGCAGGACCTTTCTCAAAGAAAAAGGTCCTGCTAGGATCCGGACTTCAGGCTCTCTGCATGATAGATGGGTTGGCTTTATACGGTAAAGCATATTTCACGGGCAAGCAAGGCACACAAGACTTCTGTACATGTGCCTTCCCCCTTGCTATTAGGATTCTTGGCTTGTGGGGGGATTTCACAAAGCCTTACGATGCATCGTAACTCAACTTACAATGGATAACCCATCGTTAGTTGTGATACATCGTATGGTTTCTGTGCATTGCTCATTGCCTTGTGACTAATTGTAGGTTATGATGGGTTTGGTGAAATAGACCTCAGGTCTATTCACCCTCTGCCCCAACGTGTACCAAGAGCAGAAGAGAAGTACACAGAGCTTCCTGGTCTTGCCCATTATTTCTGTTTTCTTCTTCTTCATCATCCAAACATTTGGAGCCCCGAGACATACCACGCCGGTTCCCTGGCAGTAGCCAATGTCTGGATAGAGCCAGGCAATGCCCCTCAGGACTCGACGGAGGCGGGAGATGCCGGTGCTCTTGGGTGAGGAGAAGCAGGCGTTGCTGGGCATGGTGCGCAGAAGGTCCTGGTGGTAGAGGGTAGAAGGGGAAGAGTGACTAGAATGAGGGCATAGAAGGATTGCCAACAAACAAATGTACATGTCAAGAGTTTGAATGGAACACATTTGTAGAATGGTTGAGGGGATGTCAATGGCAGTGCAAGTGCACAGGAAAAAGGTACAGAATGCCTCACTCAGAATATAAAGTGTACAGAATGCTTCATCGGGAAGGCACCCAAAGTGTAGGGGATGTCTCATTGAGAATGCACAGAAAGTGTACAGAATGCCCTACTTGGAATGTACAAAAAGTGCATAGAATGTCTCATTGGGAATGCACAGAAAGTGTACAGAATGCCCTACTTGGAATAAACAGTAGAATGTCTAATTGAGAATGCACAAAGTGCACAGAATGCCTTACTTGGAATAAACAGAAAGTGAATAGAATGTCTCATTGGGAATGCACAGAACGTGTACAGAGTGCTCTACTTGGAATGTACAGAAAGTGCACAGAATGTCTCATCGTGAATGCACACAAAGTGCCCAGTTACTCGGCCCCGGCATACCTTTTCAATCTGTTTTGCGGTCAGTGAATGGTCATTTGTGCTGGCTTTGATGATATCCTGCACAAGATGAAACAAAATTATTGAAAAAAGGTTAAATAATACTGAATAGCTGAAGAGTGCTGGCATGTAAAGCTTTTAGTCTTGGATTAAAGCACTGTACTTGCACAGTAAAGATTACATTGCTGTTTTCAGAAAATTTGATTTGTTAGAAATTCAAAAGTGACATACAATGTTGCAAATTGCTTACTGACTAGAATTACCAAAATGCAAATCTCAAAATTTAGTGGGCCTGATGTTTCGATCCTAGCAGGACTTTTCACAAAAGGTCCTGCTAGGATCGAAACGTCAGGCCCACTGAATTTTGAGACTTGTAGTAAATTCCTCAGAAATTGAACTACAATACAATTCAACAGGAAAGAGATCCTCTCCACAAAGCATCAATTCTAATAATCCATGAACAACGGGGGAGGGGCAGTGCTTAAATGATATACAAAGTACATTAAAGCTAATAGCAAGCCTGCATGCAATTACATGTCTGTGAAGGGACGTGCATCTGAGACAGGCCCCATTCATTTGCAGTCACAAGGCAGCAACCTCTTGAGGGCAATGAAGGTAATTTGCCTAGGTGCCCCTCAGTCTCTGCCTCAGTGTCCCTTCCTCCACATTATCATTCCGCACATATTTCAGCTGGGTTTTTCTTTCTGTCTTTCTCCCTCCCCCCCTTCTCCCTTAGAGTTTCATACTGGCGCCCGTAGGCGGGCAAGAGGAAAACTAGCAAGCCCTTTTCAGAAATGGAAGCGGTTGCTGCCCTGCAAAGGCCATATTGTTACCTTGTGCATATTGAATATTGAATTTCAGATGATGGTGACTATATTGCTGCTGTTCTTCTCTACTATCTCCGCGTTTATTTATGTTTCTCCTTCTATTCTATTTTAATTTTATCACTTTATCTCTCTATTTCTATTTGGGTGTCTGTTTCTCCTCCTCCTTCTTCCTCGTCTTCTTTTCCTGCTCCTCCCCTTCCTCCTCCTCTTCTTTCTTTCTGTCCCCCTTCCGTTCCTCCCTTTTCACATTCTCCTTCCCCTTCTCCTTTTCCTCTTCTTTTTCTTTTTCTCTTCCTCTCTTCCTCGTCTCCTCTTTATTATACTCTTTCAATCTCCTCATTCATCCTCGTCTTCTCCTCCTCTTCCTCCCTTTCCTCCTCAAACTCCTCCTCCTCCTCTTTCTTCCTGTCCTCCTTTCGTTCCTCCTTTTTCACATTCTCCTTCCCCTTCTCCTTCTCCTTTTCCTCTTCTTTATCTCTTTCCCTTCCTCTTCTCCTCTTTTTCATCCTCTTTCAATCTCCTCATCATTCCTCGTCTTTTCCTCCTCTCCCTCCCTTTTCTCCTCCTCCTCCTCTTTCTTCCTGTCCTCCTTTCGTTCCTCCCTTTTCACATTCTCCTTCCCCTTCTCATTTTCCTCTTCTTTATCTCTTTCCCTTCCTCTTCTCCTCTTCATCATCCTCTTTCAATCTCCTCATCCTTCGTCTTCTCCCCCTCTTCCTCCCTTTCCTCCTCCTCCTCCTCTTTCTTCCTGTCCTCCTTTCGTTCCTCCCTTTTCACATTCTCCTTCCCCTTCTCATTTTCCTCTTCTTTATCTCTTTCCCTTCCTCTTCTCCTCTTCATCATCCTCTTTCAATCTCCTCATCCTTCGTCTTCTCCCCCTCTTCCTCCCTTTCCTCCTCAAACTCCTCCTCCTCCTCTTTCTTCCTGTCCTCCTTTCGTTCCTCCCTTTTCACATTCTCCTTCCCCTTCTCCTTTTCCTCTTCTTTATCTCTTTCCCTTCCTCTTCTCTATATCATCCTCTTTCAATCTCCTCATCCTTCCTCGTCTTCTCCTCCTCTTCCTCCCTTTCCTCCTCAAACTCCTCCTCCTCCTCTTTCTTCCTGTCCTCCTTTCGTTCCTCCCTTTTCACATTCTCCTTCCCCTTCTCCTTTTCCTCTTCTTTATCTCTTTCCCTTCCTCTTCTCTATATCATCCTCTTTCAATCTCCTCATCATTCCTCGTCTTCTCCTCCTCTTCCTCCCTTTCCTCCTCAAACTCCTCCTCCTCCTCTTTCTTCCTGTCCTCCTTTCGTTCCTCCCTTTTCACATTCTCCTTCCCCTTCTCCTTTTCCTCTTCTTTATCTCTTTCCCTTCCTCTTCTCTATATCATCCTCTTTCAATCTCCTCATCCTTCCTCGTCTTCTCCTCCTCTTCCTCCCTTTCCCCTTCCTCCTCCTCTTTCTTCCTGTCCTCCTTTCATTCCTCCCTTTTCACATTCTCCTTCCCCTTCTCCTTTTCCTCTCCTTTATCTCTTTCCCTTCCTCTTCTCCTCTTCATCATCATCTTTCAATCTCCTCATCCTTCGTCTTCTCCCCCTCTTCCTCCCTTTCCCCTTCCTCTTCTCCCCCTTTTTGTCCTGAACTTTCCCCTTTTCTCATTCCTCTTCTTTGCCTCCTTTTTATTCTTACCCTCCTCCCCTTCCTCCCTTCCCTCCTCCTCCATCTCTGTTCACTCCTTCTGAAACCCAGAGTTTGTGCACTTATGTACAGGCCAATCACCTCATTATAAAGCCTGACAGAAACCAAAATCCCAATACATGTATGTATTATAGGAGACTATTCATGTTCATGTGTATTGGGCATTGGTTGATAGGGGTCAGGGGTGAAAGCACAGTACATATGTGTATGTTTAGAAATTGGTTGATCTGTTGCTTCCTGTCAAATCCTCTCTTATTTATTGGATCTTTTGTTTACCTTGTACGTTGTGTCACTGTTCTCCTTCTTGTGCTGTGCACCAGACAGCCTCATCCACAGCTGTGGCCGCATACTGTGAGGAATGCCCTCCCTGACCAGGTGACGAAGCTTCTCTGTGTGAGGCAGTCGGGTATCCAGCTGGGGAGAGGGAGAGGGAGAGGGAGAGGGAGAGGGAGAGGGAGAGGGAGAGGGAGAGGGAGAGGGCGAGGGCGAGGGCGAGGGAGAGGGAGAAGGCGAGGGAGAGAGCGAGGGAGAGGGAGAGGGAGAGGGAGAGGGAGAGGGCGAGGGAGAGGGAGAGGGCGAGGGCGAGGGCGAGGGCGAGGGCGAGGGAGAGGGAGAGGGAGAGGGAGAGGGAGAGGGAGAGGGAGAGGGCGAGGGCGAGGGCGAGGGACAGGGACAGGGAGAGGGAGAGGGAGAGGGAGAGGGAGAGGGAGAGGGAGAGGGAGAGGGAGAGGGAGAGGGAGAGGGAGAGGGAGAGGGAGAGGGAGAGGGAGAGGGAGAGGGAGAGGGAGAGGGAGAGGGACAGGGAGAGGGACAGGGAGAGGGACAGGGAGAGGGACAGGGAGAGGGACAGGGACACGGACAGGGAGAGAGAAACAAATTATGAGTAATTAGTCTGTTGTGATCCACCAGACACACGTCAAGCCCAGTGACGTCAGTGGCAGCTGAGCAGGGGAAATTGCATTCTTCATTCCATCCATCATTATATGTACAATTGCTTGGAATCAAAGCAGAGATTTCTTCTCTTTCAATGTGTGAGTGGTTTCTCTGGGAAGGAGAGGAAGGCTGCTTTCTAACTGAGCCAATAGACAGGGGCCACTGTATCTCAGGATTTGGAATGAATGCATAATTTAAAAAATGGGATGGCACTCAGATTCACTGCACTCTTCAGCGTTAGTGACAAGTATCACAGTTTTCTAACCGAAAAAAGCCAGATTTGATTATTTGATGACTATCTGAAGGGATTTGTCTATCTGCATAATTTATGAACCAGGAGAGCACTCAAATTTGCTGCACTGTTTTAGACATTATACATAAAAGATTAAAGCTTTTTATCCCAAAGCCAGAAATACATGTAGTGTTTGCTTTTTAAATGAGACTTAAGGCTTTGCATGGTGGGTGAATCAATATAGGAAGGTTTGCGGTGACACCATGTATCAGGTCTCTTAAAGGAAGAGGTATGGTTCTGAAAAGAACCTGAGTGGTAACTCGACGTTTTGACCAGTATGCTCTGGCCGTCATCAGGAGAAACATTCCCCTGATGACGGCCAGAGCATACTAGTCGAAACGTCGAGTTACCACTCGGGTTCTTTTCAGAACCAAACCTCTTCCTTTAAGAGACCTGATACATGGTGTCACCGCAAACCTTCCTATATTGTTTGCTTTTTGTTGTTGCCCGAGGCAAAAAGGCAGAAGGACAGTACATGTGAGTCGGGATTTTCCTGTCTCCATAATTCAGGAATCTGGATGACACTCAAAACTGCTGCTCTCCTCAGCATTATCAAAACAAAGATTTCAGCTGCTGTATGTACCAAAAATACCAGATTCATTTATTGCGCTATATTTACACATATATATCCCAAGCCAAGAGACAGGACTATCCAAGGATTTTGTTGTCCACAAAATTTAAGAATTGAGATAGCACTCTTTATTATTATCACAAAAAAAGAGAAAGATGTCTTCCCAACTTGAGAGAAATGAGAGAAAGTGTTGTCATCTTTGAGACAATATAAAGCTGCTTTGAAAATCTTAAGGGGATTAGCACGCCAGGGACGGATAAAAAAAAAACATGAAATCAGTCACATTACTGTCAAAAACACAGGAAAATGGAATTTTCTTCCCGAAGAATCAAGACTATTGCCTGACAGAAATTATGTTTGTGGTTCAAACAAATTGGACGTATCACACCATCTGAAAATACAGCATTGTGCAATTAAAAGTTAATACTGCAAGGACCTACGAGGAAATCTGTGAAAACATTTTCTCATTAATATACAAAAATGTTGCAAACTGCTTACGGACTAAAATTACCAAAATGCAAATCTCAAAATTTAGTGGGCCTGACGTTACAATCCTAGCAGGACCTTTCTCAAAGGCAGAGTGACAAGGACACTGGAATCAAGATGCAAGGCCTTAGAACTCAATTTGGGGCATTGGCATATTTTGGGTGATTTAGGCCATTTAGCAGTTTTCAACAGTTTTATAGTTTTTTCAGTGAGAACATTAAACCACTTTGGTCGAATGCACATGAGTTTCTCAGGATTGGAATTTTTTTGGATTTTTCTCTCTCCCAATTTGTTCGTTAAAATCTAGACAGACATCACTGAATATGGGTACATGTATGCATTACATGCATGTACATGTACATGTAACCTGCAATTATGTTGTTCGTTCTGCCAATAATGCATAATCCCGTTAAGTGTTGACCTTTGCGGGCAATTACAGTGTATGCAAGCAAGGGCAAAATTGAGATTGGCCCAAAAATACTCAATAGATAAGAAATCTTCAAAATGTAGAGGGCCTGACATTTCCATCCTCACAGAATCTTTCCCGAAGGTAGGATGGGACCCCACAAATTGGTTCAGCCATAGTCTGGGAGTAGGATCTGGAGTGCATGACACACACGTCATATACAGACATTTGGCAAACTCTCTGAAATGACCAAAATGCAAATGTGAACAATGCAGAGTGCCAGAAGTTTGGATCCTTGAGGGAGCTTTCCCAAAGGCAGACAGGACAGGATGGATGTGGACCTGTCTCATTCTGCCTTTGAGGAAGGGTCCTGCTAGGATTGAAACGTCAGGCCCTCCGCACTTTTGACAAGATAGGCAGCCACAAGAGATCTTCTTAACAGTGCCGGAAGCTATGAAACACAGACTTGTTGACGCAGTGCAGACAGAGATATTGGATTGAGGCAAAATGACACCTAGCAAATGGTAGGGGGAAATTGCTCATCTCTAATCACATCAGTGAATTCTATCTGATAGGCAAGTGCTGAAATAAATGTGAAGTAAACAGCGACGCATCTCCATCGCATCCTCTCTCTTCCTATGACCGTTTTAGACAAATCCACGTCAAAGATAAAATTGACAGGACGATCAAAAATATTGTCCATCTGGCGTGGGACTTCAACCGAATTTGGGAAAAAAATACAAAAACAATCTGGTGAGTAATGAAAAAAAGACAATTTGCAACCAAGCAACAAATCTACCGTACTTGACATTCAAGTGTGTTGGGGTCTTTTTTCAGTCAAAATGTCTCGACTGTGAATATATACATACATGTACATTATAAGGTAGGTCCCTGGATTGCTGTGCTTTTTACAGGGATTTTGTTGTGGACGTGACTGCAGCTGCTATCAATGTTTCAATTGTTGCTGATGTTGCTATTGCAACTGCTTCTGTGCTGTTGCTGGCATTGTTGCTAAGTACTGCTAACTTGTCTGTGCAATTGTTGCTGCTGCTAGTTAACTATTGTGCCGCTGAATGTTGCTTTAAAGGCTGCCAATATCGCTGCCGCTGTTGCAGTCATTACTGTAATGTGTCGCAGATGTTGTCATCGCGAGTGAGACCAGCTGGACTGAGTGGAGTCAGAGCCATCATACGTACATACGTACATGTACATGTAGGTCCCAATGCAATTGCTCCTTATTGCAAAGCACTGTTTGACAGCAATGTCAAGGCAATGTGGGGGGCAGGGCATTGGCGTATGACGATGAGGCAGAGCCATTTCTCTCGCCTTGAGACAAAACAAAACGGACATTAAAGGTCAACTAAAGACAAAAAATTGATTTGGCATTAATTATGTTCATTGGTACATTATAATCAAAGATCAAGTGTCATGTTTGTACAACTGTACTTGTAGTATTTCAGGCTTATTTGAAGCTTTCATTTTAGAATTAATTACAAATTATGCCTGTACTTATTGAGGATGCTTTATGTCATGGGGTGAACCAAAATTGTGTGCCTCCCCACGAAGGCCGTATACACTTCCATAACCAGAGTACTGTAGTTCCCCGACGCGCTCAGGGCATAATGCACCTTTAATAGAGTGGCGCTAGTCTTCTTCTCTGCAAAAGGTTGCTGGACAAGACGTCTTTCCACCAAAGCCTTTTCTTCAGAATCTGACAAACTCAGTTATTAACATTGATAGAGATTCTGAAAATAGTTTTCCAATTGCAACATACGGGAATGCGTTACAAAACCATACATGTACACATATGAGCACTGGACACTGCACTGCATGCTTTGACAGGTTGGATTACATGTATTTCGGTCGTGTCAGAGTGATTTTTGACGTCCAACTGTTTGTGTAGGATATGGTTAAGGAAGAAAACACTATCATTGAATCACATTGACTTTATCTCAGCTATGTCTTGAGACCGCTAGCTGACTAACAATTAAATCTCTCTTAATGAAATTGCAAATGCATCTACTGAACTAGTGCCAAAAGCCGATGCATCATCATACAGTGTACAGTACATACATGTCATAGACATTCAAGCAATGACAAAGTGTATTCTGATGGAATGAAAAATTGGATTCGATCAAACGGTAAAAAAATAAAAATTGCAGCCAACAAATGTTGGTGCACTTCTCAAATTTGTTTGACATGGTGGGAAAAGGGCAATTTGATTAAATGGACTGGGCAAAGACAGCGGGAGGAGAAGGAAGGGGAGGGGATGAGGGGTGAGGGCTGGGGCGGGGATGTCGGCAAAACCCTAGACACAGCCGGTGGGGGATGGGGGTGGGGGTGAGGGCAACCCTGGGGGTGCAATGAAGCATGAGGCCAGGTGTATGAACATTTCAATTGGCGAGAATTTGGGTTATCAATCAGCCACGAAGCTAGACTGGACTTCGGATAATAAAGTCTGGCCACAGACTGAAGAAAGAAAGAGAGAGGTTTAAAAAAAATAAGAGAGGAAAGATTTCACAGATATGTCCCCCAAAGAAAAAAACAAGGATGCTTGAGTGTCTTGTGAATCGGAGCAAAAGTAATCAGGTTTATTATGCAACAGGGCATTTTACCCGATGTCTATCTGTGTCTACATGTACCTCTCTCCGCGGCTATGGGGAATCCAGAAAGACATCGCAGGCAAAGCCTTACAAACCTTGCCTAGTCAGGCACTAAGCCCAAGGCTTGGGCTTAGTCCTCAAGGCTTTGTCTTCTTCACACTCACTCATTACAGTAGGGCCATTTTCATCGCCCCCCCCTCCAAGTTACCCCCACAAGATTATTTGGAACACCATTTGAATCGTGATTCAAACCCCATGTTGTGTGTGTGTGTGTAAAAACAATAAGCATGATTATTAGTGGGATTTGCATTATGATTCAGACTCTGCTATAAGTGCGTCTAAATGATCGCATCTTATTTGCCACGCAGTGCATGTGGGAATGCTCCACTGAATCACCCTTTTTTTTAAATCCCCCGAATGCACCCCTTGTGCTGTGACTGACAGGAAGTGCCATGCTTGTTTATGTGTCCTCCTCAAGGACACACCAACCATTTGACTTAAATTGCTAACCAAGATCGCCTCGCATTTGTCTGCGTCACAATTTTTCTGCATGTGTGGACGCGACCAATAAAAACCCGAGTTTTTGAATCAGAAATCAAATCAAAATTTATCAAACAACGGGGACATCATGTACAGTACAGGGGTATGAAATGAGCCAGTAACTCAACATTTTAGTGTGTACTCTGCCCGTTGTCAGGAGATACTAGGTATTTTCACCATGCAAACCTTCCAATCTTATTGAATAGTGGTAACAGCCCTAATGTCCTGGGTATTCAAGGGCAAGCCAGTCTGGGTAGACTGGGTATTCAAGGGCAAGCCAGTCTGGGTAGACTGGGTATTCAAGGGCAAGCCAGTCTGGGTAGACTGGGTATTCAAGGGCAAGCCAGTCTGGGTAGACTGGGTATTCAAGGGCAAGCCAGTCTGGGTAGACTGGGTATTCAAGGGCAAGCCAGTCTGGGTAGACTGGGTATTCAAGGGCAAGCCAGTCTGGGTACACTGGGTATTCAAGGGCAAGCCAGTCTGGGTAGACTGGGTATTCAAGGGCAAGCCAGTCTGGGTACATGTACACTGTCAAACCAAGGGGGTATAAGGCTGACTAATTACCTCCTTGGTCAAACAAGAAGCCAGGGTTTAGATCCCTGTCCAGGCAATTTGTCCTTTCATATTTTCATAAACTGTCAAGTTTGGATAACTCTGGCAAAGGAAACAGCCTCCAATCCTGGACGGCACTGAAACGTGTACACTGCGCACATTGAATGGGCAGTGTGCACACCGTATACGTGTACAATGTACCAGTATACATGTACATCCAATTGCTGCTAGTTTGCTGCCCTGCCTTCCCCTCCCCTGAGCCTCTTTGTACACAAGCAACAGCTGTGGCAGTCCTAGGTGATGCTTAAAGAAAACTTACACGTACACAATTGTATGCAGGTCTGTGTGGCTCTGTATGTGGCCCTCAATCAGAATTCAGGAGGTACATGTACATGAATAAACATAGGAAAGAAAGGAATATCCAATGGTCCATTCTGACTTTGAGCAAGGTCCTGCACATATCACATTCTCTTAGTGAAGACCGATGCTGGGAGGTTTGTTTTCATTTTGTTTTATTTCAATTCTTCTTGTGGATCGAAACGTCAAGCCCTCCTAATTTGTAATACCGGTACTCGCCTTTTGGTCTTTTTAGTCAGTAAACATTTTTCTGTTAATATTACTGAATTTGTTTTTCCTGTTTAGTTTGCAGAGTATTCATTCATCTCTTTTCATTAATGCCTGTGACTGACTGAAATTAAACCTGAGCACACAGCACGAGCCTTCATTTAAAAAAAGGGCCCTATAACCTGAAAACTCAGAAAAAGACCTGAGCAGAGAGCCCAATAGACAGTTGATCATCTGACAGCTTCAAAATGCAATTTGACTTATATTATCCAGGTTTCAGGAATCTGAATGAGAGAAGGGGCAGTAGATCCCATCAAAATTTGATGCATACAGGGATATGAAAAATAAAATTGATTGACATGTCAAACATCTTTGCATTGGAATTGGATAGCTCTTTCTAGCTAGAGCACTTGAATCCTGATGCATTGCAGTATTCTGAGCCACAAGTGGGTGTACCGGTATGTGCACACATTCTTTGAGTAAACCAAAGGAGGGAGATGAACTGTGCTAGTGATAATCGTCCTCTTGTCAACTGTCAATATTGACAGTTGACAAGTTAATGGCAATGCTTATCTACCCGGATCCTTTTGCATGCACATACCAGACAGAATGTGGAAATGGTATAGGGGTGATTTACAATGTGGATTGTGCTTACAATGTATTGCAATGGCCAAAATGAAAACCACACCGCGATTCTATCCGGTAGAACTGTAGATCAACAGAAATCTCAGCTCACTACCCTCTATATCATTCCTGAGTTCAATTTCAACATGAAAACCATGACGTACACGTAAGACCATTCGTAAGGCGCTGAGCGACGCACTAAAACCATATCCTCCACTGCATCTACATATAAATTGGAATTACCAATAGTAAGTTGAGTTGCGACTGAACGTGACTGGATCATAGGGCTGTGATATCAACCCTTGGTCACTCGTCAAACTAAAGATTCCAGGAGAACAGAGACTATAATATTAAATGAAACAGACTCAGGTGCCATCTCTACATTGGAAGGTACTTTGGAAAGGAGGCTGCATTTGACAAAGGCCCAATTTTGCCAGAGAGTGAATGTCAAGCATGTAAGTCAGGTCAGTGTTGGACAATTCACAGATGGCTCGGGTACATGTAGACCTGCTGCTGGACAAACAACTCACAGGTGGCACAGGTAGACCTCTGCATAAGACAGGGTGGACGAACTACATGTAGCTGGACCATACATCCCTTTGTGGGTGATGCAATAAATTTGTTGAGGCTGTATACAAAGCCTGTACATCTGCAAAACAGGCCCTTGTGGAAAGTTTGCAGCGACGCCATGTAAGTCTTCTCTTTTGAGGAGTGCGGCTCTGAGAAGAGTCACACTCCTCGAAAGAGACAAGTTATATGGTGTCAACGCAAGCTTTCCACATTGTGCTGTCAGCCTTTTACTGTGCAAACCCTCAAAACTAACCAAAATGAGTCCCTGTACGTGTATGCCTCAACCCGTCCCCTCCACAATCTTCCTGCCCTGCCTTCCTCTGCTCCCCTCTTTCAATCCCTCCCCCTTACCTTGTCCCAGGTCAAGTTCCCCACGTCCTGGTTGTGGTCAAACTCAAAGTAGGCGGTCCACTTGAGTCGATGCTGAGGGTCCTCTTGGAAAGACTGGCTGAGGAGCTTGCTGGAGTTGGGCTCCGCTCCATCTAACCAAGGAAGAACCAACCAACAAATCTGACTCAACTAGGGTTGTTTGGTATTAAAAACACATTGATTACATGGATATCAAACAAAGAAAGAGGGAAAGCTGACAGGGAACTCGCACCCAAGACTTCTGGATTTGCGTACCAGCGCTGGTCATCTCCTGGGGACTGGTATTTCGGGAGAGGGCATGAAAACAAACCGTGAACATCAGGGTTTTTATGTAGATTTCTGTACATGTACACTGTACCTTAGGCAATGCTCAAAGAAAACATACATGTAGGCATACATGTATAGTATCTGAATGCCTTGATTTGGTCCTGAAACTGAGGGTACACTATTTGCAATGCGTCCCATTTCGGCCCATTGCAACTTTGAGAAAGTACTTACTCATCAGGAAGTTTGGGATGAGATCACACATTCACACATTTTTAGCGCTCAATAATCTGCCTGTAAAAGAGGAAATTTGTTGGATCTGCAACAATCGCTGCACGAGAGCGATCATTGGAAAAAACAGTTCCTTTTACAAATTTAACATCCTCTCTGTCAGATAAAAGGTTAGCATTTAGTTTTGTTTCTGGAGTTTTTCTGTAGACATGGTTGACAGATTGAGCCAAAACTTACACAGGTGGGTTATTCTATGTGTACGGTGCGTTTGACACCATGTATGAAAGCGATTCTTTGACATTTGTAAATGGTGTATGTGTACCCTTAAACAGGAGGCATTAGTGATGGTGCAGTCTCCCGTTTTGAAAGATCCAGCTAGGTTCAAAATGTCAGGCCCTCTGCATTTTAGATATCTGAACATTTGCGTTTTTAATGCGTTGACATTTGGGCTACCTACCTTCTTCGTCGACTCTGAATCCAAACTCGTCATATCGGAAATCCATTTGAGCACCAGAGTCCTCCGTCTGGTGAAAAAGAAAATAAATGATGCACTGGGTGAATCAGAGTGACAAGGCTAATCATCCATCTCACATTCAATCGTTTATGAATTACTCTGCTGAATGAATTCCTCAATCAAGATGTCAGAACTATTCACTGATTTCCATCAAAGTAGACTTTACATGAGTTCACACAGGGGGTACAGCAAATAGCATTAGAATACATTCTAGTCTTCTCCTATAAAGTGCTGCATGATAGGAAATAGAGTATGGGCAGAACACATTACTGCATCTCCTGCTCAGTCTATGGACAATTGATGGTGGTGATCATGATGATGAGGAGAGGGAAGGGGGAAGAGGAGGGCAACTACGAGATTGGGGAAGATGAGGGGGATTGGGAGGATGGGAAGGATGGGGAGGATGGGGAGGATGGGGATGGGAAGGATGGGAGGATGGGGAGGATGGGGATGGGAAGGATGGGAGGATGGGGAGGATGGGGATGGGAAGGATGGGAAGGATGGGAGGATGGGGAGGATGGGGAGGATGGGGAGGATGGGGAGGATGGGGATGGGAAGGATGGGAGGATGGGAAGGATGGGGATGGGAAGGATGGGAGGATGGGAAGGATGGGGAGGATGGGGATGGGAAGGATGGGAGGATGGGAAGGATGGGGAGGATGGGGAGGATGGGAAGGATGGGGAGGATGGGGAGGATGGGGAGGATGGGGATGGGAAGGATGGGAGGATGGGGAGGATGGGAAGGATGGGAAGGATGGGAGGATGTGGAGGATGGGGAGGATGGGGATGGGAAGGATGGGAGGATGGGAAGGATGGGGAGGATGGGGATGGGAAGGATGGGAGGATGGGGAGGATGGGGAGGATGGGGATGGGAAGGATGGGGATGGGAAGGATGGGGATGGGAAGGATGGGGAGGATGGGGAGGATGGGGATGGGAAGGATGGGGAGGATGGGGAGGATGGGAAGGATGGGGAGGATGGGAAGGATGGGGAGGATGGGGAGGATGGGGAGGATGGGGATGGGAAGGATGGGAGGATGGGAAGGATGGGGAGGATGGGAAGGATGGGAAGGATGGGGAGGATGGGAAGGATGGGGAGGATGGGGAGGATGAGGAGGATGTTGGTGGTGGTGATGATGATGATGATGATGATGATGATGATGGCGATGATAATGGTGGCGATGATGATGGTGGTGGTGGTGTTGGTGGTGATAATGGTGGTGGTGGTGGTGGTGGTGATAATGGGGATGGTGTTGGTGGTAATAATGGTGATGGTGGTGGTGCCGATGATGATGATGGTGGTGGTGGTGGTGGTGGTGGTGGTGGTGGTGGTGGTGGTGATAATGGTGATGGTGGTGGTGTTGGTGGTGATAATGGTGATGGTGGTGGTGGTGATAATGTTAATGGTGTTGGTGGTGATAATGGTGGTGGTGGTGGTGGAGATGATAATGCTGACCATGATGAAAATAAATGATTGTGACAATGACCATGACTGCAGTTTGTCTCAGCCTAAACCATGCTAAAATTCCTCAGATATTTCCCCACTGACCGTACTGAGATGCTGCCTTACCTGGGCCAGGTTGGCCAGGATATCCTGGGGCCACATGGAAGGGCAGAGGGCTGAGAAAGGACCACCTGGGGTGGGCGTGATGCCCCCTGACCCCTGCCGCTGTCGGCTCATCCGTGAGCACATCTCGTCCTCTTCATCTTCTGACAGTGTCTCAGCTGCATTGTAAACAAATGGCCATAAAACAATGAGGATCGCAAAAGTATACAAATCTCAAACATTAAATGGGGGGGTGGTGATATTTTTTATCCGAGCAGGATGGAAGATTGAAACCTCAGGACCAAACAAACAAACCAATCAACATATCAGGAAATAATTCAAGGCAGGAGTATTAGACCGTTCAAACACCGCCCAAACAGCTTGTATTTTCTTTTTCAAGTAGACAATTGGGCAAAACCATGAGGATACAGTGTTAATCACATTCGTTGAAAAACATTCTCAACATCACAAACCTGTTAACATGTACATGTACATGTACAAGTGACCATTGTAGATTCTATACACAAACAACCTCAACCAGCTAAGGGGTCAAGTGGTTAAGATGTCTGCACTGAATACTGTCCGAGCTACTGAAAATGTATGGACACATGTAGGGCATATGTTGCTTTCAAGCAGGCAATCGAACAATGCACTGAGCATACAGTGTTAATAATTGGTCGGGTAAAGCAAACGCCTCACTGAATTACAGTACACTCTCACTGAAGCAAATCACCAGGCAATCAGGCAAAGCACTGAGCAGTGAGCATACAGTGCTAACCAAATGTCAGAGTAGGGCAAACCCCTTACTGAATTACTTACACTCTCACTGATGCAAATCACCAAGCAATCAGGCAAAGCACTGAGCAGTGAGCATACAGTGCTAACCAAATGTCAGAGTAGGGCAAACCCCTCACTGAATTACTTACACTCTCACTGATGCAAATCACCAGGCAATCAGGCAAAGCACTGAGTAGTGAGCATACAGTGCTAACCAAATGTCAGAGTAGGGCAAACCCCTTACTGAATTACTTACACTCTCACTGATGCAAATCACCAGGCAATCAGGCAAAGCACTGAGTAGTGAGCATACAGTGGTAACCAAATGTCAGTGTAGGGCAAACCCCTTACTGAATTACTTACACTCTCACTGATGCAAATCACCAGGCAATCAAGCAAAGCACTGAGAATAAAGTGCTATAAACCAAATGTTAGTGTAGGCCAAACCCCTCACTGAATTACATTTCACCAATGCAAATTCAAAACATCTAAAATTGGGAAATGTCCATCAGAAAAATTTACCATTGAACTAACCAACTGTGTTCGAAGGCTAACCTTCAACCATTTGCAATCTGATGTACACCAATGTACATTTGTTCTGTACACAATCAGAAAAACACAGACACAAACCCACACTACAGTCATTTTTATCCCTCCACTCTGACATTTCTGGAGTCATTAAGATCGTCCCAGGAAATCAACATCTTGAAACCATACGAAAAACGTGTCAGGACGCAGTGCGTCTCAAAAGCACATACGGGGGTCGTCCAGATGCAGCGAGGCGTAGAGGTGGCGCAGGGAGTAATACACATTGTACATGACTGCAGGCTAGCAGGAGATCTTGAGGTGACACAAAAACGTGCAAGACCCAACCATGGTTGCCAGTGCTCAGTGCGATCATGTAATGCTCCTCTTGCCGTTGCAAAGAAAACAAATGAACGGTTGTACATGTACAAGTACAGTACATACATGCAGCTCCAACCCTTAGTGGCATAAGGGGTTGTAGTGCCTCTCCCAAGCGATACATTCCCTGACAATAGCTGCCAGTAATCGTACCCTTGTTACTAGCCCTCAATCGATTGCACACCAGATGGATTGTATATTGGATGACTGAGCTCACTTTTTGACACCTAGTACATGTACATTGTACAATGCATGATGTACTGTACATTGTGCACCGTGTTACAGGCTTGCACCAAAAAAAATCCAGATTATGCAGCACTGATTGATCACCCTCACTTTCATATCAAGTGTGTGAATATATAATGAGTCAGTCAAATGTCACCATCTTTCACAGAGTGATCATGAAATACAATGATGTACGTATGTACATGTGTAGACATTCATGGAGCGCTACATGGTACAGTGTACATGTGTCTGGTATTATCAAGGAGGTATTAGGCGAGCCTCCTTGGTATTATCATACTGTACAATGTGTGTACAGTGAAAGACTGTTTGAAGGCCTAGTAATTGGAACTTTGCTTCATAGAAATGTATGTACTACATTGTACATTGTACATTGAATGGACACTAATGTACAGAAGAGTAGTAAAATGTAACAGAGCTCTGCCTATGAAAAAGACAAGTAAACTTCAAAGGAAGAATTTGACTAACTTCCTGTCATCTCTTCAACATGTGTACAAATGTGCATGTAGCTTTCTGTAATCTGTACCATACAGTACTGTACATGTACATACTGTACAAGTGTACTGTACATGTACATGTACATTGTACATGTACAATGTACACGTATACATGTACATGTACATGTACAGTACTGTTTGTGTTCATATTGTACTGGTAATGCAGTGGTCATCTTACATTACCGGTACTGTACAACAGTACTGTACATGTACATGTACAACAGTACTGTTCGTGCTCATATTGTAAGTACTGGTAATGCAGTGGTCATCTCTTACATGTACATTACCGGTACTGTACAAGTGTACTGTACATGTACAGTACTGTTCGTGCTCATATTGTACTGGTAATGCAGTGGTCATCTCTTACATTACCGGTAACTTGCCAGTCCAAGGCCAATAAAAGACGTCAACTGGTTAGAAAAACATTCAAACTAAGCAGACCAAATCTTGTGGCTCCGATGGGGAAACTAGTATAGAATTTGCACCAGCTACCCGGTACCGGGTAAAAGAATTGGGAGATTATTTTATCCAATTTTCAATAATTTTTATTTATTTCAGGGGCCAGAAAAACCCCAGAAAAGTCCGATAGGGCGCTACATGTAGATGAGAGAGTGAGTCAGGAGCATATTGCATTACATTTGATCATGTACATGTACAGCACATGACATGTACAGATACATGTACAATGTACATGTACATGTACATGTATAGTGTGTTGTACTGAATATGTACATAATTGTATGCTACTCCACTCCAAAAATCACATTGCCGGACATTGTCAATTATCATACAGTACAGGTACATGTACAATGTAGCTGCAGAATCTTTCCACTGGAGATGCTAATGTGCAGAAAGCCTGTCCGACCAAGGAGGTACTGTACAGTACATGTTCAGTACCGGGGGTACCTGTACATGTACAATACCTCCTTGGTCTGACATAATCATGTACATGTACGTACAAGTACACACGTACTGCAGTGTACACTGTACATGTACATGGTACAATGTACATGTACATGTACAGTGAACCTGTACATGTACATGTGTATGTGGTACGCAGTACACATCATGCAGTTTGGCTCATCATTGTCACAATGCCAGCCCACATACATGTACACAAAATGTACGCATTGAAGATACATGTACATGTACATGTACACTGTACATGTACCCCGGTATGTAAACATGTACACGGACATCCATACATGTACATGTACATGTACATGTACTGTACACTGTACAGGTGTACATGTACATGTACACATACTATGGCTGTCCGTCCACGTCCATGCACTTACATGTACAATATACTGGCCCTTGACTTGCACATACATGTACACTGTAATGTACGATGCATACATGTACATGTACATGTATAAAAGTACCGGTACAATATGCACTTGTGTACAGACAGTGCACAACCACTAACCTCCTCCACCCCAAGGCTTCTTGAATAACAGCTGTTCTGAACCCAACAATAATTTTCATACACGCACTATTGTGCCTGGACAGTACAGTACAGTAGAGAAGAGTACTAGGGCCCGGGTGCTGTGTACAGATCCTGTATATTGATGTGTGGGTACTGCATGTACATGTAGACCTACACGTAAATGTACAATGTACACATTGTGTACATATATGCATAATGATGACTAACCCAAACAACCTTGCTTATAAATCCATCAATGGGAAGACGTTTTAACAAGATTTTATTCATGATAAAAGCGTGATACGGTACACTGTAACATGAAATTACATGCATGTACATGTACAGTGTATTTGTAATATGTACATGTGTGTACATGTACATACATGTACATCTTGTATGAAATACATGTACATGAAGATGTGCAAAGATACATGTAGCCATTAGAATTAAGAGCGATGAACACAAGTCATGTAATTACCGGTAATAACAACTTTAGGATAGCACTTAAGAGAGGGTTAGTCAGTTGGGAAGGGTGCATTTAAGCTTTTGTAAATTGTAGCAACTAGCCATCAACTACTGTACATGTATTTTATCATACATGTAAGATGCCATGATACTGTACAGTACATGTAAATGTACACAAGTTTACGTGTATGCTATTAAGTACATGTACATGTACATTTGATATACATGTACATGTATGTAATCATGTACAGCAGTACAGTTGAGTGTACATCATGTTTACATGTACAGAGTATTGCAATTGCAATTGAATGCTTCGACATTCATTATGATCTGGTACATGTACATGTATGTACATGTATGTACAGTAGATGTACACGTGTACATGTACAAACACAATGTAATTTCTTGTTGTAAAGTACTTTGTATACAGCCCAGAACATATTGAATAAAATGTGCATGTGCGTGTACACGTGTACATACAGCTGGGGATCTGCCCTTCCTCCGAATAAATCAGTACTATTGAATGTTTTGCTTGGCAGTGCACCTGCAGTACAGTCCCATAGTCTCCTCATCATCACACAGAGCTCACACCATCCCTACCACTCCCTTCCCTTTCCCAAGCCTGATGGGCCCAACTGCAAGAAAAAGAAGATAATTGAAAAACCACCCAGTAGGAGGTAAAATGTTCAGACCCACGCACTACACACATTGTGCGTGTACATTACAGTCGTGTACTCTCCGCACGCAACAACCTCCCACTCTCACCCCCCTTCCTCCCATCCGCAGTGTAGATGACGTCAGGACCAACTCAAATGTGCTTTTGTTTTCATTAGTGAGGGGCCAGCTCATCTGGTGCCAGCAAATGTTTATTTGCCCATAGCGCCTCCACTCCGTCTGTTGCTCCTGCTTCGATTAAAATTCTAATCATTAGTGGGCCCTATGGATCGGAAGGCCTCTTTTAGTGGCCATATTGTTTCTCAGACTTTTTTTATTTTTGTAAATGACTGATTAAAACACAAGAAACAAATGCACCATGCTAACTTGTTTTTGTAGGGCTTCCTGTGTGATGTCGTCTGAACGTAACACAGATTACAGGCAGCTCTTGGATGTTCAATATAAATCTTTTTCATTCCGTCATTGTTTTTAGAGACCTTTCTTTTCTAATTGATACAAATTTTAGAAACTGCTTGTACATCATGTGGCTTGTTGTCACAATTTAGCACAGATTTGACGAATGACTGGCAGTTTTATTACCAATACATTCCTTTTAAAATGAAACGTCTCATCTTTTTTATCTACTACTACATACTGTAGGGCCTATGTGATCAACAGCCTTGCACACTGGTGTGATAGAGATTACTCTATAAGCTAGTCAAAACTCACCAAAGGTTAGAGGATGCACCCTTATACTTAAAGTGTGAATATATGTTCTGCACTGCTATGCATGTGTATACATCTAACCCTCCCCCCTCATTTTAATAGTAAAAAAAAATCTTCATAATTTTGGTGACCAAACGTTTTGTCCCTGGCAGGACCTACGCAAACCTATTTGCATTTTGCCTTTGAGAAAGGTCATGTTAGGATCGAAATCGTCATCATCATCATAATCAGTCATCCATAGATGGAATAGAAGAAGCAGCAGCAACACGTTGAGCCCAAGGTTGTCTGTCCTTGAGAATTTCTTGCTCTTCAAGCTCACTGTCGTTTTTGATGGTCTCTAGATATGAAGGTTTTTTTTGCCTAATCATTCTGCCTTTGAGAAAGGTCCTGCTGGGATCGAAAAGTCTGGCCCTCCTTTTTTTGTTCAATATAAATTTGCATTTTGGTCGTTTTAATCAGTAAGCAGTTTGCAACATTTTTCCAAACAGAGGAAAGGAATACTGACTTGGATCTTTTCAACAATCTGTGAAAATACCATACAAACTGTACTTCAGAAAACTTATTTTCACAATTGTATTGTATTCAAGTGTACAATCACCTCAATGTACAGTACATGTTCTTAAAGAGAAATGAACAGCAATGGTACATGTACATGTACAATGTACATGCAGCATTTGTACATGTACATATACATGTATCTATGTAATAGTCCAAATGTGTTAGCACCAGCAGTGCAGATCAGACAAGAGGAAAGCTCTTCTTTTACCATTTTTCTAATGTTTTGTATAGAATGGTTCTTTTGTTAGCAATTAGTCACTTTTGTTAGAGTTTATTTAAAATGCTAATTATGGATTTATATTTAACTGCTCAGAAAGCCAAAATGAATTTCAAGTATATGTATTTTTTTATAGCAGACACTGAATAATATCTCTTTTTTATTATTATGAAAAAAGTCTGTTTTGCTCCACCGTGAAAAAAAAATGCATTCCGAGCTTATATAAATTATGCTCCTGTAAACATGATATGCCTACGGCTGGGTGAATCCTGAGCGTTTGAGAACACAGTCCAGCGACGACCATATGGGTTGTTGAAGACTGGAAAGCCGCAGGCTCGCAGGAGAGAGTGGGACAATGGAGACTGACTAAACAGGTCTACCATTAAGGCCTGGCCCAAGGAATTACGGTATGAAATTCACCAAGAGCAGCAGAAGAGAGATTAAGGGGAGATGTGGACAGAAGGAAAAGAATAAAAATGGTAATGATGAAAGATTACATGGCTTACTAAATGGAACCAAAGGGGAATTTGCTGTGAAGAGTGAGAAAATTGTTTGTGATTTTCTTATCTTTGATAGCCCTACCACTTTAGAAAGCAAATTCAGACAGTGCAGTCATGGACAGTACACATATTTAGGAATGTGAGAGGACTTTCAGTGATTCTCTTTTTTCCCCTTTAGAAAACAAGTACTGTTATGGTAATGATGAATTTGAGAGCATTGTCTGCAAGTATCTTTCTTTGAGAACCCTAATACTTTATACAAAAAATCTTTAGTGAAGGTTTTTTTTTTATTAGTGATATGATTGAGGCTATTTTTGCAATTTCCTTGAATTAGAAATCAAGCCGAAACAATTGGTCTCCAACCCTTACATTCTCCCTTTGAAATGTCACAGTACATGTACAGTACCTGTGCAGAATTTATGCTAAATTCTCTTCCCATCACCACTAACCCCCCCCCCCCCCCACCACCCCCACAAATCTCCATCACACACACACAGACCGACGTGGAAATCCCGGAGAAAATTGCCAAATCGTCGTCGCCGGGGAACTGGGCCACTTAAGCGCTCGGCAAAAATGGATGGAAGTCGCTTAGGCCGATTACGTTGATTGTTAGCGATAACCTCTTGCACGGGTAAAATGGAAATCCAAACTGATGTGGGAACTTTGTGGAGATGACACACTAGTGAGACCAGTTTTGTGAAGAAATCAAACGTGGGAACATGATGCGGGCAATAAGTCATGCAATGGAATTGGTGAAACCTATCTGAGACATGCAGAATAAGGGAAAGAGGGTGATAAGTCACCATTTGGAAAAAACAAAACAAATTATTGCCGTACATGTACATGTACCCTACATGTACAATGTGTACTGTACATGAACATGTACATGTCGTGTACTGTACATGTACATGACAACTACGGTAGTAACAGATAAGACAAGTCACAATACAGAATTTTGCAAAACACCATACGACTACAAACAAGGACTGTGTATCAATGAATGTCTCTCTCTCTCTCTGACATTCACATTCAAAATTGTAATTTCTTTGTACATGTACCTGCTCTGTGTACACAATGTAGGTGCTGTAATTTCCATTTTTAACAAATGCTGGTTCATGAACATGCAGTACATGCATGTTCATGATGTACAATAACATGAACCATTATCCATACACATACCCCTACATGTACACTGTACAGTGCATTGTACAATAATGTAGAATTGTTTTACAAATTTATATTATGCACTGTGCATGTACATGTAATGTACATGTATAGGCCTACCATACATGTACAGTACAATTGAATACTACAATACATGTAAAACGTACTCACTGTACAGCACATGTACAGTACAGTCCCTGAATTTTAATTTAAGGTTTCTCTGACACAATACTGTAATACAGTACAGTAGTTCTATTAATATTACAAGTACACTGTACATGTACACTGTACAGTACATGTACATGTTCATGTAACACTCTCTGTAGTCTGTACAGTACCGGTACATGCAGGTACAGTACCGGTATGTTATGTATGCAAATGCATGTCTTTCCTGGCTCTGTACTAATTGCATTGTTGCCATTTTGAATACAAAATGGTGCACTTGTACTATGTACACATGTACATGTACACTGAGTCTGCACATGTACACACATGTACTACATGTACATGTACATAGTACACACATGTACATGTATGTGTAGACATTCCGGTCAGTTTTCACTTACACCTGTACATACATGTACATGTACATCATGTACATCATATACATGTACATCATGTACATCATGCATTACAGGATAATGAGGGTACCGGTACGGTATAGTACACATTACATGTACAATCATGGTGCAAATAATGTACTTTACAGTACGTGCAGTGGTATTGAATAGGCATACTGTTTTAGAGTGCAAAATGATGTACACCAGTACACGTGTATTATGTACAACAGTATGTACATGTACATTACTTATGCATGTACACAACTGTACATGTACACATGTACGTACATGTACAGGCATTTAATGGCAGGTACCGGTACATGTAAATTTATACATGTACATGTACATGTACATGTAAGTGTGCGCATTCAGTCCATTTGTGCATATTACAAACATGTACATTGTGTACATGTACAGGCCGTATTCAATACCATGTTAGGATATGGTTACAAATCTAAAAAAAAACATGCATGTAATGTGTTTGACCTCAGCTCCTTCCTCCATGGTCTTAGTAATCAGTACGCATCCATGTTATGTACATGTACTGTACATTGTACATTGTGTACTGTACATGTACTGTACGTGTACATTGTACATTGTACAGTACGGTACTTAGGTACAGTACTGGGAATGTCTCCAAGTGCAACTTTCCTATAGGATCTTACAGATCAGAGGACCCATTGGCAAGAGCAAAGGGCACGCGTGGTGCTTGGCTGAGTCCTGAGTGACCAACGTACAGTACTGTACATGCGTTTAATCCTTGTAATACTGATTGGATAGTCTGAGAGACTCTTAGAGACAGCTGTCTCATGCCTGCGTAATGTAATGTAACGCACATTTATGCGTATGCTTCATATGAGTGATCTCATCTGTTCCAACAGTCACCTTGTCTTTACTGCATTTGGCCATTTGACATTTTACTTGTATACATTGTACATGGACCTGTGCATAATAATAATATACTGTACAGGTACATGTACACCTGTACATGTACATGTACAATGTACACATGTACAGTTGTACAATGTACACATGTACAGTTGTACACATGTACATGTACACGTGTATGTCACATGTAAAGTGTACTGTGACGTACATGTACATGTACAGTTATACATGCATGTACACAGAACTCCATGTACATAATTTTATACAGTAAATTACACATGACATTATTATGTAAAATCCAAATGGATTTGGACAATTTCGGACCCCTGATTTCTCACAAATGTCCAGGGTCTGACTTTGCCTGCCAGGATTGAAACGCCAAGCCACGTCAAAGTTTGCGATTTGCATTTTGGACATTTATACGTACATGTACACGTAAGTCAGTGTTACTTATGCATGCAGTTTGCGTTGATTCAGACTGTTTCGTAGTACATGTACATTTGTACATGTACATGTAGGCCTACTTTTCAGTCACACCTGATTTCTGTGGATGAATTTCAAATCCTGCTCAATGACGTTCCTTATGCAAGATTTTTTGTCACGGTCATTTACATTGACGTATGTGCATGTCAGACACTGTGGGCCTATTGCATCAAAAATAGGGTGTGCACAAGATATACAAACTCTCACCAGTTTTGTTCACCTTAAGGTACATGTACAGTAGTTTCAAATCTTATTCTGTCACTGCATTCACAGACATTGCGAGAGGTGCACTTAATAACCCTTAGCGAGAAGTGGCAACAATATACATGTATGACACCTGTTAGTACTTACTTGTGTAACACTTACATGAACACTCTTTTTTACGAACACTCATGTCATCTGCGTTTTCAACAACCAGTGACACATTTAGGAACATAACAATTGCATGAAACAAAGCCCAGGGATGAGGGGAACACATTTATCGGTAAAAATAGGGGAGGGTGAAAATGCTGAAGAATAAATGTTTACTACTTTTTAATTAAGGCTTTACTTTCAAAATTCATCTGTTCTGCTGTGTGGATGCATTCACAAGAAAGCGAAAATGTTGATGATGTGCAGAAGTACATGTGGGTGCTGTTGAGCCCAATGTCATGGAATTTGTTACAGTTTGCTTTGAAATAAAGCAAGGTAAGGACAGCAGTAAATTGTTTGTTTGTCAAATGCATGTAAAGGATTCCAGTAAGCAAAATATTTAGGGCTTCTGGACAGCTCCAGAAGCTGATTTTTATTTGTTTTACTTATGGAGCTAGTGCAGAATTTCTTGTTTCTCTCAGCTTTAAAACACCTACACAACATTGGTCGAGGTCAAAGAATAGCATCCATAGTTCCATACGTTGTCTGATCCAACATATGCATGAAATAGCACACCTGTGAAAATTTCATCTCAATCCGCCAACCGAGTCTCGAGAAAATCGTGAAAACTGCTTCATTTGTTTCGCGAAAATGCACCATTCAATGCCGTACTGTTCCAAAAAAAAGTTTAGATCTCGGTGAGACGTAAACTATTTCCTTTACTCATTTCTCCCAAAATACAACATTTTAGGCAGAAATATTTCAGTGAGAGGTTTCTACTATAACCATCTTCAAACTATAAGTTTCATGTAAATCTGTGAACATTTGTTTTTCGATCTTACCAATGCTGTGTAGGGGCTTTAAGGACAAATTTATGGCGTAACAGATTGCATAAAATTGGACCTAGAACATGACACAACTCATAATGTGAGGATTTCTAGGAAAGCGCTAATTTGAAGCCTAAGGGTGGGGTGTGCCCTGCAGCTGATTTCAAGAAAGGTTGCGTAAGTTACGCAACGTACAAATGTTGCGTAAGTCTTGCGCCACAATGGCTCTTTTGTGCACTACTTAGAAAGGGCAGCACAATGTTGCGTAAGTTAGGCAACAAAATGTTGCGTACGCAACATTTGAAGTTTCGTGAAATCGGCCGCTGGTCAAGTAAAATTTAATATCTGAGATTAAAGGAAAATACATGGAAAAGAATAAATTTAATGAAAACTAAAAGGTGGGACATGTCGAGGGAGATGAATGCATCAATTTTTTTTCATTTGGGGTTGCACTTTATACAATTGACTGTGTGCAGTTTTGCACATAATGCTTTAGAGAAAAAAAGATTTACGAAATCAATACCAGAAACCTGAACACTTTGCACACAAACAAGCAAAGACTGTTCAATACACAAACAATGCAAGCACAATTTGTGTACGTGTACACATACATGTATAATGTGTACACTATACTCTGTACATACATGTATGTATGTACTTTACGTGTACATGTACATGTGTACATGTACATCATACATTGTACATTGTACATCATATACATAACATGTACATGTACCTGTACATGTACATGTTCAGTATACATGTGTACATGTACAGTAATGTACATGTACAGTACAGTACCGGTACATCATGCACTGTATGCACACTGTACAAAATACATGTGAAATGTGAACATTACACATATCACATGTACATGTATTTTGTACAAGGCATGACCATTCACACCATACAAAACAAATAATTTGAATACCAGGGTACACATGCACACTACATGACATGTACACTGTACATGTATGATTCACAATTTCACTAGTAGTAGTACATGTACATGTACATGTATACTGTATAGTGCCCTTTAAAAAATCTAAAAGTCAAAAAGGACAACATACATGTACACGTTATGTACACAAATGTACATGTACATGTACATGTACATGTATTAGAATACTATTAGTAGACTACAAGCACAATGCTTTATGTATATTTAATGGATGGAACTTATTTAAATAAGGTCTTCATTTCAGGTCATTAATTTCTAATTACCACACCATAAAACAGTATTTAATATTACCACTGCATCTGCAGACAAACTGCTGTCCATGGCAAATCATGAAAAACTCACAGGTACCCTCAAAGAAAAGAAATCAAATCATTGGAAGAGAAAGAAATGTCTTGTCTACCAGACAGACTTTGTGGACAGATCTTTCATTCATTTGAACAGGGTCCACTGTGGCTGAATGCCACCAAACAGTGCACTGACCTGTGCCAGGAGAATTTAACTCATCCATAACTCTTTTTTTTCTCAAACCAAAGCCTACAGTAGGCTACAGCTCCAGCATTTGTCTATCCAAAAGATTGAAAACACAGGTTGGAACTTGGATGGGTTCGTTGTTGAAGTTGCAGCTGGGAAGACTTTTCAGTTTGTTTTTGTTTTTCAAAGTGGACTACTGTATACATATTCTCCAAAACAGAAGCCAAACACTGCGTTCACACTTGATCCCGCAAGGAGGATCAGATCCCGCAAGGGCGATCAAAGGGCGATCAAAGGGCGGTCAACGCATGTGTGAACGCTTGCGCGATCAGGATCAGATCCCGGGATCTGATCCTCCTTTTGGGAAGGATCAGACCCGGGTCTGATCCGCATGCTAGATCAACATGCAAGTGTGGACGCAATGCGGGATCTGATCCTGCGGTTTACAGCGACCACATCCGGCCCATGAATGGGAAAACGCGCGAAAACAAGACTTTGTGTACATGAATGTGTTTATGTGTTTCACGCGTCATGGCCATGCTGACGTTCTACTGCGCATGACTAGTGACCTACGTGGATAACCTTTGGAGAGCGTTTCCGCTGCTCAATGCGCGATCAATGCAGGATCAGGATCCAGTGTGAACGCAGCACTGGATCAGATCCTCCGTGACCGCAGGATCTGATCCACCTTGCGGGATCAAGTGTGAACGCAGTGCAAGACCTCACAGGCTCATGCTCTACAGGACTGTGTACTACACAATGTACATTGTGCTTTAGAGAGGAGATAATGGACAAAGCTGAGGCTGAGCGCAAGCAGGGGTTTTGGAAGAGGTTGTATGCTTGGCCAAGGTACTGGCTGAAATGAACTTTTTAAGAGGAAAAAGAATGCAGTGGCTGTTGTTACGGCAGTCGTTCGTGTGGTTCCCTGACTTCACAGTATTTGTCAGGATGTTTAGCTCTTGGAACCAGAGTATCAGCTAATAGACTGGTTCAACCAGCCTGCAATGCTGACGAAATACAATCAAGTCAGGGAACCACACGGACGACTGCCGTAACAACAGCCACTGCGAAAAAGAAAGGTGTTCATTGAAGTTGAGGGCTGAGGCCATGTATTCATCCTGTCAATGTCCATAGTTCAGTGCCAAGCAGGACCACTATAGGGTCCTGGGACATCCCTCCCTCCAAAGCACCCAAGCTACCCAAAAAAGAAAACCTTTTTTTTATCCCATTGCAGTCAGTGAACCGGGGCTCCCCAATCTGCCCCTGATCTGCACCAGGGATCTGTATTTATTGGTTCTCACGCAAACCAGCCACTGCATTACAGCACAGAGAACACCAGCTGGTTGGATCAAGGATATCAGCTGGATGGATCTCGGATCAAACAAGAGATCTGCAACGCAATTTGTGATGACACAAACAAGCTGAACTCTATACAGTCTATTGTTTGGAAGCTTTCAGTGCGCAAAAACAATCATACAGTAGGCCTACATGTACAGACAGAACTCTTTCTGTGGCAGAGGACCAACATTCCATTTGTGAAGAGTGTGACAACACTGGACTGACTGTCTACACTCTACAGGTTTATTCTTGCACAATTAAAAAGAAATGGCACTCAAATATTACAGAACTTTGTAGAATGACAACATTTGCAAGCTTCAATTTCATTTTTTTTTTATTATTAATTGGTTTGTGGTGACACCATGCGTATCATCTCTTTTGAGACTGAGTGTGGCTCTGAAAAGAGCCGGTAACTCAACATTTCGAGCAGTGTGTACCCTGCTCGTCGTCAGGAGACAGGAGACCTGTCAATTTTTTTAATGAAAAGCAGCCTGCGTGTGCCATGCTGAAACAAAACAAATCTCTGTGCTCGTAAAATCTCAAACCTTGGCCAATGCACTGTATGCACACATGTACAAATCTTTTTAAGCACGAAACTAAACTAGTGTACACTCATAGTTTAGGTCAGATATTGTCAGATTCACATTCAGATTCCCTTACTCAGCAACGAGTTAGTATCTTCAGTGACTAGACCTGCAGTACATTACTTTTACTTGTTAAGAATATTTGGCCCATGAGACAGAGAGGTGAGGTTGAATACAATTTTGTACAGGCACACTGCAGAGGCCTCTATCCAGTGTACAATGTATGACCTTAAAACCTGTTCAGACCTTAGACCTCTGCAGGTAAGCAAAGCAGGCCTGTATTCTTCAATAAGCCTGGCATTCCAAATTCAATGTGTGCCTATGGAAGATCGCTGAGGTGTACCGGTAATTTGTGTGAAAGGGCCCACACCACACAGGCCCTACAGCCAGGACAATGCTATACCAGGGGATAATCCTGTGAATGCTAGGTGTGGTATGACATTGTGAAAAACCATCCTCCATGTACATTCCTTCTCCTACCATGCAAACTTGCAAAGCCTTATTATTTGCTCTTTCACTTGATGCAGATCAATGCTTCCAAAGGTGAAGAGAAAGAATCGAACAAATGACCTGACAACAAGTTGGAGTTAAATATAGAAACCACTTGGAAATGATTAAAAGTAACAAAATCAATTGGTAAATTGATTTAAGGTCACGGTTTTCACAAAACAACTTACAAGATATCATGTCAGAACTACCAAAACCTAATGCTTGGTACTGTACCCAATGCATACAGGACACTGCAAAGTACTCTAGATCGAAAAGATGACAAACTCGTCTTCAGTTGCCAGGATACAAATGTATGACCGGTTGGCCTTTTACTGACCAAATTCAACCAGATAAGAAATGGTTGGACTTATGATTGTACATACTGTACAGTAAATAGCCTAAACGAACGTGATATGGTTGTATTATATAGTATTATTACTAGAATCATTAGTATTACTCATTAGCTGTGGTCCTTATACTAGTTGCGGTAACCGTAGCCCTCATCCTCCCGAAGGTCGGAGACCTTTGGGAGTACTTTAATGGGATATTTTTGGGACATTTGTTTATCATCATGCAGGGATCAAAATATCAAAATCATCTTTAAAAGGAAGAATAACTTACACTTACAATTACAGCTTAATAAGGGCTACAGTTAATGGTTACTGTTGCTAATCGCTAATGACATTGTGAGCTAAAACTACCAAAGTCTGCATTGGCCTAGGCCTTGTTGTATAGGTGAGTATCTACGGCAGGCTAGTCCGAGTAACTTGGACCCGACAAGTAACCCTTTTTTTATCGAACTTTGAAATTTTGAGATTCGGGTGACTGTAGGGTCCAAGTATTTATAACCAAGTCCCAACATGGCTGATGTGTACAGTCACCCGAAACTCAAAATTTCAAAATTCAATAAAAAAAGGGTGACTTGTCGGGTCCAAGTTACTCGGACTAACGGTAGGCCTACATATGTTTACATCACTTCGCCTAAAAATAATGTTGAACTTGTTTTCCTTTTAATTTCAATTCCAGTTTTTCTGCAACTAGTGCAAGTGATGTAAATTTAAAATTACCCTGCTTTTTCAGGTCAGGCGCACGAATTCCACCTCTAGACTAGTTCAGCGAACTATAAAACACAATTACGATGTGGTGTATGTAAACATTTGATCATGCAGCTGGAAAGTGCTTACCACTGTACCAGCATCTTCAATGTCAATAAAGTAAAAATGGACATCTCATTTCGCAGCCAGTTTTGGTGCATTTTGGAGAAGAGATGTAAGGACTTACCGTGCACAGGGCCACCCGTGTAGCCTTCGGTCGAACGGGCCCCGAACATAGACCTTATGTCCATCGCCTTTAGCCCTCAGAATGAGACGGTAGACACGGAGAAGGAGGGTGGGACGACGAGGCAGCCTGGTTTGGCGAGTGCTTGTCGCCATTCGTCTGGCCTCTATCTCAAGAATTCTCTCTCAATGGCTGCCAATGGTTAGCAACGAGCAGCAGGCCACTACTCACTCATGCACACTGCTTGTATACAAGTGAATGGCTAGGCACAAACACACGCAGTCTATCGTCTGCTCAGGCCCTGCACTCTTTTACATACACACTGTGTGGGAGGATTTATCTCTTCCTAACGTGTAGTTGGTGCTGACAACAAAGGAGGCATAATTATTATTAGAGGTCAGGCTGAAGTTTCGATCCTAGCAGGACCTTTCAAAAAGGTCGGGTCCTGCTAGGATATTTTCATATTCATACTCATATCTTTATTAAACCAATTCGCAGCTTTAACCTGAATTAAATGGCCTTTACATTCACAGGGTAATTACAAAAAGTATAAACTTTACAGTATGTACACAATTTAAACATTCTTAAAATCCCCCCCCCAAAAAAAATGCACAAGAATCCACCAACAACCTGTTAAGAGGTTGAAACATCAGGCCCTCTAACTTTTGAGATTTATGTATTGCAGGTCATTTTAGTCAGTGAGCAGTTCGCAACAATGTTTTTATCAATTCCATTTTGAGATTTCCAAAGTTCTCTGTTGTGAGTATGTGCCACTATACTTCAGTCTTCTGAAGACCAACAGAGCATACTGTTCGAAACGTCGCGTTCCTCGGGTTCTTTTCAGAACCACACATGCTCACAAAAGAAAACTTTACACGGTGTCACCGCAAACCTAGGCCTATTACTCCTGATACCATTAGGGCAATTAGGCATATGACTATACCACTTCAAGTAATATTGAAGATATCAAACAAAATCGAGGTTACGATCTACGAAGGACAAATTCTAAGACAAATTCGACTAGTATGTTTACTATATAGCTTTGATGTGAGAATGTTGCAGACAGCAAATTTCCAAACAAATAATGACTGGCAGATGATTTGGGCGGGACCTTTATCAAGGTCATGCTATATATACATTTGTCAAGACGTCAGACTCTATACGTTTGTCGATGATGCAATTCTGTTGGCATTAATTTGACTTATCTTTGACTAGGGTCATTAGTTTATGCGGCGAAATGAATCAAATGAAAATGCATGTTTGACTCGTAATGGTAACCTCGTTTTGTTTTTTGTTTTTTCATCAAAGTTATACGAAAAGGTTGCAACTGCCCAAGAACTAGCTACAGTGCCCTTGTACTGCATTTTCTTAAAGTTTTTATATTTTGATCATCAACTTAATCACTGACCAAATTCTAAAAAGATGTCTGAGCTTGACGTATTACCATCTTGGCATGGCTGGCCCGCTAGCATGACCTTTGGCATGACCCTTGGCATGACCTTTGGCATGACCTTTGGCATGACCTTTCTAATTGTGTTCCTTCCCACTGTAGTCCTACCATTGTTTTGCAAGTTTCAGATGCCAAATAAGCTGCAGCTATTTTGCAAAACAACATTTTGCAAACTGTTTACAGACTTGAATTAATTACCCGAAAAATTATCTAAATAGGCCTATAACTTATGTAGAGGGCCACTGTCTCCCGGGTCTGCATCTTTTGTTTTGACCCTCTGTTAGTCCTAGTGTTATGTCCGTTGTTATTGTGTTTTTGGACCTTGTGACATGACCAAAGTAGGTCAACTTTCTTTCTTTTCACGACGGCCACACTTTTCTTTCATTTCTTCCCTGACAGATTCGTTTGTTCTCTTCTGTTTCCATGTGATTCCTTGCAGTCTTCTCTGTATTTTCGTGTCAAATACGTCAAGAGCTTTCAGTTCTTTGGAACCTATTGACCAAGCCTCACATCCATATATCGCAGTGGCTGTCACTATCGATCATACGAGTCTGACCTTTATCCTTCCAAATCTTGTCGAGTTTAGCTAAAGTACTTGCTGCTACACAAATGCAGACCTTTATATCATTTGCAGATTGAGCATCTTCTGTTATGATTGAGCCAAGATACTTGAACCTCTTGACTTGGTTCCAACTTGTGGCCATCCACTTTTATGATCACACTCTCCATGCAGTCAATATCATGATCTTGCTCTTTTCTGCGCGAATCTGCACGCCATATCTCCATGTAGTTCCATACAGTCTCTCAATCAGTTCTTTTAACTCTGCTTCCCTTTTTGCCAATAAGTCATCAATGTCATCTGCAATTCTTAAGTTCTTGATCACTCTTCCCCGCATCTCACACCTTTGCCGTATTCTATAGGTCAAGTGCATCCGTAATAATTCCAGGAATAGATTGAGGGAAAGTTTATGTTCCACCTTTGAGAAAAGCAGATTTATTGAGTTTTGTTTTCTGTCAAAAGATTTGTATAAAAGGCACTTTTCTTAAGTTTAAGCAAGTGTTGACGGAATCGCTCATTGCCCTAACCATGTCCATGCCGTAACTTACTGCAGGGAAGTGCCATTTTGATAGAAAATCACACGCGTACTACACGTTCGTTATTATTCACCCGAGCTGACCACCTACACGTTCTGCATAGCTAGCTCCACGTACGGTCGTACATAATAAGCGCGCCTACGCGTAGATGGAACTTCTGTATTCCTCAAATTCTCCATTCTGCCGAAGCGGACCGGCACTCACATTAAAAGCAGGATTTTTCAGACACAAAGGCACGATTCCAAGGCCGAATCAGTACTTTCTACTATATAGAAACGCTGGATAGTTGAAAAGAGTCGAAAACAGGAACGAAGAGGGATCCTAGCTGAGGTGGGCGTAGGCCCTATCATTGAGGAAGGAAAGAGTCCATGGCCAAGTTCAATGTATAGTCCCGAGACCTAGCTTATAGTATACCAGGGGTAAAGACTACACGTAGTTGGCCACAGATGCATCTGTTGGCGATCAAATCCAAGAATTTCTTCCTTGATGGCTAAATGCTGACAAATTGTGTACTTTGTCTCTTCGCGTATACTGTAATCCAACAAGAAAGATCGAAGGTGATCCCAGCGGAAGAATGACCTACAAATACAAAACGCGCGCCCTGTAGGACAGGCCTAGGCCTCGGATTAATTTGAGCTGTGGCCATTTTTAATTTCGATTAATACTTGTCTTCCTCGTAGGTCAAGTGACGGTTACTTGCAGGAGAACAGGCCAATGGATCCATTTGCCTTTTCAAAGCTGGATGATCACAGGTCAACTAGCCGTGCTTGGGGGGGGGGCAATTCTAACCAGGGGCCAATCTCGTGGAGGTAAGCGCCGAAACTCGCCGAAGTTCTACCGTATTTATACTTGTATTCTGCGCTCATAAACTCATTATTTGAATACAAGACGAACACATGCAGTTGGCCTTTGTATGAAATGCCAACCAAGGAAGCTGATTTCATGCACCGACGAACGCGGAGGCAAATAATTCGTGCTTTAAAAGCCGCTCTGCATAGATCAAACTGGGCCAAGGTTGACAGTCAATTAAAGGTTGGATTGGATTCTATCCTATCGCCTATAAGCACGCGATATTCGGCCTACGCTAAAGATCGGCAATTTTGTTCGGGACCAGTGGATTTCCATGCTTTTATTTACACAGCATAGCAGGTTTTTGTGCCCGAGTAATAATTCATATATTATATCTTAAAATTTAGTGGGCCTGACGTTTCGATCCTAGCAGGACCTTTCTTAAAGGCAGAGTGACAAGGACAAAACAGATACATGTACATGGAGGAAGGGGGAGAGTGAATAGGACACGGATGAGAAACAAAGGACAAAGAGTGAAGCTGGTAGGGAGAGATCAAAGGGAAGGGCAAGCGGTGGGGTTATGAGGGATTAGTGAGAGGAGGGGGAAAGATCAAAGAGAAGGGCAAGGAGTAGGGTAGGGATTAGTGACAAGAGGGGGAAAGATCAAAGAGAGAAGTGTGAAGGACTGAACACAAAAGAAGGATTATCAGAAAGCTGCATGGTGTTAGTCATTACCCTCCTGGATGATATTGATGTATAGTATATGATATTGATGTATAGAATTCAATGCGTTTTTAGAGGCGGCGATCTTCACCAAAATTGGGTCGGTCGTTTCTGCTTGGCTTGATGTTGTGGACATTGGTGCATCGGCCGTGATGTTTCTCCATGGAGTTATAAGACACTCCATGTCCCCCTCTCTCTCTCTCTCCTACCACCCCCCCCCCTCTCGCTCTCTTCCCTCTATCTCCTCCCTCTCTCTTGTCCATCATTTTCGATGAAGACAATGACATCTCACTCATTTACTGTCTTAGTGTGTGAGCTGGTAGGGCCTATGCGAGCTCTAAAGTAAAACGATGGGCCTAATTGACAGGTGAAAAATCTCAGTCTGAGCATCATGTCGATTGCGTATCTGAAGATGGTATTATTCTTGTCTGTGATCATTGGGCCCTACTTGGACTACTGCCTCGTGAACCTTTTATATAATTGTATTGATAATGATGATGAATGTTGGTCTTCACAATTTCACACACATGATTTCAAATTCCATGAGCTACAAGCTCAGTGCCATTTCATGAACTACATTCCCAACATTTTTTCACAAACTGTATATGGACTTATAGTTCATGCACCATACTTGTAGATCATGAAGACTTATTCTAATGTGTATTAATTATGAAACATCCCAGTTGCTATCGTCCAAGCAACACACAAATTAAAGCAAAACAAAACAAATGCACTTTTGGGCAAAACAAAAATATATAGGCCTACTTATGAATATACAGATGATAGAATTGATTGATTGTGAATAGCTATACACACCAATAAAATTACACAGTGCACAGTGAACTATACTAGCAATCTTCTTTTATTCTTTCTTTAAAAAATAACGCATGAAGTGTGCTTTGAATACAAGCCGGTTGTATGGTTACAATGGAATGATAAATATGACCGAATCAAAGAAATTTGAAACAGAAACACGCAGAAATATACAGATATTTTCAATATTCACATGCCAAGTTAATTGAAGGGAATGCATAGATATTAATTGCAGTTAAAGTTTCAAAATACAAAACAAACGCAAGTCTTCAATGGTGACTTTGAAAATCTTCTCTAAAAGATTTGTTTGAAGGATATTTTTTAAAAAGATGGACGGAAAGAGAATATTTTCATTTATACAAGAAAATTAACTTTTAACCACCAAGCAAGTAAATATATTGCTACACTTTTCCACACAGTTAGTGTCCACATTTTGGAATTACTGATTGTCATACAATTATTCTAAAAAAAACTGAAAAAGATTAACATGTAAAGCTGCCAATTTCAAAGAGATTCCCTGTGATTAATCACTATTTTATATTCAATTTGAATCAAAAAGTCATTACATGATTTTGCCATTCTAACTATGACCTATGAGGAATTACAGACAATTCAAATTCAATTTAGTTTTAAAGCAATTAGAATTTACACATGTAGTCCTAATTCGACTAAAATTTGAAGATATCATTTCCTCTGAAGAGAGAAATGCGATGTTTTTAGTTTTGATATGCCCTCTTGTGTTTTCATTGAAAAACAGGCAAATGCCAGTCAAGAGCATTTCAAATTGCTTGGTTATCTTTTAATAACTTTGCTTAGACTGCGGAAGACTATATATGAAAAGCAAATATCTTTGTGGCTATGAATATTATGTTATACACACCAAGAACAAGGTCAATCTGGATGAAACCAGTTTCCATCCAGTTTAGAGATGACTTCAAATGGTGTCACAGCAAACTTTCTACTGTGTGCTTCCACCATTCAAACAATCAAATCTTATCCAAGGCAGGCTCCTATTCCAAATGTGCCCACAGAGTGTACATTGTACACATAATTCTAGGCAGTGCAGACGTTGTGACACCTAACCAGTTCCAGCCAGTTTGGGCCTTGGGATGTGAGTCTGGTTCAAACCAGTTCAAACCGGTCTTCCACCATGTTGGCCATCATTACTGCTGTGTTTCATCAGCCTTCGTACTCGGCTCGAATGCTGTCCAGGAAACTCATTCCCGTCGTAGTCATGCGCTCCTGCTGGTCCTTGAAAGACTTCTTCCTCTCCTAAGATTCAAAAAGAGAAAAATGGAATCGAAAAGAGGTTCTTTGGTGAAGAAGAGGATTGTTCACGGCGAAGCAGAATACTGTAATAATCATGCAAAAATGTGACAAACTGCTTTCTGACTAAAATGAGGAAATTGCGAATATCCAAAATTAGAAGGGCTTGATGTTTTGATCCTAGCAGGACCTTTCTCAAAGGCATTCTGTGTAATGTGTGGTTCAGTGGTTAAAATGTCTGCACAAGAAACCAGGAGTCAAATCCCACACAAACAAGTTGCTTACTGACTAAACTGACCCAAATTGCCTCAAAAAATATAGGGTCTGCTATGATTGAAACGTCAGGCCCTATAATTTTGCGTTTCCTTAATAAAAAATCTTACTTACCAGAACGACTGTTTTCTTGTCTTCCTTGTGCTTAGCATTGACACTGTTTGGCCGGCTTTCTTCATCTGACGAGGAGCGGGAATCCTGCAAGCAAAGACAGAAAAGGAACAAGCCTTGTGATTTGAGAAGTGAATGGAACACAGAAATAATAAGGTGAAGTATTACACGGATGGATGCTGACGACGTGCTGATGAGCTGATGAAATGACAAGTTTGGTTTTTCACGGTCCAATACATTCATTAAGTCATTCCAAAGCGTTGCAAGCTGCTTACTGACTTAATTACCAAAATGCATATCTGAGAAATGTAGAGGGCCTGACGTTTTGATCCTCCCAGGACCTTACTCAAAAACAGAAACTTTTGAGAAAGGTTCTGCCAGGATTGAAACTTCATGAGTCTGAGAACTTGAGAAGTACTTTGACTTCAAGATACAGCATTTGTTGACGTCTGACATACTATGCCAGCATTGAGCTTACAAACTGTCTTCATAACTAGCATTCCAATATTTGTCAATTTAAGAATCAGTTTGTTATCCAAGGTGCTGCTTTATAAACAGTTCCCTTTTCGGGGAAGGGATTTCAAAACTTTGAAAAAGGAATGCAAAAGACTGGACAAAATGTTAGCTTGTAAAGCGTCTCAATGTTGGGGAAAGTGGAGTGAGGGGTTTGAGAGTGCTGGATCTATGAAGAAATGGTGTTGCCAAATTAAAATTAGTAGAAAAATGTAAACATTTACAAATGAGTATCAAATTGCCAAAGTCTGATTGCCATTCTGTTTTCCATGTGAAGCTATTTATAGTATAGCCCCTCCCTTTGATAGTGGCACTAATGAAAGTCAAGATAGAGAATGGGAAATGAAATTGATGGGGACAAATACAAAAATAAAAAATAATGAAAATAGGTTCCAAAGTTAGAGGGCCGGATGGCATTTTAATCCCAGCAGTGTTTCTCAAAGAAAAATGGAATCTGAACATCCCTTCAATAGAGACAAAATGGTTACTTTCACATATTTATGCACCATTTTCAGGTACATAATATGGAAAGGGGAATGGGATGTGAATAAAAGCTGAATTTTCTATTGGAAATGCCTCGTCCACCAGAATTCAAAGGGAGTGGGAAAGGCTGACATTTCAGAGGACTTTGGTCAAAAGAGGGAGGAGGAAATGACATTACAGTCTCCAATTACTTGAGATGAAACCGTGGGTGGGCAGAAGATCAGATTGTTGCAACAGATGGTTAGGAGATTGGGACTGGGAGGTTTGCAACTACAGCTGATAGGACGAGTGCATGGACAGTGAGAGATGTACATGTACTAGCCAAGCCCAATGCCATCGCAAAAATAACAGCGCTTTGTGCAGTTGGAGAATTCCATTCATTTACGACTATTCAGAGTGCGGAGAAGGACAAGGTTAACATTTATTAGCAATGAATCTGAATTATGGCTGCATGAATAGGCAAAGCACGATTCATGAATAATGCGGAGAAGGCCTCATGAATATGCAAAACAAGCTTCATAAATAATGTACAGGCCTCATGAATATGGAAATCTTGCTTCATGAATAATGTAGAGCCTCATGAATATGGAAAGCATGTTTCATGAAAAATGTAGAGGCACCATGAATTATGCAAAGAACTCATGAATGATGCATAGCAATCCTTGTGGATATACAAAGCAGACCTTGTGAATAATGCGCAACAGATCTCATGAATATGCAATGATGCATTGTGAATAATTCACAACAGATCTCATGAATATGCAAAGAGGCCTTGCATGACATGCAAATTATGCTGCTGATCTCTGAGTGACACGTTCCATTTGGCAAATGTGCATCCTACATGCATACAATAGATACAGTTCACATTAACATTATCCAGATGCGTTAAAATGCGTCCATTAGTGAGAATTGAGTACAAAGATTGTGCTCAATCTGTATGAAGGATAGCATGAAGTATGTTAGTCTAAAAAAGCAGGGCCCAGTCTTAGTGCATGGGGTATACATGTATGTTAGGCTGCTATACATTCATCTATGTAGACTACGTGGTACATGGTACAGTGTACATGTTGGTGTGATGGACTAAGGCATACCTTTTGTGTGCCTCTCTCACTATCGGAAGAAGATCGAGACCGATGATTCTGGGACCCCATGCTGGGTGATCTGTGGACGCCATAAACCACAATGTGGGGTTGTTTGGGCTTGGAGTTTTGTTTCATTTTAGTTTTTTGGGGAGGGGGAAGGGGTGGTAGAATGCTAGCTTTTCAGATGGGGACTGTTCAATTATGGGTTTACAGGAATGTCTGTATGCGCTCCTTTGACAATTTTATTGAAAAAAATAATAATCAAGTATTGTGACAATTGCGGACATTTTCAGAATGCTGTGAAAATCTCACACATTTCCAGAATAGGAACTAACAAATAACCAAGTTGGTGAATCCATTGCTTGAAAAAAAAACCTGTGTTCGGATTTGCTTGAAATCTGACTACTTTAGTATTGCAAATGATGAGAGGATACCCCCTTTCACCAGTATTTGACCAAAAGAGGCAAAGCACCTAGTTTTAGAAACTGTTTTGAAAGGTTGAGTGGTGTTGCTGAGATACACTGGTCAATGGCTTCAGTACATGGCTTCATCAGTGTGTGTGCTTGCATGATTGCTCAGAACACAAGTAATTAGACACAAACACCACACACAATTGAAGGCACCATTCCAAACAATGAATGACAAAAGAGCATTGGAAAACTTGCAAGTGAAGTTTGTTGGAAGATAAAAAGGAAAACGTTTACAGAAAGGAATTGGTACCGTGACATGCATACGAGAACTAACAAAAAAAAGAGGAAAATTCAACAAAGAAAGAAATACACCCATTGGTGTGTTTGGGTTGATTCCAGTGCAAGGAAAAATCAACTGAATATCAATTTTCTGATTTCAGTTTATACTGCTTTGTTAGTTTCCACATTTCCATATTTGCTGGCTGGAAACTAGATTTTTCAGTCTAAAGACTTGAATCAAAGAAGGTTTTGCGGTTCAAAACCCTGGCCTTGATTTTACCCCACTGCGACTTATTTTCGCAAAACACATCACATCTTCCCTCAAACGTTGAATCAATTCCCAAGAAACAAAATTGCAGTCAAAATAACAGCAAAGATTAGTTGCCAATTTGTTTCAAACAAATCAATGGAAAACCAACTGGCAACCAGTTTGAACAAATAAAAAAAATAGCCAAGAAAACTTTGACTGGACCAGGATATGTACACGAGACCTCTGGTTTTGTGTACTAGTGCTCTTCAATCTGAGCTATCCATTCCTTAGATGGTGGCCTCCCAAATTGTCAACTAGTCTTTGCCTGGGTGGGGGCACCAGTCAGAAGCATTTCAACTAATTCAGTTTTCCATTTTTTCCATTTTGTTTTTCCAAATTGTCCAGAACAATTTGATCAAATCAAGGGAAGCTCAGGCAGGGATTGGCAGCTGTGTGGTTGGTTTGCCTCTTACCTGCTACGCAACATTGACAAGGAACTGTCTTGTCTCTCTAGCTCACGCTGGCAGGATGTCAGACAGGTCACGACCTCAGCGTGCTGGTACTCCTCAGCCAGGTCAAAGGCCGTCCTGCCCATGTTGTCGATGACGTCCAGCGGTGCTCCATTGGCCACCAGCCACTTGGTGCACTCCAGATGACCGCTGTGGATGGATGGGAAGGACCATTAGAACTGAGTGGTCAGACAAATGAGTGATCGGCAGAGTGATGGAATGACCATCTGACACTGTGCATACCAAATGATTATATAATCAACTGAACTAAATAGGCCTAAGTATTCAATCAACAGACCACATTGTCACCCAATTGACTAACTGACCGACAGATGCAATGACCAACTAACTGACTGGCCAATAGACTGACCTGCAGACCCAACAACCAACAGACAGACTGATCAACATACTATCCAGCCAGCCATTCATCCAGCAAGCCAATCAGCCAATCAGTCAACAATCTATCCATTCCGTCAGTCAGCAAGCCAGCCAGCCAGCCAGCTAGCTTTTGACAGTAATTTCTGAAACATGAATACTTTCTTTCAGACACACTCTGGAAGTGGACTGACTGAAAGTCTACTCGTGGCATGTAAAAACAGTTTCAAGCACAATTGAAGAGCTCTTTGGGTCGTTTGTTACCAGCAATCCCCAGTCTCCCTCACCTCATGGCAGCCATGTGTAGAGGAGTCTGTTCATCCACTGTCCTGCACTCTACGCTCATCCCCATAGCGGCCAGAACCTTCATGACGGCCAGGTGGCCTCCCATAGCAGCCAGGTGCATGGCCGTGTAGCCGGTGGGTGTCAGGCCACTGATGCTGGCCTCGTTGGCCGCCAGATACTTGACCACGGCCAGCCGTCCGTTGGCCGCGGATACGTGGAGTGGTGTCCAGCCCCGTTCGTCCGACGAGCTGGATCAAAAGTGAGAAACGAGCCATAAAGCTGATCTTACCGGTGTGCTAGTTTTGTTTCTGTATCTCTAAAAGCAATTACAGGTGGGATTTGAAGCGACAACTCCTGCATCATTGTGTATGCCATCATTTACTGATTACAATAATCATTACAGAAATCATTTTTTATGGGGGGGGGGGGTGGTTGCCCTTACTTGATGAGTTCGGCATTGTGCTGCACCAGCCTCTTGATCCTGTCTAGGTCATTCTTCTTGCAGCTCTCATGGATGGACGGTCCAGTCAGCAAGGCCTCTGCCTCCTGGCGTTGTCTCTCCGCCTCCTCCTCCTCCTGCTCCTTCTTGGCCGTCTCTGCTCCCTCCCTCTGCTGCTCCTTCATCTTTAAGGCGGCCTGCAAGGATGACCAGGAAGAAGACGACAAGAAGATGTCAAGACTCCACAAAGGGAGATGCCAAATTGGAGACACAGCAAACTCCAGAGTTAAGGGTGCTAGGTTCCAAGACTCAAAGATGAGACACTAAGTTTGAAACTCACTCAAGATAAGGAGTTTGAGACCCAAACTTGGAAATACCATTTTTGTCACTCAAAGTGTGAGATATCATACGCGATGGAGACACCTACTGAGATACCAGTGTGTGAGACTCAAAGGTTGATACTCAAAATCAAGACTGAAAGCGTAATATCTGATGTATGGAATTCAAAGGATGAAATACCAGAAGTTAGAGGCGCCAGCTCAAAGTTTGAGATGCAAAGGATTGAAACAGTTTGAGATGTCAAGATCCAAAGTGGACAGCTACCACACAATGGCATGCTGAGGAGCACCCATCATAATCTACCACCACTAAGCATTTCATTTTCAGGATCAATGCTATCTTTGCATGCTTGATTGATTGAAAGATGAAGGACACAAGAGATGAACTGCATCTGTGAAATTGAAGGCGAGGTTTACCTGAAATCCAGACATGTAATCCCCGGTGCCCTTCTCCTCAGCACCAGATGGTTCAGAGTCACCGGCTCCCCGCAGCTCCGGCTTGGGCGTGGAGTCGCTGGACGGATTCTCTGACTGCGCCGTGCTGCTGCCATTGCTGCTGGCATTGCCATCGTCACTCGCTGTCCTTTGTGACGCTGATAGATTGTCACTGGGCTCGTTGGGAGAGGATGGAAGGTCAGCCTCTTCTCCTTCATCCCTGGGTCCCTTGCTGCTGCGGTCACGGTGTCTCCCGCTGCGAATGGAATTGTTGCCACTGGCGCCATCCGCCTTGCGGCCGTATGACGAACTGCCGCCGCTGCTTGAGCCGCCGCTGTCACTTCCAGAGCTGCTGCCAGTCCTGCTGGAGCCGCTGTAGTCATCGTCGTCGTCATCATCGCTGTTAGATGAGCCATGAGAGGTTACATCGCTGTCTGAGTCTGTCTCCGTGTCTGTCTCGCTGGCCGAGGTAGTGACCGGCGTTCGACCCTTCCGTCGTTTGGACGATCCCTTGCCGCTCTTCCGACCTTTCTTGTCGCGTTGTCGCCGGTGGTGGCGACGGTGTCCTCGGTGTCGCTCAGGCTCCTGGGTGTAACCGCTGCGGGATCGTGGTCGCTGCGGGTTGGTGGTCTTGCTGGTTGTTGCAGCAGTGGGAGATGTCCGGACAAAGTGACCGTCCATGTCGGTGACCCGCTGCAGTCGGAGGTCGGTGTCTGAGTAGGCGCTGCTGTCAGGGCTCTTCTCCACGTAGTCGCTGCGTTCTACCTCCGACTGGGAACTGGAGGACACGTCTGATACACAAACAACCAAACAAACAAACACTTTATAACAGCTGTGGTCAATTTCACCGAAACCATCGTAACTTACGATCGATCACAAGACGATTAGCGATGTACAGAGACCATATGGTGTATCACAACTTACGATGGATTATGCATTACGATGCATCATAAGGCTTTGTGAAATCCACCCCTGGTGGTGTGGTTTACCACAAGTTAGTGATAAGTCAATGAGGGCTTATCTCTGAGTGTTCGTGTAGCCATTACACGATACAGACAGCTGTATTTGCTAAGCTATGGGCTATACAGCTAGGGCTATGGCTATGGCTCAGGATCTAGCACCTACCCATGATGATGTTGGTGACAGGGATGGTGCGGACTGTCCTGCCATCCTCGTCTTGGGCAGAGAGCCAGCGTTCACAGAGAAACTCGTAGGTGACGTCATCGCCGTACTCACGGATCATGACCTTGTCCAGAAACCATCCACAGCCTGTCAGGAGGAAACCAGGCAAACCACACACAGGAAGTTCAATCAACAGGGTTTGATTTTCTGAAAATTGGGCGGGCCTGATGATTTGATCCTAGCAGGTCCTTTCTCAAAGGCAAACAGGTCTCTGAAAAAAATTTATCTCTATTTTGTCTAAATGATAGTGATGTTTTGGGGGTAATTTTAAGTCAGTCAATAAGCAGCATGCAACATTCGTGTGTGTGTGTGGAGGGGAGAGGAAATAATGTGATGTCTCCCCTCTTCTGAAAGTGGGAAGACATGTTTCCCTCCCCTTCCATCCCTCACCCATTGACAGCCACGGGAAGTGAAATCTAAGGAGTCTATGAGTGTCTTACCAAGTTCTCTCTTGTCGTGACCGATGCAAATGCACTCAATCTTGCCCACCTGGTAGGATTCCACCTTGAAGACGTCAATCTGAAGAGAAGAAGTATGATAAGATTTGAAGGTTTGCATGGTGGAAATACCAAGTAGGAGGTTTGCGGTGACATCATGTATGGCTCTGAAGGGAGAGGGGAGCCAAAAAGGTGGTAACAAATAAAACTTTGATGGATTCTTTCACCTTTGACACCAAAAAGGTCACATCAAACACCATTAACTTTGTCAGATTTTCCTTTTAGGCTCATTTTTTAGTCACTTTTTAGGCAGGGAGAGAGAGGGGGAAACTAATCAAACCGCCTCGGCTGCGACCAAAAACCATTGACCCCTGACCCCTGACTCACCTGACCCTTCTGGAACTTGACCTTCTTGCCGTCCTTGCTGTCCCGGCTCTGTCTCAGTTTGATCTTGCCGGTGTTGCCTTGCTGGCCGTACAGTGTCACCTGGACGTCTGCCCGTGTGCTGGCACCAAGCCTGTTGCCCGTGTGGATGCTCAGCTCGTAGATGGTGCGCTTGCCTGCTCGCAGACGAGGTCCGTGCTTCAGGAACTCGTAGTCCTCGGGCTCAGGCTCTGGGGGCGGGGATGGGGGCGGGGACGGGGGTGGTGGGGGCGGGTCCACCTGTAATGTTGACGCAGAAATGTTGCACACTGTTAAAGCACACGGCTTGAACATCTTGGGGTAGTAACAGTAATAAGTGATATTTTAAAGCAAAATCGCCCAAAACAAGGCTGAAAAAACACTCCAGGTTAAGGGCTTGAGAAAAGAGATAGAGAGGTACTCAGGAAGGCTGGATATAGGAATTACCATTCCTTTTAAAAAGAGCAAGATCAAAGGAAGGGGGAAAGCAAGAACCAGGAAGGGAATTCCAGAGAGAGGCAGAACGAGGGAAGAAGCTGTTCTGATGATACCTCTCCGTTCTACACCTTGGGATAGATAGAATGTGTGGCTGAGATGAGGGATTGCATCTTATTGACAACCTAACACCTCGATTAAGCTTCAATTTCTTCAGACTACGGCCCTACTGGCAAATGGTTCTGCTAGGATCTAATAGCATTCTGCTTTTGAGAAATGGCTTTGCTGGGATTGAATAGCATTCTGCTTTGGGATGAAGAAATGGTCCTGCAAGGATCAAAACATCAAGCACCCCTCAGTTTTCAGATTGATAACTTTTAAGGTAAAACTCCCGCACACCACTTACTTGCACACCGACTTCCAGCGGTGGCTCCACCTGACAGCCGACATCAGGCTGGTGCACGTCAGTCTGCGTCTCCATGTTCATGATGGGTGTGGTCTGACAGTAGACCTCAGGAAAGGTCTGCGTGCCGATGGTGGGTGCGGCAGGCACCGTCTGGGTGGAGACCTCGGGGGGTGGGACCAGGGTCTGGGTTCCCGAGGTGATGGGGGGTGGGGCAGTCTGAATGGCCATGTCTGACTGGTAGGGGTCCGTCATGCAGGCTTCTGTCTCTGCCCGTCTTGTCTGCGTGTCTTTGCTACGGTCCTGTTCTTCCACTGTCTGGCAGCTGGTCTCACGGCCTGTCTGCGTTGTGTTGTCGATGCTGTGCAGGACATCGTCCCCTTGGCTCACGGCATCCTCTACATCCTCCTCCTCTTCCTCCTCTTCCTCGTAGTTGTCATGATCGTTCATATCCACCTTGGACATTTGGATACTGCATGACACCCATCCAAAAATAAAACAAAAATTAAATTTGAAAAATGGTCAAAATGAGAATCTCAAAAAGGCAGTGTGTCTGACATTTTGACCCTTGGAAAAGAATGGCCCTGCTAAGAATGAAAACATTCCCCCCCCCCCTCTATATTTTTGAGTTGTTGCAAACAGCTCCCAGTCTGTTTTTCCTTTATTTATTTCCAGTCTGTTTTTCCATTATTTATTTCCAGTCTGTTTTTCCTTTGTCTGTAATTGAAAAAAAAGCTGCATCCACTTTGGGGATGCATTTCAGTGAAAAGGGGAGAGAGGGTCATGAACCTAGCAGATGATTTCACAAAACTCATCCTAACTTACGATCAATCGCAAGAAAAAAGAGTGATGCACAGAAACCTTAAGGCCTATCACATCGTAAGTTGAGTTATGATGCATCATAAGGCTTAGTGAAATCCACTTCAGGAGATAAATCTGAATATTTTGGAAGACAAATGGACGAGTGCTTACTTGAGCCATTCTGGTGACTGGCTACGACCCCTGACTGGTACCAGGATGTTCATGCTGTTGTCCACAGAGTCTTCAAAGTCCTCCTCATAATCGTCTGGATCTTGGTCTGACTCTGATGCCTCATAGTGCCTCGGTTGCTGCAAAGATAGACCCAAAAACACACCACAACTCAGAACAAGTAAACTAAGTAAACCCAAAGCTGTAGCATTTGAGAAAGGTCAGAAAATCGGACAAGTTTTGGGAAGCTTACTTGAAATTGGTTAGCTTATTGAGCTAGGAGCAGATTGCCTTGGGTAAATGGGTAGTGCTACATTAGCTACTAGGGCTTGCCCTTATATTCAATGTATGGGTCAGAATGCCTTTGGAATTAAAATTCTTTGCATATTCATAGAAATTCAAAGTGCAGTCTGAACATTCTGAGGGCATTCCACTAGCATTCTAAATACACCCACTGTGTTCCAACTACATCCGAGCTGCTGTCGATAGCTACTACACCATCAGGAATATGCAAGAATCATTTAGGTTCAAAGCACATTCTATTCGTTCAAATGACATTTTGAAACATTCTTAATTCTGGCCTGTTCTGCTTGATTCCAAAGAGGTTTTGACAGGGCCATTAGAAGGGAAGACAAATCAGTGTGGTGAGGACAAGTGACAGATTTCTCTGCAGGTGACATTTATTCCTTGAGCATCTCACCTCCAGTCTCAGCTTGATCTTGCGGCCCATGGAGTCATAGCCATAGCGCGCCGTACTTGGCGAGGTCCTCGCAGCAGACTTGGGCCGGCTCGTGTCGGCGGCCGCTGATTTGGGCCGTGGCCGCTCACCGTAGGAGGAACGCGGCCGACCCGCTGGCCGGTTGCCGTAGGTGGACTTGGGCCGGTCTGGCCGCCTGGGGGCGTGGCCGTAGTCCTCCCCACCTCCCCCACTGCCGTAGAGCAGGGGCAGGCTGGATGCCGCACGACCATCCTCTCTGTAATTCTGCAAACGATTTTCGTAAAGAAATAAACAAATATCACTTAATGTAATACCAAATAGATCCCCGTTTGTGTAATCCCCAAAACTCATGTCGCTAGGTTTACAACAATTGGTTGAATGAAAACTGGGGATGATCCCTGGAGATATACAGCAGTTGTTTACATGGATAAATGTTCCTGAATGGCGCCCCCATCCTGACAAAGACTGCAGTAAAACAAAGTCTGCAAATTTCGTACTTACCTTTCCCGAACGGTGACGCCCATTCTGCCTCTGGTCTAGTGGAATTGTCTCCTGCATAAAACAACAACAGAGGAACAACTATTGATTTCATTCCAACTGGTGGAGCACTGCAAATCAACTGAAGATCAAGCATGTCTCCTTCTGACAAGTCCATACAAAAAATGCTGCATTTTGGAGAGAAAGACAACCAGTCAAATTGTCTGCTGCCCTCTGTTGGCAAGTTTATGAGTTGATGTGCCTGGTGCTCCAGCCACCTCTTAGTTTGTCTTGGGTTTTTCCGAGCAACCAGGAGTTCGGGCAGTCCAGTGCAAAGGGAGTTAGAAGCGTGAGATTCAGGAATAGGAAATGGGTCTGAACTTAACATGGTTAGAGAGGTTGACATTCCATTTGACTGGTCATTCAATGGCTCCCGTGTGCACCTTGAATACAGTGCATGTGTCACATGGTCAACATGAGTAAATACTTCCCCAAAACACTGAGCAATTGCTCTCTTCACACACACAAGTACTCGCATAATAGATGCATCACACTGTGTCATCATAAACCTTTTAAATCAACAACATCCTGCCTGACTTAGATTCTCATTGACACAATCATAGTAACTTTGTTGTTTTAGCAGTGTTGGTGATTTCTTCACAAAATTTACCAGGCCTGTATTGATAGCAAGACAAACAGACGGACTGACTGACAGAGAATGACTTACAGTAGCCACTAGCAGCTTAGTGGCAGCATTGACCAGCCTATCTGCTTCTCCTTTGGACAGCTGAGGACCGTGGCGAGAGCGAAGTAACAACGGTCCTCCTCGAAAGTTACCCCTCCTTCAAGACAAAAACAATTAATTGATGAATCAATCAGTCAATCAGTCAATCAATCAATCAAACCGAATCAGTCAAATCAAATCAATCATTCAGTCAGTCTGAGTCATTCAATCAACTTGTCAGCCAATCGGTCAGTTATTCCGTCGGTCAATCTATTGCATTAATCAATCACTTCATCAGTCGTCAATACACTGATCAATCAATCACTTATTCAGTCAATCCATCCACCAATCAATTAAATTTGTGTGGAATCACCAAAGAGGTCAATCGATTGGGAACGAAATTGGACAACAATTCCTCACCTTTTCTTTGGGGGAGGTTTGGCCTTCACGAGACTGGTGTAGGGACTCTGTCAGGTGAAGATAACATTGAAAATTGAATTAGAAATGGGATTAAAAAAAATGACATTTCTGGTAGTAAGTCACAGCGTACATCGATCTTTACATAATTTCCTTCAGCGACATAATCGTTTTATGCACAGTTCGGATACTTAAAGATAAAGTTTAAGTTTTGGGCTTTTCAGCTGAATAGTTTAATTAAACACTCGTCAGGCAAGACATTCAATTCCACTTACGGTGCAATGAATTTTCTCCATATAGTTGTCAACATCTCGCCTACAAGAAAAGAATGAACATGTAATAACGAATATATTCATCAAAATTTAAATATTTGAATCAATTAAAAAAAACATGCCTTAGATATAATATGATTTTGCATTGAGGAGAATATACTTCAACAAGGGTTTGCCCTTCAAAATCATATCATTTCTATGATGCAGCAGGGTACCAGCCACTATACAGACACAAATCCACTACCATATGACCCTTCACTCGAAAACAGGAGTCATGGGTTCGAATCCCACCTGAGCTGCCTTAATTTTTTTGGCAGTCATTTGGGGCAAAGCACTGAGCATACATGTGAAGTGTTTTAGTGTTTTTTAGTGATGCTTGGAGTAGGGCAAACCCTTGTTGAAATACACATCTCCACAATTGAGTGCACTTCTTTTAGCACTTCTAAACCAGCAATCAAAGGGTAGGCCAGGGAGTAGGGAAGGGATTGGAGGAGGGATGCTTCAAGGCAGCAGATCAAAAAGAGAAGTGGAGAAGGTGAACATAAAAGCCAGCAAACATGAGACGCTCTACGTTTTTTAGAAAAAATCAAAGCATGGGAGCCTAAAACACTTGAACAAAATCTTCCCAGTCTCACCTGACTTTGGACTCACGCTCCGTCTGGCTTGTGCAGGGCTTCATCTGGGCAAGGTGTTTCTTGACCTCAGCGTTACGGAAGTAATGCTTGAGGGCGCGATCATGCAGTCCATCATACAGCAGGGTGGGTCTCTGGTTTGCAACAAAGCAGTGAGAGGAGGATTAAACATCATGCAAAACTGGCAGTGTCAACCAGACTACAGTGGAACGTCGCTATAACAAACATCCCGGCATCCATGAAAATTGTTCAGTATAGGGGTCATTCGTTATAGCAGTTACGGCCATATCATTATTTTCTACACAAAAATCGGGAGCCAAAGGGCATGTTCGTTATAGTCGCATGTTTGGTATATCGACATTCGTTATAGTGACGTTCTACTGTATAATGACTTGTGACTAGACCTGGACTACTCATGACACAGGCTCAAACCGGATGACTCTTGACATGAGCTCAACCTGGATCATTTGTGACTCAATGTGAACCTGGATTACTCGTGTCTCAAGACTCGTACCGGATCACTCGTGACTCAGACTCAACATGGATTACTCAGGACACAGGCTCAACCCGGATGACTCTTGACATGGGCTCAACCTGGATCATTTGTGACCCAATGTGAACCTGGATGACTCGTGACTCAATCTGGATGCCCCAGACTTGAGAGAAGTGACTTAAGACTCAGACACAAACTCAGTCTCCTAGGTCTGAAATACAAGTCCGATCGATGTCCACTCACCGGTTTCAGGTTTGGGTAGTGTCTCTGAGGCTTGTCAGGACCAGAGAGGTCAAAGGCATCCTCCAAGCGCTTCACCTCCATGTAGTATTTCCTACACATGCCCAAAATGTGTCAAGATAGCAGTATTAGTAAACACTTCAGGGGTGCATTTCACAAAGCCTTACGATTCATCATAACTCAGCTTACGATAGATAGCCCGTCGTAAATTGCGATAGGCCGTATTGGTTTCTGTGCATCGCTCATTGTCTTGCGATTGATCGTAAGTTACGATGTGTTTGGTGCAATTGACTGCTGGATAACATAAGACTTTAGGCTATGCATGGTGGTGGTACGTTACTAAAGAGTAGGTTTGCGGTGACACCATGTACGAGAATCTCTTTTCTGAGTGTAGTTTTGATCAGATCCAGAGGGCTTCACTCCTGAAGAGAGACAGAGAACACTGTCCAGCAAAATGCTGGCCAGTTGAGAATAATTATGGAAGTTTGGTCCAAATTTAAAGTCTAGTGGCCTGGCTGGCCAGTTGAAAAGAAAAAAGAGTTAGGTTCCAACTCTGATCACATATCCACCGGTCACAGCACTACAAAATACTAAGTACCGGTAGTAAAATTTAGTATACGGTACCAAGCAAAACACAGAATTTCGCTGGGTTAGGGTTAACTAATGGTCAATCAATTTGTGCTGCATTTGGAATTCGCACAAAAGAACTTTTCAGATGTTCACATTCAATCTGTCTTGAACTGAAGTTGAAAGAAAAATAAGCAGATGTGTTTGGCTATCTGCATTGATTTGTCAACCTGGGAACGTAAAAAGCCTTTATTATTCTGCGACAGACCCGTCACTTTTGGGAACATGGTGTTCAAACAACGACCAAGGTCAAGTTAATGATGAATGCTGAAGACAAAGGGCAGGTGTGAAAACGACCGTTGTTGCATCTTCTTGGCCCGTTGGTACTGACAGGATGTGCGTAAATTGCAATTTGCCTTTTTAAAAAGTCAAGGTTAGCACCTGCCTGCCTGCAAAGTGATGATTGGTGTAATTTCCTGACAATAAATATCTAAAAAATATCTTTACAACCATTGGTTGTCTGAATTAAAGCGGGGGTGTGATCCCTAGAGATATACGGCAGTTAATGGTTAATTGCTTCTGACTGGCGCCCACACCCCAGCAAAGACTAGTTGACTATTTGGGAAGGCCACCATCTAAGGGCTGGATAGCTCAGATGGTAAGAGCACTGGTACATGTACATGTACACAGAGCCAGAGCGGTGTGCTGTGTACGTATGCGTGCAGCTGCATGCACGCACTCCGTTTGCCATCAAGTCACTGAGGGAATTTTCACTGATTTCTCCGAAACTACCCACTGAACGTTTCAACAAAAATATATATTGTTGCTGGTATCTAGATAAAAATTCTGTGTGAGTTTCATTTCTGAACTTCATCTAGTTTTTGGGGAAAAAATCAAACAAATCACGAACTTAACTTGTGCTTTGCCATAGAGTTGTGTGATAAAAATATGTCAAGTTTGTCATGTATACCCTTGATGCTTTGCGAACGTCGAAAAGGTTTATTAAATTATTGGTGGTCTAATTTGGGTTTAGAAGACTGAAGCCTTGAATGGTATAAATCAAAATTTGTCCCTAGACCCTAGTAATAAAAGTAATGACATGTTAACAATAACATATAACATTATTCAATAACAAGCAGGGGACTCGAGAAAACTAGATCGGGCATTTCATGACATTAATATACCTATCTGCTTCTTAATTAGGCCTAAGTCAATATAAACCGTGTTTGTGATTAAACTAAAATCTTTCCCGTGTGGGCGTCGTCAGCATACTAAATCAAGTAGGCCCTAATTGGCTTTGCATTTTATGTTTACAAAGTACAAACAAATTTGCCTTAAATTCTTAATTATTAAAGAATCCGTGCAACCGTAAAACCTTCCTCCATGGTAGAACTTACAGCTTCTTGGCCGTGGTCTTGATAACGTCCTGTGACGACATCTTGCTGGTGAGTTATTCCTTGACACTCTGTGAATCCAAAACGGCTGAGAAAATCCGATAAGGAAGCAGTGTTTCCCCCACAACACGCGTCGTCTAATCGTCACACAATCGCCAAAATGTGTGCACTGTCTATGAAGGCAGGATTAGATCCGCTCACGACACAACACACGCAATAACATACACCTGCTTATTGCCGTAGTCAAGGCCACATCACTACCAACTCAAACAGGTGTATCCGTCCCTTGCGATATAATCAAGTGCGCAATAAACATCCAATTCACGTAAGTTGAACGCATTTCAAGCTTTTTTTATTAATTTCCCTGACCGTATGGTTTTAAAAGAAGCATTAAATTTCCAAATTGGTATGAGAACTTGGCTAAAAGAGCCGCTTTTAAGATCCACTACAATTAAATATGCAAATCGCGGAGAGATTTTCGAATACGTTGGTTACCATGTGCGGAACTACTTGACAATATTTTGTGGCTGACAGCGACAGTAGAGGGCGGTATTACAATGCCTATCGATTGTTTTTCGCGTCGTCTGCTATTTGTCAGGCAGAAAAATCGATAGACTTGTTTATGTGCAGAGATAAGAAGAGAAATTCTGATAAGAATATGAGTATTGGGGCTACATTTGCGGATAACCGATGTATTTTCGTTGAAGCTGATCGGATACACCCCCAAAAACCACTAAAGCTTTGAAGATAATTATTCACGTTCACTGGCGCGGCGTCTGCTTGATCGTCTGCGCTGCTTCCGCGATCGGTCTAAACTGAAGGTCTAGCGCCACCAACGTTCACCAAATTAACTTTTCATCATGTCTCATTGGTTATGAAATATATTCCTTGATCTTTCTTTGATTCTTATAATCTATACTTTAAATTAAAGATTATTGTCTCGAGATGTACGATTGTGTTTTGAACTTCGCTTTGAATAGCCGCATTTGGCTCACAGTTACTAATACACACCTGCGTGTTTTTCATAGCCATAGTTGTAGCCTCTTGGTTGTTTTATGACGGCTGTGACTACTGACTCGGATCACCGACTAAGCCTGGCTTCCTGTACGTAATCGATAAAGATAGGAGATACCAGACTTCGTTGGTTTTCTGTTTCACGGTGTATCCGTAACGCACAGTACACGGAGGGAACCAGTATCACACTCCCACCGCAGCACCTGTGTGGTCTACATCGAGTGGCAGTACATCACTATCATCACTTACCGGTGCTACATGGATACTCGTACACGGAACTAACCCTTCTCGGAAGGAATTTGTATAAGAGTTGTTTTCGACAGGAACGCATTCGCCAAAGAGAGCCACCCATGGATATTTATCGAGAGTGAAGTCCCCACTAAGTCTTCGACCATGTGGCACCTAGTATCATACAAGTACGCGGAGGAGTTTGTGACATTTTGGTTGACCGAGTTCTTCCATAGTTGGCCCCACATCTCCTTCGACCTGGGTTTAAAACCATACAGCTCCAAGTTCGACCCATCCGATTTCAATTATCTCCAGGTAAACTTCTCATTTCTCAACTCTCACTCCGTGTAAATTGGTCGCTTTACCGGCAAGCCAGAATGCTGTATGTAGGATAACTTCAGACGGAAAGCTGTCTTCTCCCTCTGGTAGTTTGAGACATTTCATAGTCGTTCGTCACACCTGGCTATGAATCATGTTTTGCTTGGTATTGTTCGCCCAATATGTCAATAATGGCTATTGTGATTGTGCGCTGGGTATAACCTTCCTTGCTCTATGTGGTGTAACTATACTACACCTGCAGCTCGCTGCTCCTGTCCTACGTGGGTACGGCCCGTTTCGTTTTCACCTGTTCATGTCTCTGATTTTTATGTCTTACTAAGTTTCTTTAGTAATTGTAGCCCCATTACTTTTTCAACCCGCAAAGTAAAAGGAAATTGTTGGCTGTTCTAAATAATTACATGTGATAATGATGTAATAATGTACCCTTACCAATGTCAAAAAAGGGAATGTTTTGATTAAAGGTGCAACTGTAGCCCCACAGTTACTAGTAATAATATTATTAATATTGTAGTACTAGTACTTAGTAGTAGTACAGGTGTACAGGAGTACAATTTTATTTAGTACATTACTACATCATACATGTATTGTATAGTTTATTTCTTTATCTACATCCCGTACCTTATCAAAATAAGTTAAAATCATTTGAAAAGAATTGTATCAAATGTACAGTATGTAACTAGTAACTGAAGCCCTTAGGCCTAATTCTCCCCCTTTTAAAAACATTTAATATTTTTCTGTAAGCAATACAAAAAACATACGTCACTAAAAATTATGGGTATAGTGATGTGATTGTATAAGCCTAACACTCTCTTTTTGACAATTTTGTCTGCCTTATCAAAATTAGAAAGACTTTGTCATTTTATTTTGGACTATTATTATCAACTTATTATAGTATCAACTGTAGCCCCATTAGTTGTGTATTTTCTCACAATTTTTATTCTTTACTATTTAACTCTTAAGCCCTTTTACTCTCCTTTATGTAATTACATTTTTGATTTTTGGCTGCTATTGAAAATTAACTACAAAACAACTAATAGCCTATTGGTACATGTATGTATTACATTGTAGACATGGACATTATAACCTCGATAGGCTCACTCCTTTTATAAAATGGTACTGTTGGTTCAAAATCAAACTTTTAATATTGAATTGCCAACTAACCTTAAAATACTCTTTATTTTATAGACAAAGTCCCCATACAAATACGCAAACAAACAAATTAAGGGTATGCAAAACTGAGGTCTGACGTTCAAGGCCCAGTCGACTCTAAGTTTTCTTTGCCATTTTTCAAAATATAAAAATTGTGAAACCAAAGAAAGCTGAGTTACCATGGTTACTGTGCCTATCTGAATACAGCCTATCATACTTCATAAAGTGCCTTTGCCTGTTACAAAATTCCCTTGATTTTCAAATGGTTCCGTCATGGAATATTTTTTCATTGAAACCAAAAAAACGTGGGATGGGGATTTCTCTTGCACGGTATACCAGTCTGGAAAGATTTCATTGGTATCATTATCGTTATCATGTCTTTTGTCTTCTTATTCAGACCCTCCTGTTTAGGTCTGCGATACCAGTCTGGAAAGATTTCATTGGTATCGTTACCTATCATGTCTTTTGTCTTCTTATTCAGACCCTCCTGTTTTAGGCGGCGGTACCAGTCTGGAAAGATTTCATTGGTATCGTTACCTATCATGTCTTTTGTCTTCTTATTCAGACCCTCCTGTTTAGGTATGCGGTACCAGTCTGGAAAGATTTCATTGGTATCGTTACCTATCATGTCTTTTGTCTTCTTATTCAGACCCTCCTGTTTTGGGCGGCGATACCAGTCTTATGGCTGATACTCAGCCTCCTTGTCATCATTGTGTACAGCATGTGCAAGTGCTGCAAGAACCGTAAGCGACGAGCCCACCCACCACCCACCAGGAACCGTCACACAGACTGCCTGAAATGGCTGATCATCATGCTGGCATTGCTGAGCGCGTACGTCTTCAAACAACTAATCACTCCTTTAGGCCTAATGTACTCTTTCCACATTACAGAGATGCCAATCATCATTTAGGTGTACTATATAGGAAGGTTTGCAGTGACAGACACCATGTATAAGGTCTCTTAAAGGAAGAAGTGTGGTTCTAAAAAGAACCTGAGTAGTAACTCTGAGTGGTAACTCTAGAGTTACCACTCAGTTTCTTTTCAGAACCACACCTCTTCCTTTAAGAGACCTTCCTATATTGATTCACCCACCATTAGGTGTACACTGTACTACTGTTCATGTAGGCCTATTTAAATGATACTGGTGTTTTGTGTTGAACCATGTGATAATGGAAGACTGGTTGTCCGAACCCTGGTTGCAACCTTCCCCATAAAGACCCAGGTACAGCTGAACAGATGGAGACTGCTGAGAGTAAAATTACAGCTGAGAGGGTATGGCAGACTCAAACCTCTGTCCATGTGCTGAAATCCAGACTCGTGCTGAGAGACTGTAATGTGACAGGCCCTGTCCTGTCCCCTATATCATCCTGCTCTGGTGACTAGCCATAGACTAGTGATAGTCACTGCCAATTTAGAGCATGATGTGATGTTGTGGTTTACGTAGTGATATGGAGTGGCAGTAATTCTGCTTGACCAGTGTCCATATCCACAACCAGCCTGCCTACTAGTACTAGCCACACATTGAGTTGTATTCACTTTTCATATGAATCACTCTTTACCAAGCACCAAGTGTTAAAGAGTCATAGCGCCTGATGTTTTAACCTTAGGAGGACCCTTACCTAAGTTGCAGCACTCAAGAGATGTACCATCACTACCATGTGTATCTGAGGTAACAATTCTCTTGAGGCACTTACAGTAGCTCAGTGGATGGCTCACTGTGTGCGGTCAATTTTGGGTGAGATTTCTGCCTCAAGAGGCCATGAGACCAATTTCTGTCCTGTTTGAAATTTTTCGCCTATCGTGCATAAAAACATCTAGAACAGGCCAATGAACATGCACGCTCTCATGTGCAGTGGCCTTAAATGTAGCTTACAGGAATTAATTCTAATTATCTGCCATTTGTCATACAAAAAGTGTTGCAAAGTGTGTTTTACCGACTCAAATTACCAAAACTACATATATATCTGAAAAGTCTTAGTCTTAGTGTCTTACATGTAATCCAACTCCAAGTACGGCCTTGCTCAAAGTTCTTGCAAGAATTTCCCCTACATGTAACTTCATGATGTCTGTCACCCAAACAAATGTTGCAAACTGCTTTTCTGACTGAAATGACCAATGATTTCAACAATTTAGACAGTCTGATCAATGAGGTTTATTGGGAAGGACTATTTTCGAAGGCAGAATAATGTTTCTCACAGATGGTATGAAACCAAGTATATGTAGTTAGGCTACTCAATCGAGCAACCAATCATTTTGACAACTGGAATTTGAAATTCTTCTGGCCAACCTTTCAGTTTAAACTGTACTCCAGGCTAGTGGGCCAGTGTTAGTTACAGTCATTGCGTGTGAGCCTTTGTTGTCATAGTGCAGTAGATTCGTCAGTATGTATACAATGCCTAAATATTGGAAATTTGCCCATATAAGGAGAGACCCCTGTATGATAATGTGAGGTAGACAGACAGGCCTTGGTTTCGTTGCATTGTATAGGTACTGTACCTTACTCTGCTATTTTGATTGGTCGGTAAACCGGAAACTATTTGGCTGCGATTTTTTCTCTCTGTCTCTCTTTTTCTAATCAAGCGTGTCGAGCAAAGAAATTGATTCTGAGAGTGGAATGAAAAATCAATTTTGCCATGAGTGTGCAACTTCAGATGTTGGGACTCGGCAGAAAGTATTGAATCAGTACGGGAGAACCAAGAACGCAATTTGGAAAGAAACTAAATAGATACCGATAAAAGTCTATTAAAAAAAATAGAGGGCCTGATGTTTTGAACCTTGCAGGTTCTTTCCTATAAAGAGGCAGAGCCTGAAAACAAGATCTCAAACATGTAGACAGCCTTGTGTATTAATTCTTACAGGACCATTTGATGGTAGGATGAAAACGTCAGGCTGCAAAATTTATTGGGATTTAAAAATGTACATGCACAATAGATAAAATAAATACTGATAGATCTACACACACGTGTACATGTACCGGTACAGATGTATGAATACATACAAACCTCAAATAGCCTGTACATGTACAGTATACATGTACATGTATGATTCACATGCGCATTCTGCTGTAGGACCTATAATTATACACTTCTCATTGCACATATTTTATGCAAGTTGTTTGTAATCATTGTGCACAAATGTGCAGTAATATCACAGGTCTGCCCACACTCTAATATTTTGTCCCAGGTGCATACCGTGCATGTAAATTGTATTGTATGCGCCCGGTCTTCAAAGGAGAGTGTTTGATGTTTCCTTCACGGAGCATTTCACACTAAGGGAAGGCTGTAGTTGACACAGGCGTACTGCATCTGACCGTGACCATGAGCGAGAGTGTGAGTGTGAGGTCAAATTGTCCTTCAACCATCCACAGTCAGCCTTGACTCTTTGAACACAAGGATACACAGATAGGATTCCATAGTACATGTAGGCCTACTTCTTTTCACTTTCAAGAGCCTCCAGGGTCCTTCATTCCAATACTTCACACTGTCTTTGATTGACATTCTATGGAGCTCACACGTCACAACCTATTCCTTGTCTATTTGACACCCCATGGAATGAAGTCATCACAATGTAGTGCATTTGCATTATAATGTGAATGTACTCTGCATGCACTGCACAACACATTCACTACCGTACTCACGGAATGAAGTCATCACAATGTAGTGCATTTGCATTATAATGTGAATGTACTCTGCATGCACTGCACAACACATTCACTACCGTACTCACGGAATGAAGTCATCACAATGTAGTGCATTTGCATTATAATGTGAATGTACTCTGCATGCACTGCACAACACATTCACTACCGTACTCACGTACTGTACCTGGTAGTGTGGTAAGGTTCTGGCTGTCTTGTCAAATAACCCAGTCAAGTGTAAACTGTTGCGCGCTGCACTTTCACACTTACATGTAATGTAGTTTTCCCGCTCCGTCGCTTGCTTTGCGGAAACTAAATGTAAAGGTACAAGTAGCCTGGGCAGGAATTGAACCCCACCCACAACGCTCCCCTGCTGTAGGAAAGTGCAGGCATTCTCTGATTCTCAAGCAAACTTGAGTGAAATTGGTTGTCAACCTGGTTGAGGCATAGAAGTAAGGCAGTAATGGCTCTGAATTGAAGCCAGCACTACTGTGCTTGGGATCAGGTTAAACACTGAACACCTACAAGTCTTACAGTAGTGCTTATTACTGGTACGTCGACAGTCGAGCAGGGCAAAAGCACTGAACACTTAGTGCTTATTACGTCGACAGTCAGGGCAAAAGCACTGAACACTTAGTGCTTATGACGTCGACAGTCAGGGCAAAGCACTGAACACTTAGTGCTTATGACGTCGACAGTCAGGGCAAAAGCACTGAACACTTAGTGCTTATTACGTCGACAGTCAGGGCAAAAGCACTGAACACTTAGTGCTTATGACGTCGACAGTCAGGGCAAAAGCACTGAACACTTGGTGCTTATTACGTCGACAGTCAGGGCAAAAGCACTGAACACTTCGTGCTTATGACGTCGACAGTCGAGCAGGGCAAAAGCACTGAACACTTAGTGCTTATTACGTCGACAGTCAGGGCAAAAGCACTGAACACTTAGTGCTTATTACGTCGACAGTCAGGGCAAAAGCACTGAACACTTGGTGCTTATTACGTCGACAGTCGAGCAGGGCAAAAGCACTGAACACTTGGTGCTTATTACGTCGACAGTCAGGGCAAAGCACTGAACACTTAGTGCTTATGACGTCGACAGTCAGGGCAAAAGCACTGAACACTTAGTGCTTATGACGTCGACAGTCAGGGCAAAGCACTGAACACTTAGTGCTTATAACGTCGACAGTCAGGGCAAAAGCACTGAACACTTGGTGCTTATAACGTCGACAGTCAGGGCAAAAGCACTGAACACTTAGTGCTTATGACGTCGACAGTCAGGGCAAAGCACTGAACACTTAGTGCTTATGACGTCGACAGTCAGGGCAAAGCACTGAACACTTAGTGCTTATGACGTCGACAGTCAGGGCAAAAGCACTGAACACTTAGTGCTTATGACGTCGACAGTCAGGGCAAAGCACTGAACACTTAGTGCTTATAACGTCGACAGTCAGGGCAAAAGCACTGAACACTTGGTGCTTATTACGTCGACAGTCAGGGCAAAAGCACTGAACACTTAGTGCTTATGACGTCGACAGTCAGGGCAAAGCACTGAACACTTAGTGCTTATGACGTCGACAGTCAGGGCAAAAGCACTGAACACTTAGTGCTTATGACGTCGACAGTCAGGGCAAAAGCACTGAACACTTAGTGCTTATTACGTCGACAGTCAGGGCAAAAGCACTGAACACTTAGTGCTTATAACGTCGACAGTCGAGCAGGGCAAAGCACTGAACACTTTGTGCTTATAACATCGACAGTCAGGGCAAAAGCACTGAACACTTAGTGCTTATTACGTCGACAGACAGCAGGGCAAAGCACTGAACACTTAGTGCTTATAACGTCGACAGTCAGGGCAAAAGCACTGAACACTTAGTGCTTATAACATCGACAGTCAGGGCAAAAGCACTGAACACTTTGTGCTTATAACATCGACAGTCAGGGCAAAGCACTGAACACTTTGTGCTTATAACATCAACAGTCGAGCAGGGCAAAGCACTGAACACTTTGTGCTTATAACATCGACAGTCAGGGCAAAGCACTGAACACTAAGTGCTTATAACGTCGACAGTCGAGCAGGGCAAAGCACTGAACACTTTGTGCTTATAACATCGACAGTCAGGGCAAAGCACTGAACACTTAGTGCTTATTACGTTGACAGTCGAGCAGGGCAAAGCACTGAACACTTAGTGCTTATAACGTCGACAGTCAGGGCAAAAGCACTGAACACTTAGTGCTTATTACGTTGACAGTCAGGGCAAAGCACTGAACACTTAGTGCTTATTACGTTGACAGTCGAGCAGGGCAAAGCACTGAACACTTAGTGCTTATAACGTCGACAGTCAGGGCAAAAGCACTGAACACTTAGTGCTTATGACGTCGACAGTCAGGGCAAAGCACTGAACACTTAGTGCTTATTATGTTGACAGTCGAGCAGGGCAAAGCACTGAACACTTAGTGCTTATTACGTCGACAGTCAGGGCAAAAGCACTGAACACTTAGTGCTTATGACGTCGACAGTCAGGGCAAAGCACTGAACACTTAGTGCTTATGACGTCGACAGTCAGGGCAAAAGCACTGAACACTTAGTGCTTATTACGTCGACAGTCAGGGCAAAAGCACTGAACACTTAGTGCTTATGACGTCGACAGTCAGGGCAAAAGCACTGAACACTTGGTGCTTATTACGTCGACAGTCAGGGCAAAAGCACTGAACACTTCGTGCTTATGACGTCGACAGTCGAGCAGGGCAAAAGCACTGAACACTTCGTGCTTATTACGTCGACAGTAAGGGCAAAAGCACTGAACACTTAGTGCTTATGACGTCGACAGTCAGGGCAAAGCACTGAACACTTAGTGCTTATGACGTCGACAGTCAGGGCAAAAGCACTGAACACTTAGTGCTTATTACGTCGACAGTCAGGGCAAAAGCACTGAACACTTAGTGCTTATGACGTCGACAGTCAGGGCAAAAGCACTGAACACTTCGTGCTTATGACGTCGACAGTCAGGGCAAAAGCACTGAACACTTCGTGCTTATGACGTCGACAGTCGAGCAGGGCAAAAGCACTGAACACTTAGTGCTTATTACGTCGACAGTCAGGGCAAAAGCACTGAACACTTGGTGCTTATTACGTCGACAGTCAGGGCAAAAGCACTGAACACTTGGTGCTTATTACGTCGACAGTCGAGCAGGGCAAAAGCACTGAACACTTGGTGCTTATTACGTCGACAGTCAGGGCAAAAGCACTGAACACTTGGTGCTTATTACGTCGACAGTAAGGGCAAAAGCACTGAACACTTGGTGCTTATTACGTCGACAGTCAGGGCAAAAGCACTGAACACTTGGTGCTTATTACGTCGACAGTCAGGGCAAAAGCACTGAACACTTAGTGCTTATAACATCGACAGTCAGGGCAAAAGCACTGAACACTTAGTGCTTATTACGTCGACAGTCAGGGCAAAGCACTGAACACTTAGTGCTTATGACGTCGACAGTCAGGGCAAAAGCACTGAACACTTAGTGCTTATGACGTCGACAGTCAGGGCAAAAGCACTGAACACTTAGTGCTTATGACGTCGACAGTCAGGGCAAAAGCACTGAACACTTAGTGCTTATGACGTCGACAGTCAGGGCAAAAGCACTGAACAGTGCTTATTATGTCGACAGTCAGGGCAAAGCACTGAACACTTAGTGCTTATAATGTCGACAGTCAGGGCAAAGCACTGAACAGTGCTTATTATGTCGACAGTCGAGCAGGGCAAAAGCACTGAACACTTAGTGCTTATTACGTTGACAGTCGAGCAAGGCAAAAGCACTGAACACTTAGTGCTTATTACGTCGACAGTCAGGGCAAAGCACTGAACACTTGGTGCTTATAACATCGACAGTCAGGGCAAAAGCACTGAACACTTAGTGCTTATAACATCGACAGTCAGGGCAAAAGCACTGAACACTTAGTGCTTATAACATCGACAGTCAGGGCAAAAGCACTGAACACTTAGTGCTTATAACATCGACAGTCAGGGCAAAAGCACTGAACACTTGGTGCTTATGACGTCGACAGTCAGGGCAAAGCACTGAACACTTAGTGCTTATGACGTCGACAGTCAGGGCAAAAGCACTGAACACTTGGTGCTTATAACATCGACAGTCAGGGCAAAAGCACTGAACACTTGGTGCTTATTACGTCGACAGTCAGGGCAAAAGCACTGAACACTTGGTGCTTATTACATAATGTACATTGACAGTCAGCATTGAAGCATTGCTGTGCCTGGCAGTCTGTTCCCTGACTTGGTTCACTCTGCATCTGAATCACACTCACTGTGAACTCGCACTTGGACATTTGATCGATCTGATGGCTTGTGTTGATCAGCGATGCTGAAATGGAAGGTGAAGATGTAAATCTCGAGTGCACGAACTTGACGTGACAAGTTGTGCTCATCAGAGTCTGAAGAAACAGCCCTGTGGCCAAATGATAGTTGGAATTGTCTTGGGCCAGTTGAAGCCCATCCTATATGCACGTACATGTACATGTACGTACATGTATCTGCAGGGTTTTAAAATTGAAGTGGCCCTGTGGCAAAATGGTGGCCAAATAAGATTTGGAATTGTAATGGGTTAGTTGAAGGCCATCCATGCAGAGTGGCATTTTACAGGCACGTGTTCCCACTGGACAAATCGACTCAGAAAAAAAGTTACCTGGTCTCTTGCTCAGGTTAACCATTATAATAATTAATTACCGGTAATGTAAGTACCTGTGGTCTTAAAGTAAAGGTGAGGATAATTTACCGGTCCGTTTCCACTGGATTTTAAAAAAGAATATGGAAAAGTCAGTGAACCTTGTATCGGTGAGTTCGACTACAAAAATGTCCTGTGAAAAGTTTTAGTCTATCCCCCAAAGTATTTGGAGGATGTATGAGTCTTAGAAATAACAAATCTAGCGGGAAATGTCTGTCTCAAGCCAGCCACAATCCCCAATGACCCAACTGAGTGAGCAAAAGGCCCAAATTAAGGAGGCAATCTACGCCCCGTGGCAGTGCCAATTTGCCCCTCCACATAACCTGGTCTCACACTAAGGAATTCAATCAGGCAATTACAGACAGCCAGAGAGTCATTCCTGAAACCTAAAAGTTAGGTGTGAGAGCTCCCCTGGAGAAAAAGAATGTCTGCGTGGACAGAAATAGAGACACTTGGACTGAAATAAATGCTGGAGTGCATGAGGTTGCCTGGACTACTCTCTGTTACTGGAGGCATTAAAGGGGTCTGTTCTACTGCAGGATAGAAAGGTCTGAAGTAATGTGATTTTCTTTTTCAACTGTTAAGGGGAGCCTGGGGGAGTGTACTTTTCCAAGAGTTTTCAAAGTAATGATTGATATGGGGCATTGAGGCAATGACCAGGGGCACTGAGATATGTAGTTACCAGGGGCATTTGGGCAGTGACTAAGGGCACCATAGTAATGGTGAGGGGCAACAAGGCAATGACCAGGGCAATGACCAGGGGCACCAAGGCAATGACCAGGGGCACCAAGGCAATGACCAGGGGCACCAAGGCAATGACCAGGGGCACCAAGGAAATGACCAGGGGCACCAAGGCAATGACCAGGGGCACCAAGGCAATGACCAGGGGTACCAAGGAAATGACCAGGGGCACCAAGGAAATGACCAGGGGCACCAAGGAAATGACAAGGGGCACCAAGGCAATGACCAGGGCACCAAGGAAATGACCAGGGGCACCAAGGCAATGACCAGGGGTACCAAGGAAATGACCAGGGGCACCAAGGAAATGACCAGGGGCACCAAGGAAATGACCAGGGGCACCAAGGCAATGACCAGGGCACCAAGGAACTGACCAGGGGCACCAAGGCAATGACCAGGGGCGGGACACTGAGGCAGTGATTTTGGGGCACCAAGGAAATTACTTGGGGCACCAAGGTAGAAGGTACATGTAATTGTAATATGCTTGTTCTTCTGTTCATGTAATGTACATTACACAAACTGTACCTTTATTTTACGTCCCTACAAGAAACGACAGAAGTACATGTACCAGGTACAGTTGTACAGTGACTACAGTCATGTACATCGTGTAGTGCAGCATGATGAAAGAAGCAGTGAAGGGCAGAGGAGAAATGCTTCTCATCTGAGAGCAAGCCACAGTTATGCTGATATCGCCAGTTCAAAAATGCTGCCCCTCTTTAAGATGTCAAGAATGCTGTCATCAATCATCCGCAGAATTGAATCTGAACATATTAAAAATGCCACTGGTCTAGCCAAGTAATTTTCTCAAGCAAGGCTATCGATGATAGACTTGGCTGGTATCTTGCTGTGGTTTAATATTTCAAGATCAAATTGCCGATACGCATTCATAAAACACACTTTCAAACATGAAGGTTGCAAACAGTGTCTGCATTTTTAAAAGTTGATGCAAGCTCTGTGCATACAATACATGTACTTTACATCTACATACATGTACATGTACGTAAATGTACACGTTTATTGACTTGTCTTATTCGTTAATCAAAAAAATGTTAATGAGTTAAAAACAACATCCAACTTTTACACAGTACATGTACACTAGTACAGTATACATGTACTGTATACATGTACTAAGTTTATAATGTTAATGTGGTTAAATAAATAGAAGATGTACATGTGTACATGTAGTATACATGTAGATGTATCGATGTTATTGTGTAAACTGGACATGTACATGTATGTGTAGTGTGTACAACCGTTCATGTACATGTACAGTACCAGTACATTATACTACATGTACATGTATGTAAGCTATGTATAATCTGAACCATTGGTACTAGTACGGTACATGTACAGTGTATACATGTATTTATGGAAACTTAATGTTGACCAAGTAACTTTTTAACCTCTATTTTCAAAATGCATCTTCTCTGCTGCAAGAATGGATACGCATACAGTGTACTGTATAGAATCTACAGTATTTAGAGTACATTTGTGTACATGTACAGTACAGTACAGTACTTAGGCCTACTACATGTACTGTATGTAGATGTATACATGTACATTTACAATTTTACATGTACATGTACATGTACATCTGTACATGTACCTGAATGTATGTATACATGTACTTTACAGCAGTATTGTGCATACGTCGTATGCCAGGCTCATCGGCTCTTGCAATCTTGTAGCTCATCTTCGTTCCCTTATCACTGCGCACTGACCCCAGAATACACGCATGCACTAAAGTGATAATGACAAAAACAGATTTAATCTCCATTCTCACATGCAGAGTAATATCATGGAGCTCCATGGTAATATGCGCTACAAGCATTTCCCGTCTGTTAGTGTAAAAACACATTTCATATAAACTGTACATCTGTTATGTACATGTACATGTACTGTGCATACAATGGAAGCTTACATGTACATGTACAGTTTGTGGCTTGAACTTTTGAACTCCAAGCTTTTGTACTTTCTCTTTATTGACTTGTCTTATTCGAACGTTAATCTAAAAAATGTTAACGAGTTAAAAACAACAACCAACTTTTACACAGTACATGTACACTACATGTAGTACAGTATACATGTACTGTATGTATTAAGTTTATAATGTTAATGTGGTTAGATAAATAGAAGATGTACATGTACACCCATACATGTCGTGTACATGTGTACAAGTTAACTTACAGTACATTGTGTACATGAAAAAATCCTCACACAATATTTCCTGAGTCCTGTCTTTGTACTGTGTTTGTACTGTGTTTGTATGTCATTTTGATCATTAAATTGTTTGATGTTCAAAATATTGTCCCATACACGTTGTACTATAGTGATATGTACAGTACATAGTGAACAATGTTGTATATATGGTAAAGTTGTACATAACAGGTACACGTTACATACATCTGGTTTGAACATTCTGCCCTGGCCCAGACTGCCAGAGTTAAGTGAACATGAGGGAAGGGAGATGCCAGGGATGATTAGGGGCAGTATGGAATGTACAGTACCAGATTTGTACATTGTACATTGTACATAAATGTACAGGTACAACATGTACATGTACATCATGTACACTGTACATGTATACATACATGTGTACCTGTAGTGTAATTACAGCTGTACTGGAAAAATAAACACTGAAAGTTTGAAACTCCTTTCTAAAAAAAAAAAACCCTGTGTGTGTGTGTGGGGGGGGGGGGGGGGAATGGCTGCATGATTGCATACCATAATGACTTGACAAGCTCATATCAAATTAGTGCGAAACACACCTGGGGGTGTTGGTTAATACTGAACATACAGTACTGTACTACATGTACATGTATGTGTTCATTGGTACACATGTACTACATTACATTGTAGATGGATGGTGATATACATACCATACATGTGTACATGTGCACACTACATGTATGTGCATCCGATGAAGTTTGTTGAAATTTACATTTTACCGTATTTAGTTGTACCTATTATAAGCACTGCAAGGCTATTCCTTGTTCATTGTATCCTACACTGGACCTTTCTCAAAGGGAGAATCTGCTTCAGAGACATTCATTCTCTGAAGACTATGATCTCACCTTCAGGGCAACTTTATTTTTGAGATTTGTTTTGTCATTGACATGTGTACATATGTAAAAAGCAGATTGCAGTATTTGCAACATCCTTGTATTGCTTTGAACATTTCTCTTTCATAATTTGTAAATGAGGGAGCTCCAGTAATTTCTTAAAGGACTCAAGCACTGGGAACGGTGCATCTGTGAATACTAATGCATCTCATCGTACTGTGTTGTGTACACGTTTGTTCCTTCAGGGCCGTCATAGGAGCTGGTTTCTATGGCAACGAGACGGCGGCGACAGGAGTACAGCATTTTGTGCATTCTATGGAGGCAGTTAATGACACCAGGGAGGCAGCTGGAGATGTGGTACGACTGACAATAACAAAGCTTGTTTACTGAATGAATGAAGGACAACATCTGTGTGCTTTGTATTAGACCCACACGTGTGTACAGTACTTGGCCAGTGCTACAATTTACACTTCTGAAAAAAATACATATCTCAATTCCTGGATAGATTAGTTTAAATCAAGCCACTGGTAGCTAGGCCACTAGTGACCAGGCTACATGTACATGTACGTGTACTTGTAACCAGGCCACTAGCAACCAGCCAGGCCACTAGCAACCAGGCTGTTTGTAACCAGGCCATTTGTAACCAGGTCACTTGTAACCAGGCCACTAGCAACCAGGCCATTTGTAACCAGGCCATTTGTAACCAGGCCATTTGTAACCAGGCCACTAGCAACCAGGCCATTTGTAACCAGACCATTTGTAACCAGGCCACTAGCAACCAGGCCATTTGTAACCAGGCCATTTGTAACCAGGTCACTTGTAACCAGGCCACTAGCAACCAGGCCATTTGTAACCAGGCCATTTGTAACCAGGCCACTAGTAACCAGGCCATTAGTAACCAGGCCACTAGCAACCAGGCTGCTTGTAACCAGGCCACTAGTAACCAGGCCATTAGTAACCAGGCCACTAGCAACCAGGCTGCTTGTAACCAGGCCACTAGTAACCAGGCCACTAGCAACCAGCCAGACCACTAGTAACCAGGCCACTAGCAACCAGGCTGCTTGTAACCAGGCCACTAGTAACCAGGCCACTAGCAACCAGCCAGACCACTAGTAACCAGGCCACTAGCAACCAGGCTGCTTGTAACCAGGTCACTTGTAACCAGGTCACTTGTAACCAGGCCACTAGCAACCAGGCCATTTGTAACCAGGCCACTAGCAACCAGGCTGCTTGTAACCAGGCCACTAGTAACCAGGCCACTAGCAACCAGGCTGCTTGTAACCAGGCTGCTTGTAACCAGGCCACTAGTAACCAGGCCACTAATAAACAGGCCACTAGCAACCAGGCCATTAGTAACCAGGCCACTAGCAACCAGAGGACTTGCAACCAGGCCACTTGTATCCAGGCCACTGGTAACCAGGCTACTTGGAGCCATGCCACTGGCAACCAGGCCACTGGCAAACTGGCCAGTGGAAACCAGGCCACTAGCAACCAGGCCATTAGTAACCAGGCCACTAGCAACCAGAGGACTTGCAACCAGGCCACTTGTATCCAGGCCACTGGTAACCAGGCTACTTGGAGCCATGCCACTGGCAACCAGGCCACTGGCAAACTGGCCAGTGGAAACCAGGCCACTTGCAACCAGGCCACTAATAGCCAAACCATAGTAGTAATCAGGTCACAAGTGGGCTGGCCACTGCAATGAGGCTGCTGACAATCAGACAGACCACTAGCAAACAGGCCACTAACATAATAACCAGACTGTTTTCAATCAGGCCACTGTTAATGGCCTTAGAATGGTCCGATACAGATTCCTTCCCTTATTGTATCTCCTCTTTCTCAAAGCCTCAAAATGTCTGCCTCATTTCATCCGGGATTGGGGGCTGGCACGGCCTTTTCCTTTTTCCGTTTTTTGTTGACAGCTGGACGACATGCATGCCGGCATCACGGTGGACCTTGAGGGCAAGGTTGACGACCTCCAGCGTCTCTTCAGCCGACCCATTGCCAACCGCTCACGCCAGGTGGAGCTGCAGAACCACACGAAAAAGCTGAAGGGCATGCTTATAGCTGCGGATGGCAACCTGACCAAGGTGGAGGTCATAGTCGACAACAATAACCCCAACCTGGGCCCTGTTATCGACGACGTTCGCTACTATGAAACCTTCAGGTGAGGTTTTTATTTACCAAATCTTTTTTAAAAAATTAAAATTTAGTGGGCCTGACGTTTCGATCCTAGCAGGACCTTTCTCAAAGGCAGAGTGACAAGGACAAAACAGATACATGTACACAAAGGAATGGGGGGGGGAGAGTGAATAGGACACGGATGAGCAACAGAGGACAAAGAGTGAAGCTGGTAGGGAGAGATCAAAGGGAAGGGCAAGGAGTAGGGTAGGGATTAGTGAGAAGAGGGGAAAGATCAAAGAGAAGGGCAAGGAGTAGGGTAGGGATTAGTGAGAAGAGGGGGAAAGATCAAAGAGAGAAGTGTGAAGGACTGAACAGTGAACACAAAAGAAGGATTATCAGAAAGCTGCATTGTGTCATTACCCTCCTTTTTTAAAATTGTTAATCTTGTTTTAACATTTTGCAACTTCTTCGATTGTGAGGCCCTGTATATATTCATGTATCTGTGTTGTTTTTTAGATAAAGACTTTCTTTGCGAAAAGAAAGTCTGTATCTTTTAGAAAGGTCCTGCTGGGATTAAAAGCATCAAGCCAACTACATTTCACTCAACTCGTGCATTTGCTAGGACATTTCTCAAAGGCAGCATTTGGTTTGCAGAAGGTCTTGCGAGGATTGAAATGTCAGGCCTTCTTTATAGATGATTATTTGGTTATTAAGACATTTTGATTTTGAGAAAGATCCTGCTGGGATTATATTGTCAGGCCCTCTTCATTTGTGAGAATATTTTAGATTTCACTCAATTTCACTCAAGCATCTACATATAGTACATGTGCACCTTGGCGAGATTTTGCCATTGAGGAAGATCATGCTATTACCGGGGTAGTTGACAAGTACATGTACTGTACACATGAATGATAAAGATCAACAAGAGTCCACATTTGTACATTAACCAGCATACATGTTAACAAGCACATTCATGATTGCACACATTTAATGAATGTTGGTGAAAGCATTACATGTATGTGTGAATAGAACGATTGCGTGACCAATGTTTACATCCCATCACAAGACTTATAGTGGGTATTTTTGCATCTCATTTTGGCATAGAGCAGCGATGGAAATATACAAAGAAGAATGTAGACAATATAATTGATTCTGTTCAGCACCAAATGAGATGCAAAAATACCCACTCTAAGTCATGTGATAGCATGTAAACAATGGTCGTGCAGTCAGTCTGTTTGAATGATGTGTGCATACATACTGTTATGAAGTCATTGTGAATGTTCATGTACAGTACAACAATATGCAGCCACATACGGATATGTTCAATGCAGCGCACGAATATTGAATCTCATTTGGCCCGCGATAGGATTGAATTGCCTGTGAAGAGAACAAAATACGGTCAAAGGAATAGAGTCGGCTCATTGGTCGTAAAAATGCAATGAAGACTGCATAATTGCAGGGATTGAGATTTGGGGGCTGCCTAATAGCTGGTAAATGAGTAGTGTGACTCAGCCATGGGACCTAGTCATGTAGCACGATCAATGCCGCCTCAGACCGGTACTCCTGCCTCTCAGACTGGAAGTAGACAATCGCGTGCATGGGTACCGGGTAACTCCATGATGACATCCGATAAGTGTCTTACCCCCGCTGTCCCATCCCTACCCCCCTAAGCCCCATCCCTCAACCAGGCAGTCTGTAGGAATAGTGTCTGCTAAGACCAGGGTCTAATCTAGGGATTGGGTGAATCAACCAAACTTCTCAAAATAGAAAGCTCTTATTTCCTGAACAAATTCCTTTATAGATATGTTTTTGATTATTTCTGGTTTATTTGACAGTCCGGAGACAGAATTAAAAAAAGGTTTCATTGAAATTAAATTTCTTCAAAATTTTACTATAGCATTACCTGATTACAATTAGAAATTTTATTAAATTTTGCACCCAAAATGGAAAATCAATGCAAGCAATTTACAAAAGAATACAAGGTTACATATTACCACCAGGTTTTTTAAGTCAAACAAGGATGCATTTCTAGTGATTTTCTGGAAATCTCTGGACTAGCGCCGAAAAAAGACTCCTCCGACAACCATTGTGGAGAGAGTTACAATGTACATGTAGCTTGATTTTTGTTTTCCACAAATGCTTTTGTTGCTGGAGATTGTCTCCCTTGATCTTAATACTGAACTGCCTTTAAAGTTTTAATGGATAATGTTGGTTTCAATAGCTCGGTGTTTTTTGTTTCCTTTCTTGATTTCATTGAATTCTGGGTACCCAGGTAATCAATGATTCAGGTTGGGAAGAGTGCTAAAGCTTTCCTAGCAGCAACTACATCAAATTGCAATCTGATTGCATCTGATGAAATAGTTGGTCATGGTGCAATGAAAGTTCATTCATGCTTCCCAATTGGTTAGCTGGGAGAGAGTGAGAGAGAGACAAAGAGACAGAGAGAGACAGAAAGACAGAGTGAGATGGAGATAGAGACAGAGAGACAGAGAGAGAGAGAGAGAGTTAGAGAGAAAGAGAGAGATGGGGGGAGAGAGAGTGAGGGGGGAGTGAGAGAGAAAGAGAGAAATGGGGAGAGAGAGAGAGAGAGAGAGAGAGAGAGAGAGAGAGAGAGAGAGAGAGTGAGAGAGGGAGAGTGAAAGAGCGAGAGAGTGAGTCAGAGACAGAGAGACAGAGAGAGTGAGACAGAGACAGAGACAGAGAGAGAGAAAATTAATCTGTCTGTCATCCCATCTCCAGGTGGCTGGGTTTCATCGGCGCTTTCTGCTTTCAGCTGGTCATCTGTCTCATCGTCCTGTGTGGTGCCTGCTCAAGAGGTAGATGTCCCCTTGTCAGGTAAGACAGAAAACAGTCTCCAAACGTAAGACCCAAAGAGTTCAATCAATGTTGTCATGTTGATCCTGAAATCCCCCTTCTTTGGAAAGCATTGGAAGAAATTGAATGTATTGGAATAACTGATTCAGGAGGAATTGAGAAAGAGAAGGAGAGTAACTGGTAATTTAGTAAAATTCAAGACCAGTAAGAACTTGTTGCTGTCAGAGTTTGTGGCATGACATGATCACTGACATCAAGAGAAATGTTAGGTATAGAGGGAGGGAGAAGGAAAGGGAGATGGAGGGAGAGGGGACAGAAGGAGGGAGAGGAAGGTAGGGAGGGGAGGGAGGGAGAGAGTGGGGGGAAGAGAAATACAAGACAAATATGGCATGCAGTTCATTGGATGCTTCACAAATTGTTTTAGTCCATCCAAGTCATTCATTCATTGGTCCATCCAAGTCATTCATTCATTGGTCCATCCAAGTCATTCATTCATTGGTCCATCCAAGTCATTCATTCATTGGTCCATCCAAGTCATTCATTCATTGGTCCATCCAAGTCATTCATTCATTGGTCCATCCAAGTCATTCATTCATTGGTCCATCCAAGTCATTCATTCATTGGTCCATCCAAGTCATTCATTCATTGGTCCATCCAAGTCATTCATTCATTGGGCCATCCAAGTCATTCATTCACTGGTCCATCCAAGTCATTCATTCATTGGTCCATCCAAGTCATTCATTCATTGGTCCATCCAAGTTATTCATTCATTGGTCCATCCAAGTCATTCATTCATTGGTCCATCCAAGTCTTTCATTTCAAAGGCATTTGCAGGTTTATCCAGTTGTACATGAAGAGAAGTTAAAGTTGTAGAAGCGGGATCTTGATGGGGCTAGGTTATAAATTACTTTTGGGGGACACTTTGTCTTACTTAAAACTGCCCAAACAATCCCTTTTTGATGTTGCTTTTGAAAATTGTGCATACTGCTGAACCAAACATTCTACCTACTTATACATACACATGTGTACACGTACATGTGCATCCCATTGGCACAGTTTCCATCTCATAGTAGTGAGTAGTCAGACCCCACATCCTAGTCCAAACCCACAGGCATGCCTCAGATCCCTAAACACCCTAGACAAACATATGAGAGGGGTATATGTAATGTCTAGACAGGGTTAGAGCTGACAGCATTAAAAAAACCCAACCCAGCCAGGGTTTCTCTTTGCGTCTCGTGAAAGAAGAAGGAGCTGAACCTAAGTGTCGTGTGACTGGTATTTGCAGACGCATTGGGGCTTGAATTCCACTCGCAAAAGGGCAAAGCAATTTGTCTCCCAAACAGACCCCGAGGTAAAACAGCAGCCTCAGCGAAGAAACAATTTCTTTTTTCATCTGAGTCGAACTTTGCAAAAAGGCCACCCGCCATCGCTGGTATTTTGTGCAGGGGCTTGTGGGTTGAGTGTTTTGATGCACTGTGTCCATTTGAAGATCCTTCTCTGTCCAGGGCTCTCCAGAACACAAATACAAAGCAATGATGATAGGCAGAATCAGTAGTGTTCTGACAATGGGCAGCACACACTGCCTGAAACATTGAGAGCTGTATTGAGTGTCTGGCCCTCCTAATTTTGATAATCACATGGCATAGTTTTTCTTTGTGCTTAACAAAATGTGGTTGCTGTATGAGTGAATTACCCTCAGGAAACTGGCCATCTAACCACCAGGGGCCAATTTCATAGAGCTGCTTAAGCGCCAACATTTGCTTAAGCAAAGAAAATCACTTCTCATAGGATCCCCTTGCCAACCCAAACTCCACTATTCTTCCATGCTAAGTAAAGAAGAGTGGAATACCAGTCAAAAGCAATCAACATCACATCGCCGTTGGTAATCCTGTTTACACAAGGAGGTGTTTTCGTGCTTAGCAGATTTTCACGCTTAAGCGGCTCTATGATATTGGGCCCAGTCTATGCACTGAGCATCACATGTGCTTTGCGCATTGTGGGGTTTAGGTTTAGGCTATTGCTTAGCTGTGCCTGGAGGTATTATGGGAGGTCACGGTCAAGGCAGTAATTACATGGCCTTCCCAGGACACAGGACAGCCACTCACAGTCCATACAGTACAGCCACTGTCAGCACACAGTCTATGACTAGGGACCCCACCCCCTTCATATTAAACTGTGTGGTGCATGCCTCACTGCTTTCCTGACTACTTCAGCCGTGTCTCCTCTCCATGGCTTGCCTTCCTCATGGACCTGAAATCAACGCTAGGAAAAGTGAGCACAAAAGCAATGGAACTTCAGTGTGTGGAATGTTATGACAAGGTGTTTTCCCTTGATGAGATTGCAATGCATAGGAAGCTGGACTAAAAACACGCAGCGTTCATTAGTGCATTGATGCAAGGCACACGTACCACGGATGATGCAGCTTATATGTGCTAAACAAAAGACAACACAGTAAACATCTCCTGGACAAATACTGCATACAGATGTTTGTTTCATCAAGGAAGGCTCATCCTGCTTACACAATATGTTATCCTGCTGCGATGTGACATACTACATGTTTATGTATTGTGACTGTATAAATACTAAAGTAAACATCATACATGCAATCATGGAGTTTGCAGAGGTTGTCCAATACGTTGATGTACCCTGCACTATTACCTGCTCCCTTCTGTGTTGGGTCAATAGGTTCATCACTTCACCATAGCCATAGGACTTTTCTGAGGTAGTATATGGTACTCCTGCTGCACCATTCAAAGACCTTGGACTTTCCCAATGGTTGTACGATATGTTTATATTCTGTGTTGGGACAATTGATACAAAAACATGTACGTAATACAGTAGTAGTGCGTTTGTTTTAGTTGCATGGACTATTGGACTTTGCTTAGGTTGAACACTACTTACCCCATGAAGACTTGTGTAGCTTCATTCCTACATGTACACACACATAGATGTAGGGATGTGAGGATAACGCATACTGTACCTGTGTGTATGTACCTGTGTACATTTGTACATGTACAATGTATGTACCCCGGTACATCATATAATTATGTACAGCACTTTGTATTTACCTGTAGTGTTTGTACAATACATATGTACAGGTACACAATTCAGGTTCATGTGTGATAGTACTGTACCCGGTACATACAGTACAATACATCATGTACAATGTACGTGTACACTAGGTGCAGTACACATGTTCACGTACATGTACATGTATTGTAGCATGTGGTCAGCTACATGTACATCATTGAGCTATACATGTAGCTCCATGGTTCTGAAAATGTATCCTGTAAACACAGACTACTTAGGTACACTTTCCTGGAGTTGTACAAAATGTTGCTGTACACTTCAAAGACAACCAACTGTAACTTGGTGGTACAGTACCAGGTACGTGTACGTGTATGTGTACATACTTTACATGTAGCATGTACTGTACCAGGTACGGTACGTGGTACCAGGTACAGTATGTGTATGTGTACATAACATGTACTGTAGCAGTATACCATACATGTACAGGCACAGTATTTCCTGCTGTGTCCGGACAATAGGGTCATGCTCTATCAGCATGGTTGTGGTGCTGTGGGCTTCTGCATAAGTACGAATGTACGTCACTCAGTATTTCTCAGTAGTTGAAACTGTGCTCCTGACATTGGCCCTGCCCAACCAGGAACTACAGCCCTGACATTGCCAACACTGCTGACATTGCCAAGAGATTGTGCAAAAGGGTTTTCCCTTCTTCCTGCCTGGGACAATGGCAAGGTATGATACGATGTACAATGTACTAGCCATAAACACTGCCCCACCCTGCCCATGCAATAGGATTACGAGGTCAACTTATACGTCTGCTACTGGCAAACCCTCACAATCTGTGATCAGTTCACTTTATTATGCTTTTACTGCACGCAGCATTTTTTCATAATAATTATGTCATGGACCTGTCATCTGACATTTTGGATCCTACCCACATCTTTCTCGAAGAGGGAGGTCCTGCTATGATACCCACCATAATGTAGGATAGGCTGTCTGGTTTCTGTGCAATTGACCGTCAATTAAGATGGAATTTTGATGCAATCAACCCCTGGTCTGTTTTTCAGATGGGGATGTTTTTAGCTGGATTCGAGTATTTTAAGCAATTAATACACATTATATCTCTATATTCATTGCAGGGAAGTGGTACACGTATTTTTGAATCAGGGCATTGAAGAACAAAGATTGAAAGATGTTTTAAAATTACATCCCACCCTTTGATCAGCTGATGAAAACAAAATCAAAATCAAAACAAAAGCCTTACTAAAGCCTGCTAGAAACGTGGAACTGGTTTCGAGTACGGCAGATATGGTAAACAGACAAAAAGGAAGAGGGAGTTTGAGGGAGTGATGTTCCTATCCTACCAGGTTCTTTCTCCAAGGCCGACGGATCTGTAGACTGAAAGGTCGTGCTAGGATCAAAACAGCAGGGCAGCTGAAAACATACCGGTACATGTGTGAGGTTTGCTTTTGGGTCATTTGAAGTCTGTAAAAACTTTGCAACATATGTGCGTGCATTTCTTTAGAAAGAGAGAGAGGAAACAAATGACATAGAAAAGAGAAAGTAATTCTCATGTCACAATGTCAACTTCCTGTCTACTTGTTTACATCTACTGTCACCCGATCCCTGTGCACCGATGTCCCCAAACAGACAGTAGCAATCTGGTGTTTGTTTGTTCCTGGAATGATTCCTTGTTTTCCTGATCACTTGTTTGTCCTGTGACTCGTCAGAAAATGTGGGAATTCTGTCAGTCTTGTCAAGAATGTCCGTGATGAGCTTCATCAATGTATTTGTTGGCAATCCAATGCCTCTGAGAAAGGTCCTGCTAGGATTGAAATGTCAGGCCCTCTAAATGTACATCATGTACAGTACAATTTATGCAAACAAAAAAGATAAAGAATTGGCTGGGTTTATGGCCAATTTGGACAAAAGTGCACCCACACTGTACTGTACATGTACATGTACATTGTACTGCACATATGGTAATGGTATTGTACATGTACAATGTACATGTACAGTACATGTCGTACATGTACATGTACACGCATGTACATGTACAAGCATGCACATGTAAAATGTACACGTACGTGCACATGTACGTACGGTACATACAGTGCTGTACAAAGTGTAGGGCTGTAGGGTTTTCCCTTTGAAATCTGTGAGTCTCAGTCTGAGATGATTTGCTCAAATAAATGAGTTTGGTTTATTGCTAACATGTTGGCTCACAGATTGGATAGGCAATGATTCTAAAGCAGTGTCATAAATGTACATGTACATGTATGTACAGTACATGTATGTACAGCACATGTATGTACAGTACATGTGTCCATCATGTGGCATCATGAATACAGTACATGTGTACAAAGTGTACATGTGTATGTCTGCATGAGTGTATTGTACTTGTACATGTACCAGGACAAATCCTCTATAATTGCATATACCGTATGCTGAAGTGCTTTTTCTCGCACAATTTTCACCCCTGAATGGCAAAATATGAGAAGAAAATCAACCAACCGGAGATGGCCCATCAAAATGATGAGATGGGCTACCTCACAAGCTAAAGTATTGTACTACATACATGTATAATACTATGCCAAGGAGATCCATGTACACGTACATGTACATTGTACAGTACCAGTATGCACAAACAAGTACAGTACTCTGGCAAGGTCACATATGGGACACTTTCTCAAGTGCATGTATACAGGCTGACTCAGTGGTAGGTGTGCATGGTTTATGTCACAAGTCTGTTTATAGAAGTGTGATCTCCAGCCTTATATAGCATTAGTGAGTCTAAAGCACAGTAATAAGAGCAGGCATGGAATCAAAAAGAAATCTTAAACTCGTCATCGGTGCATGCCAAACTGCCGTTGCTTTTATAATTTTCAAGCACAATTTGAGAACCCAGAGGTGGTGTGTTTTGCAGACAAATAGTTGTAGTGAAGTGGGGTACTTCAGAATTTACTGTACATGTAATAATCAGAGGAACCTTAATATGAACCTCCACAGTCCTGTGACCTTCAATTTGAGCCGAGGATATGAAAATATTTACTGGGGGGAAAATATTTGTGCATGGCTGCTTGCATATGAAATTCGTCTAGCTCCCAGTAAAGGAAAAACATGCATGATGGAAAATCCTCATTGGGAATTGCATGGGAAAGAAATTGCCATTGCAAGATGGCCAACCTTAACTTCGATGACTCTCTGGTTACGAAGCGATTATTTTTTCTGCCTGAGTTGGTGCCTTGGAATCCTTTTACTTAGAATGACATGCGGGTTATCAAGAAACATATACAGAGGGTGTGATGCTTCGTTCTTAGACAGGACCTTTTGGGAAAGGCCAGAAAGGGGTGGATTTTGTGTGGCATTACGGTATGCTGGCATTGTGATTTAAAATGTAGAAGGGAAATTATTTTGATGGATACTGGAGGAGTGGAGGTATCTTTATTTGAAATGTATAGTCTTAAAATTTAGTGGGCCTGACGTTTCGATCCTAGCAGGACCTTTCTCAAAGGCAGAAAGGTATAGTAGTAATATACGATGATGTTGCAAACTGCTTTTTGAAAAAATTCCAATCTCCCAAATTGTAGAGAGCATGACATTTTGATCCTAGCAGTACCTTTCTTAAAGGTCCTGCTAGGATGGAAACATTAGACCCTCTTCATTTCTAAAATTTACATGAACATGGATGTGTATGACTGTACAGTATGTACACAATACTAGTACATGGAAATCTGTACGGATGCATGCCAATCTAGTGCCTTGTGGAGACCTAAGAGAATAGGATGAATAGGTCTCCACAGGAAAATTGTAAAGGTGTATAGGACTCCACAAGGTTTTCACAAAACTGATATTTTGAAATACGTAACTCAAAAACGGGAAATTTGTGATGGGTAAGAATCTGTCGCAAATAGAAGTGTTATTTAAAAGGGGCATACCTGTAGGGTCCAAATTTCTACCCAGGAAAGTGAAAGTGGTTGAAATGGGAGCATTTTTAAAACAAAGTTTCTCACCTGGTTGTATAGAGCACGAGAACAAAGCCATGTCTCCATAAGGATACATATTCAGGTATGGGTGTATACCAGCCAGTCTGTCTGACCAGCTCGGTGTACACATAAAACTGTCATTGTTGTTACATATACCAGCAGTTTCTTTCAATAACATAGTGTCCTAATTGATGTTAAGTATTCTGTTGGGACGGTACTGGCTATGTTTATCTGCGATGTTGACATTTTCATATAAAAGAGCTCCAAACTGCTTGCTGACGTTACATGACCAAAAATGCCCAACTAAAAGAAATGAGAGGGCCAGATGTTTGGATCCTAGCAGTACCTTTAGCAGTGGTTATGGGGCACTCAATGGCAGCTGCCTTGGAGAGACGTCCTGCTAGGCTGTCTTAATTTTGGGGCCCAGAAAAAACTACCAGCTCTGAAAACGTTCATGTGCATTGTACAGTAGGGTCAACTTTGGAACGTCGCTATAACGATCATCCCGGGATCCATGAAAATTGTTCAGTAATGGCTATACAGACTAGCGGTTGTTTTTTATATAGCAGTTGCGGCCTCATATTTTGTACACAAAAATCGGGAGCCAAAGGGCATGCTCGTTATAGCCGAATGCTTGGTACATTTATATAGGCATTCGTTAATAGTGATGTTTCACTTTACTGTACATATAGTACATGTAGGTATACTCAATACGGATGATGCTTTGCTGCCCAGTGACTAGTGCTGGGCGACTTTGGATTTTTCAAAGTCGACAAGTCGTTGGCCCCAAAGTCGCGGAAAGTCGACTTGTCGACTTTCCGCGCTGTACAGTACATACGTGTACTACACTATACATGTACATGCACTGTATACAAAAGTGTATGTAGTGTATGGTACATGTAATAGCAAGCGTACCGATCGCACGATCGGGCCAAGTAACATTTTGACAGTTGCATAATTGAAATAATCAAAGTCCTTGCCCAGAACGAGCCAATTATATGTAGATATTGTTCGAATTGTTACGATTATTATTCCGAAAAAGCGGAGCTTTTTGCGTCTGCCGAGCGCACGCGATCCACGAGCACAGAATGATTGTATCCTGCACCGCTAGCGCTACGCTAGTATTATAGTATAGCGGCAATACATTTACATGTACATGTACTGTACATGTAGTACTGCACACAGCTACGGCCCAGTTCGCTGGTAAACATTCGCCCATGCGTCCATGCGTATAGGAATAGGATCGCCGGGTACCATTGAGGATAGAGAAAGCATGCCGCACGTGCGTTGTAAACAGCGACTTTCCAGTCTTCGCACTACGATCCTGTTCCCGATTTTGTATTCCGAGATTTGAACAAAGATCGTCTTTTACTAGGCTTAATGGAAACAACTTCGAATTTTAATTAAATCTTGGGTTTTACTTTTTTCACGGGCAGGGAAATAGATTAACGATCGGATAAGGTAGGCTACATGCCCAAACACGCAGGGTGGACTAGTCCGAGTAACTTGGACCCTTACAGTCGCCCTTTAAAAACAAATTGAGGTTTCGGGCGAAACCTCAAATTTTTTTTAAGACTAAGGCTGGACCAGTAAAAGTTGTACAGTATTTTTTTTTTCGTGGTCCGATCTTCCTTCCTCAACGGTCCGTTTTGGTTACGGACCGAGTTGACATGAAACCCCCAGGTTCCTAAACTGCTAAAGCCTTTACGGTCGTACCGTGAAATCCAGAATTCGATAATTACTTGGAGGAAATAATTTTGGAAAATGTACTTGTACTACGGAAGTAACTTATCCTCGCAAAAAATGTACAGAGTGGTCACTGGTGTACATGTACATGAGGGGGTTTTTTCCGGAATTTTTCAGCGTCGGCCTAAAGTTACGATGCTCCGCGGTTTGACCGTGTTGTTGTCAGTGACTTCGGCCGTGGCGCACGGCCAGAAAACTGCTGCTGCACGCCGGATCATGTCGGTCATTTCCCTCCGTACTCGATACTTCTACGAAGTAATTTCTTTATCTTACACAACTTTTCGAACAAAAATGACCCTTATTTCTTCTAATCAAATAACACATGGATCTTTACATAATATACCGGTAGGTGGGTTTTCCCCCAGGATTTTTTTTGTGTGTGTATTAATTAATTTAATGGCCTTGATAGAATCACCAATATCGTGGGAACAGTCGTGGGGACAGTCGACAATAACGGACATTATACTTTTTGGGAGTGCTGCTCCTTATTTTCATTTTCGGTACGAAAGAGAAAATCTCCACAAGAAAACTGTGAATGAATAGTTACACTTATTAAATTAACAGATATTTTCAATTTGCCACACGTTTTCTTTGCGCGAAGCGCAGTGGACTTCGAGCCAAAAGCCCCATACTTTCTCCAAGATCCTGGGGTGAACCCTGATAATGATGACGATAATTTAGAATTATAATGAATCACAGCTTTTAGCAAACTCAAAATGCCATTGAAAGGCTTAAGTGATTTAAGATTATTGAGAAATTGCCTAAACAAGTTGCCTAAAATGCCTATAGCGTCTGACAATCCTATATTTTCAAAATAACTTCCTTGACCTCTTTGCTTTAAATAAAATTATGAAACAAAACTGCTTTGTGCCAAAAGTAAATTAAGCCGAGTATCATGATTTGGAGAGTTTTCTATTTTCCTTTTTTTTCCAGTATTATTTTATTCTATACATATTAAATGAATCCACCACAAAGCGATGTCAATCTGGTGCAGGCTAGGGATGCTTGGCAATCTTCCCTGCTGCGCCTTTTTCATTCTCCCAGATACTGCTACAAGATAAGAAGATCTGGTCTGATCCCACGCACGTGGAAAAGTTCATCGAACTTAAGGTGGTTGGTTATCCAATTTCAAGCACGTGAGCCATGGGTAAACTGAAATGCCTGATGAATATACATTATCACATAATGTCGGCATGGCAACGGTGGGCAGATTGGACGGCGTAGCGGTACAGTACATATGCATGACTCTGCTCCCCTAAAATTATAATGGATCAGCCCAATACCGCTCGATGTGTATGTACACTGAGCAGCGTTGGGAGTAAGATTTCGTGGCTTCAAAGTCGTTCGTTGAGTTTCGTGCCAAAGAGTTTCGCAGCATCGACTTTGATTTCGTGTTTCGTAGAGGCGGCGTGATACCGTAAAGTCGTTCTCCACGAAAGTCGACATGATACCGCAAAGTCGTTGCTACGAAAGTCGGCGTGATACCTCAAAGTCGACCTCGGCCGACTTGTCGACTTTCGTAAAAACGAAAGTCGGTATTTCGAAGTCGCTTCAAAGTCGCGAAATGTCGACTTGTCGACCTTTTGTCCCAGCGTTACCAGTGACCTAATGTTTGGATCCTAGCAGGACCTTTCTCAGAGGCAGAACACTCCCGAGAATGACCTTGCTGGAATGGAAATATCAGAATCTCAATAAAAAAGTGTTTACAATTTTTTTAGAGGGGGGGGAGCTTAAAAAAACAGCTGTGAATAATAGGCAATACAGTATTTGCATGTACGTGTACGGTATGCAATATAGCATGTACTGATACTGGGAGATCAGTACATGAATACATGATGCTTCAGTAGCTGTATGCTTCCAGCATTACCTTTAACAAAGAATTCTTAAAATTTAGTAGGCCTGACGTTTCGATCCTAGCAGGACCTTTCTCAAAGGCTGAGAAAGGTCCTGCTAGGATCGAAACGTCAGGCCTACTAAATTTAAAGATTTACATTTTGGTAATTTTAGTCAGTAAGCAGTTTGCAACATTTTTGTATATCACCTTTAAGAAAGAATTGTTTGAAATAACAGGCCCTTTAGATTTGTTGAAATGTGGAGACATTTTGTACCGTAGCTTACAAATCAGGAACACACTTGGCTTCAAGATGAAGTGCATACGTGTACAGCATATTGTGGATACAGTGGTTGGTACTGTACATGTATGTACCTTGTACATGTACATGTACATGCACTGCAAAATGCACAATACAGACCACTGGTAACTGTAATACAATATGCACAGTGTGCATTCAGAACTAACTTGTGGTCATGCAGTGTGGGCTGTGCGCCATACCAAAGCACAAGATAATGGCAGTGAAAACCACAAGCCTCACAGGGGTCTTTTCATATTCAGCCATCAAATCATCCATTGAATATTCCATTGAATATCATGATTGGATTTGGCAGGGCTTGGTTGGAACTGTTAATCATTACTTAGCATTTTTTGCAGTTGATTCAGTTTTCATGTGCAGTGTTTCATGTGAAAAAATACAAAGAAAATGAGAGAGGTACATGTAGGCCCTAATGACTCGGTAGTACAACGATGTTGCAAGTTGCTGGCCGACTTCAATGACTATCGTACAAATCTCAGAATTTTAGAGGGTTTGCGGTCAATTTCACCAAACTCATCGTAACTTACGATCAATCGCAAGATGATGAGCGATGCACAGAAACTATACATGCACTATGCATTACAACCTACGATGGGTTATTCATTGTAAGTTAAGATAAGGTGTATCATCAGGCTTGGTGAAATGCACCCCTGCTTATTGGATCCTAGAAGGACCTTTCTCAAAGGCAGAATGGCAAGGAAAGAGACCAATGTAGGAAGGAGAGGCTATGTGATACTGTTGACAGGTTAACAGCTGGTTAACAACTTGACAGACTGGGTTAGATCAAAGTGAAGGGCAAGGAGTAGGGAAGGGACTACGGTAAGGGAAAGAAAGAATTAATATGGTGTCGGGGAGAATGTAAATGTACTTCAAGGGGGGTGCCGATTGCCGAATGCTCAGTGCTTTGCCCGATTGCCTGTTGGAAGGGGAATTACAGGCAGCTGAGGTGGGATTCGAACCCATGGCTCCTGCGTTCTTAGTGCAGATGTCTTAACCAATGAAGCATCAAGCTGGTCCAGGTAGTGTGGTAGATTCAAATGTGTATAGCAGTGGGCACTGTATCAAAGATACGATATGATTTATGAAAGCAATGGTGGCTAAATCCGCAATAGTGAATGACATGCACATTGTATGCGGAAATGAGTTGGATTTACGAAGGGAATGCGAAACCTGTTTTGATTTTTTTTGGACTGTGAAATGCTCTATCTAAAGAAACAAACAACAAACATGTTGGGATCATTGCATTAGATTGCAAAGACATGTGTGCTTGTTTTTTGGAGGGGGGTGGGTTGGGTATCAGGGTGGATATGTGTGCAATTTTGTTTTTGCCAATGAGGTTTTCTCGTCAGATCAGATTCATGGCCATGTCATCAGTGACTGTAATGTGATGGGTCTGCCCTGGCACTCACAGCAACGCCATTCATTCTGGCATGGTGGGCTTTACCTCACCAACTTTCAATCCTGGGAATGATCTTGCGGTTTCCATACGAGAAAACTGAAAGGAAAAGGAACAAGGAAAGAAACTCAAAAGAAAATGATTAGAAAGATTCTGTCCTTGAGTGGAGAAAGCTTCTGCTGGGACTGAAATGTCAGGCCCTCTTTTTTTTTGAGATTTGCATTTTGGTCATTTTATTAAGTCAGTAATTTGAAACATTTTTGTGTATATTTGGGTGACTTCATATCAGACCAACACTCCTTTTGCCCCGAGGTCTTCAGATTTTGATAAAAATTGCTGTGCCCGACTGCCCGTAGGCATTATTGAGTCATTACTACAAAAATAGCAAAGTCAATTTGACTGGTCTGGGACTTAAAACCCCCAAAAGACAAACTTCAAAAAGTAATTCCCTAGCTTGGCCTGTGGCCTTGTGCTTGGTGATTGCCATTAAAAATGTATTACACTCGCACCTCCCTTCCAAAGGAGTACGGCTAGAGAGTCTATCGCTTTGATATGCATTGCATTAAGCACGATTGAACCGACCCCATTCCCATCCAATTATAATGATCCGATGGTCCGTAGGCAATCTCTTGAGATGTAACAGTGGTGTCTTTGGCTTTGGGGTTTGTGGGACGCGGGCTCCGAGTATAGATTAAGATCGCACACACGCATGAAAGCAGGGGCCACTTCTCACTTGTATCCGCTCTGCATAATCCAGACTCATCAGTCTTGTCTCCTGACTGCAATCCAGACACTCATCATTGCCTCCCCCTGAGGGCCACTGAGTTGGGTCTTATCCCCTGACTCACACGTGCAGTGTGTCACATCGCCTACGGTGCGGACCCGGTCGGGGCTCTGTCTACTTCAGTAATCACACGTGGCCATACAGGGCCCTTTTCCGGAGCCAAAGTCTAAGCTGGGTTTTGGTAAAGGGCCCATGTATGTCACTGGAGTTTTATATGCAGACTAAATACCGCCTTAACTTCTTTGTGCGTTGATTGAGGTCTGGCTCCCTGACTCCTGAGTGTACCTAGTCTGCATCTTCCCTTTTACTCCATTCTATGGAGTGAAAGGCTATTCTTGTAGCACCTCATGTAAATGCCTACCTTTAAGCATTTCATTGTCAGCTACAGTACATGCAGTGTACGTGCAATCCAATATTTCCACCCGCTCCATTCCCACATCAATGCCTCCGAACCCATGGGCTGTGGTACCTCCTTTCATCACATGCAGGACAAGCCTCTCCCATAGACCTAGCTCCTTGCCTGTCCTGCCTTAGGCTGTAAGATATTATCTCTTTTATATCCGCAGAAACCATTTCTTGTCAGTCTATAATATGCAATACTGCAAAAACCTCAATCCTAGTATTGTATTGTCCCTCCCAAAAAATAAAAAGATAGAAAATGTTTACCATGCTTTTATCGGTATATCTTCTGGCCAGACTCCAAAAATTTCATTTTGTGGCGATGTGAACAATTTGGATGTTTATCCACAGGGAGGTCGTGGGAATGTTAAGCTGTGAAACATTTTCCTTCATTCTGGGTCTGTCACTGATGTCTTTTTTGGGGTCTCTTCTCATTTCAGGAGGAAGTGAACGCACATCACTTCCTCTGGCTTTGACAGTGACCCTGGAAGTTCCAATCCCACCCCCCCCCACTCCCGGATGTTTGAGATTTGCATTTATAGACATTATTGTAGTCAGGGGGCACCTTTTGCAAAGGTTTCAACTTAGGTTATATTGCAATGCATTCAGTATACTGCTTACTGACTAAAATGGTCAAAAAGTGAATCTGAAAAAAAAAGGGCCTGACGTTTCAATCCTAGCAGGACCTTTCTCAGGCAGAACCATTTATTTTGCATTATGGCTGAATTCTGTTATGTTTATCTATACTTATATATATGATAGTTACAAGGATTTCCTGAGAAAGGCAAATTTACATACATACCTAAAAAAATAGATCATGTTTTGGGTAGTGCTACTGAAATTACAATTGATTAGCACAGTACTTGTGCATACACTTTGCATACATGTATTTGTATGCACCATATATGTACATTATATTTATGGATGATTTATTTATAAGTTCATTGACTTTCTTGCAGTTGCATCCCACATTTTCAAACATAAAGTCTTTAAATACGTTGCACACTGCATGCTGACTTGAATTATCCGATAATGTACAAAGTTAGAAGCTTGACATTTCAATCTCAGCATGGCCTTACTCAATATAATTCACAATATACAGTATATGCCTTTGAGAGAAGAGTACTGATACATGTAGGTCCTGCTAGGGCAGCTAGGCTCTGTAACACACTGTAATTCTAATATACCGGTAGTGTGGATGTACATGTATGGTACACAGTACATTATGCAGGCAACCAGTTATTTTGGGGCAGACATAGGTGAGATTTGTTTGGTATTTCCCTGGGGCATGCACGCAATTACTTGTACATGTACACGAAGCTTTGGTTGCATTGCCGGTACCCTGCCATTGTGCGTGCATGTATGGACATGCTCAAGCAATGGAGGTGCTCAGCGCTTCTCAGAAACTCAGTGCATGGACCAAGGATTGTCTCCGTAGATGAATCAGACGAGGTCCGTTTATTTAATAAAGGGAAAGGCTCGAGCTTCTAATGCTTCAGTCACATTTCTCAAGAACCCATTATAAGGCCACAGGGATCTCTGTATGTATGTAGAAACAATCGTTTGGTGCCAGTTTCTTGGTGAATGCTTTGTACTTAACAAGCCTACATGTAGAAACTTAGTGATAAACCACAACCGGTATTTCCAGGTTTTGTCTGGCTGAGCCTGATCCATGGATTGGTAAAGGGACAAGGTCTGTGAAGGCTGCCATGGTTGGGGGCCATCAGAGCCCAATCTCCACCATTAATTGAAATAGAAAACATACATGTAGACAGACAGTCAGTTTTCAGCTCATCAATGGCCCCCAGGCAATGGTGGCTCCGTTGATGAAATACATGTACATGTAGGCTAGATTACATGTACATGTACATGTACCTCTGCAGATGGATCAGACCATGTCCATGCAAACTGCCATAGCCGGGGGCCATCCCTATCATTTGGAATACTCCAAAGCTAGGCAGACTGTTGGTTATACACCTGTACATGTACATGTACATGTATATCAATGGCCCCCAGGCAATGGCAGCTCCCAGAGATGAAACTGACTAGATGGCCTCCACAGATGGATCAGACCATGTCCACACAGTCTGCCACAGCCGGGGGCCATTCCATCCCACCCCCTTTATGATTGACACCCCAATGGCCCCCAGTCAATGGCCCCATCCAATGGCAGCTCCCACAAAGGGTTGCATGGATCCATCTACACAGACTTGAACAATCTGTGCTTGTTTTTCTGGCAAAACAAATAGACCTGCTGTACATTTAGTCCTAATCCTTCCAAAAATTGTTTTTCCAAATCGTTTTACCAAGGCCCATTGTATAATAGATACATACATGTACATGTACAAATGTATGTACAGCAAGTAGGCCTACATGTACCGGTACAGAACATGTATGTGTGCATTGACTATATTCCTACCTGTCTGCAGACTACATGTACATCATGTACGTACACACCTGCAAATTGTGACATTCAAGTAGTGCTCCTATTCGGACGTGGGTAAGTATCAGCGATGGATGGAATTTTATCGGCTGAAATTAATTATACATGTACCTGGTTAATGAATGAGTATGCGGAGAATGATCGCAGATTACACTAAACAAGATTTGCCAGTTTTCTGAAAAGGTGCAGTACGTGTACATATATGTACACATACTGGTACATGTACATGTTTGACTTTTAAGAATTCCTCATACATGTACACTGTACATCTTCTCAGATAGTTCTCTGAATATTGTCAATGTCATGTTGATAAATCTTAAATCACCATACCGATAGGTACTGTAAGAGCCCAAAGATTTGTATCACAGAATTGGACTTACTCTTACATGTAGATGTAGGGGCCTATTGTAATTTGTGGTTTTGTGTTTGGGTCGCGGTGAAAATTTAAAATCAAAACATTGTTCGCTGAAACCTTCCCAAAACCACTCAAGGGTAGTTTGTTGTGATACCATGTAAAAACATACACTGTATGTTTTGTGAGTGTCCGACTTCTGAATAGAGTCCGCTGGTAACATTCAAAACCACAAAAGATATCTATTTGTAAGCACTACATGTATGTCACTACAAACCACCATGGTGCTACTGTACCTCCACCATGAACGGCCTGAAATCTTTCCATAGCCTCTATCAAAGTTTATTATTTTCAAAATGCGCAGCAATTTGTGACATTTCTTATCCATGCTGTTGTTGTCAATGCCAACAAAATTGGCATTTAATGCTACATTTATTTTAAGTGCAATCGGAAACAAATTATCATAATTAAATTGTGGCGATGGGTCTGCGACCTCGCTGCGCATCCTTCCTCGGGGCAAGGGAACTGAGCTCAGTTAGCGGCCAGGAAGCCTGACACCGTAACGCCACTGGCAAACTGCATTGCTGTCTGACACCTTCCCGCAATGAGCCACGCAATCATGACACCACCATGCCTCAAGGGGGCGCCGCTTGTTAACTGATGGCACAATATCTCCTTAGCGGGAAAGGTGGCAGTGTTGGTACTTTGCCAAAGATGGGCATCCCTCTGGTTTACTTTAAACTGTCGGACAAAAATTAATGGCTCTGAATTCTGAGAGCTGACCTCCTTTCCTCATCATTGTACAGTCCAACTCTAAGAATTACACAGAAATGGTGCAAACTATTCACTAGAATGACCTCCAAAATACAAATCTTGAAAATTTCAGTCAAAGAATAATGTCAGGCCCTGTAGATTAATTTCTATCTCCTATCAAACTAGTCTGCCTTTGAGAAAGGTCCTGCTAGCATCAGAATGCCATGGCCTTTACACATGTAAAAAATGCTTTCTATCCATTTTGTCCAGATGTGATGAAAAGTAAAGAAAACTTGAAAAGTGATGATTTTTTAAATCAGTAAAGCAACTCACAACATGTTGGTATTACCTTGGTATTACTATCATTTCCAATCTGTGCTAGGCATGGAATAGTTATAATAATAAAACAAACTTTTTCAAACTCCTGACTGACTTTAATGACCTCCAAATGCCAAACTTTGCTGTTTCATTCCCAGCAGGACTTTTCTCAAAGGCAGAGTGACATATTCAAAAGACCAATGTGCCTAGCACTCAACTCTAGGTCATGCCTTTTTAAGAAAATGCCAAGATTTGGGGTGATTCATGTTAGAAGGTATCTGAAGAGATCTGTTTCCTGATGCACTGTACAGACAAAATCACGTCTCTTCTCCAACTGAAATGAGTCAAATGACACAAACCCCAAATATCTACAGGCCCTGACATTTGGATTCTATCAGGAGTCAGGACCCTACTTAAAGGTAGAAAGACAAGGCAAAAACAACAACCAGATACTAGATACCAGACTGCTATTGGTACTACAGTAATCTGAGGGCCATAACCAATGCCTACTCGGTCTCTGTGAATGTACTTTTTACCCCCTCTAGCCCGTCCAGCATAGCAGATGTTTAGTCTATCAGTAAGTGTCATCCTGGACCCAGTTTAACACCTTTGATTACTTAGACCTGGAATTGTTTGTGAGCACTCTATAAATAATTATTATTATTACAGATAGCATTCAAAAACACAGATAGCATCTTCCAAACAAGCAACTTTTTGTGGCCAGTTATGTCTCAGAAAAAACTCTATAAATAAAAGTATTATTATTACAGATAGCATTCAAAAACACAGATAGCATCCCCCAAGATAGGCAAGTTTTGATGGCCAATTACGGCTTAGAAAAGAACTCTATAGCTATATAAAAGTACATGATGTCTACAAACTTTATAAATGAGAGTATTATTGTAGTATTATTATTACAGATAGCATTCAAAAACATGGATGACATCCCCCAAACAAGTAACTTTTGGTGGGCATCAAAAGAACTGAGGGACTGGAGGTTTGAGAAGCACTAGCTTCTGCCCATAGTCAGCAGACTGCGAAAAAATGCGAAGTGCAAAAATGAATCACTTCTCACACAGTCCTTTTTTCCCATGCACATGACGACTGAAAGTTGTTGAAAAAAGAAAAGAAGTTTTGATTTGGGTTTTAATTGCTTTGTCAGGGTCCATTTGTTCATATTTGCTGATTAGAAACTTGATTGTTTTAATGCTAGAACTTGAAATTGAGTTTTTGTGATGTAAATTGCTGGTCTTGATTTTACTTCAATGTGATTCATTTTCACAGAGCACATTGCAAATGATTGGCAGGCCGCAGGCACGCCACTTTTTCAGGCCAAAGTTTGAGTCAAGGCCTCTCCTAACACGTCCAACTCATCCCACAGCTAACACCAAACGTGATTCCCCACATTGCTGCAGCTGTCTCAACAACCCAGCCATTTAAATCAAATCTGTTTTGTTTTGGTTTTGAAAATGTCATTTGAACTCCGCATTCCTAATAACTCCAAACTGTCATCCCTGGACCGTGCAATAGGCGCGAGGCAGTCAGTCAAAAATCTAAATGAGATTCATCCTGCTTAAACAGAAATCCATTGGGGGACATCTGGAGCTGGATTGCTACTTATAATTTTCAATTTCACTCTTCCCTTTTTTCCTTTCATTTTCCATATGCATATTGTAATGGCCAGCCGGCCACCAGTAATGAACTGGTTTCATGCACTTTGGGTTAACGGCTCACTTTGGGCAATTAGTAAGCAGCACGTCTCCGTCTCTGCCGGTGCTCATCAATATTTTAAATCAGAATCCTCCTCCTCTGTGCGCCTCCTCCTCCCCCCTCACCTCCCCAGTTGGGGAAACTGGGACGGCCAAGGGCCCTTATTAGTCATCGATCACGAGGATTCAACCCTCAGTTGGGAGAGGGTGGGCAGAAAAGGAAAACCATCTCCATATCTCTGTCCATCTCTGTCTATCTCTCTATTTCTCAATCTGTCTCTCTCAATTTCTCTGTCCATCTCTGTCTATCTCTCTATTTCTCAATCTGTCTCTCTCTGTTTCTCTGTCCATCTCTGTCTATCTCTCTATTTCTCAATCTGTCTCTCTCAATTTCTCTGTCCATCTCTGTCTATCTCTCTATTTCTCAATCTGTCTCTCTCTGTTTCTCTGTCCATCTCTGTCTATCTCTCTATTTCTCAATCTGTCTCTCAGTTTCTCTGCATTTCTCTTTGTCTATCTTTCAGTCCCTCTGTTTCTCTGCCCATCTCTGTCTATCTCTCTATTTCTCAATCTGTCTCTCTCTGTTTCTCTGTCCATCTCTGTCTATCTCTCTATTTCTCAATCTGTCACTCAGTTTCTCTGCATCTCTCGTCTATCTCTCAGTCCCTCTGTTTCTCTGTCCATCTCTCTCTGCCTCTTTCTCTCCATCACTCTTTCTCTGCCTCCCTGTCTATCTCTCTGCCTCTGCCCATCTGTCTGTCTCTCTGTCTGTTTGTCTGTCTCTGTTTCTCTGTTGGTCTGTCTTTCTCTCTGTCCCTCTTTCTCTGTGCATTGCTGTATGCCCCTCTCTGTTTCTCTGTTGGTCTGTCTTTCTCTCTGTCCCTTCTTCTCTGTGCATCACTGTATGCCCCTCTCTGTCTGTCTGTCTCTCTGTGTCACCCTCTGCCTTTCTCTAACTCTCTCTGTCCCTGTCTCTTTATTGCCTTATCTCTTTTTGTCTGTCTCTGTGTTATAGATCTCTCCTTTCTCCCTTTCCTCTCATCTCATTTCTCTCTGTCTTCCATCTCCCTCCCCCTCTCTTGTCTCCTCTCCCTCCTCACTCTCCTCTCGTCTCTCATTTCTGATTGTTCTCCCCTCTCCCATGTGATGTCCTTGACAGTCAGCAGCTTCCCTCAAAAACTCATTAAGATATCTCTGATTGGACATCATTCAAGGGGGAGGGATAGATCAAGTTCTCTCTCAGGATGCATATTTGATTGATCCCTGCATGTTTTGGCTGGATTGTCTTCCTTTCTTCCTCCATATCTGCCTGCTCTGTGTCCTTGCTTGTTAGGCAAACTTCAGGTGGACCCATTTTTGAGAGGACCACCAACTTAAATCCTCCTCCACTACTCTCCCACCGGTACCTTTCCCCTCTCCCCCTCCCTCTCCCTGCTTCCCTCTCACCTTCTGTTCCTCCCTCTCTCTCTGTTCCTCCCACTCCCTCTGTTCCCCTTTCTATCTCTCCCTTTCTTCCTCCCTGCCTCCCTTCCTCCCCTCCCTCCCCCTCCCCCTCCCTTCCACCCCTCCCTGCCTCCCTCCCCTCCCTGCCTCCCTCCCTTCCTCCCCTCCCTGCCTCCCCCTCCCTTCCTCCCCTGCCTGCCTCCCTTCCTCCCTCCATCCCCTGCCTCCCCTCCCTTCCTCCCTCCCCCTCCCTTCCTCCCTCCCATTCCCTCCCTCCCCTCCCTCCCCTGCCTCCCTCCCTGCCTCCCCCATCCCCTCCCCAAAGACTCATGCTTATTAGCGGCATGGTTTGTCCAGCCCAGATCTGGCTGTTGATTGAGATAATGATGCCATCAGAAAGAGAGAGATACCATGTAGGCTGTCAGCAAATATTCCCAGAATTGATATATGCAATTAGTCTCCACTCACAAGATGATTGTAGGCCTACTGTTTCTGTTTTGAATATCGAGAGTGTCTCAGGGGGAATAAGCTGCTTGGACATTGTGTTTTCAATCCACTTTTTATGAATCTCCAAAATTTAGAGGGCCCGACATTTCCATCTCAGCTGGCTCTTTCTCAAAGGCTGAATGAAGTCAATTTCTTTGTATGGATAAATGTTTCCTTTGACTGTTCTGGGCTGGATTTCACAAAGCCTTACGATGCATCGTAACTCAACTTATGATTGATAACCCATCGTAAATTGAAATTGTCCATCTCGTTTTTGTGCATCGCTCATTGTCTTTCAATTGACTGTACAGTCTTGCTATTGACTGTAAGTTACAATGGGTGTGAAGAAACCGACCACTGTTTTTTTTTCCTTTGGCAAATTCCAATTAACCCCAGCACTGCCCGAACCTTTGAGATTCACAACCACTTTTGTTTACTGCCTTGTGAGGCCACTGAGCTGTACATGTACATGTACAGGACATGCGGGCCATTATGATATATACATGTATATTACTGTGGCCATATATCATTCATGATATACATGTATACCTAATGTATGTTTCAAGCAAAGGCCCTTTGGCCTTAGGTCGAATTCTGGATTTATCCAAATTCAATTGAGTGAATTTACAATACATGCATATGGCCTAGAGCTGATTTTAGAGCACAATCTCAGGTATTTCCCCTCCAAACTTGCTTGGACTAACCATACTGCCATACCTACGTACGTACGTGTATTTGTGTTCAAACGTGCCACGGCAGGGGTCCAAATCATCCTGGCAATGTGATTTGTGACCATGATATTATACCCAACTCCTTGTTGTTATCAAATCATCACTCGCTGCCTCAGATCATCCCAAACCCTGACAGGTACAGTACATGTAGAATCTTGAAACTCCCCATGATACAGTTTGTGTAGTTTTGTTGCATTCAAGACTGATCCAGCCAGGTCTCTGTGGGAGCTACCATACCCCGGGGGCCATTGACAGTGTTGCATTACCAATGCATGCTGTGGTCTACCAATTGTATTCGGTTACCTTATGTGTGTACAAAGGATTCCTGCCTGATGGCCCCCAGCCATGGTGGCCTGTTTAGGCCCTTTTCAGATCAATCAATTAGACGGATGCAAATGTACACACATGGTTCTAGTGTCATTTATAGACAGTTATACATACGTGCAGTACATGTACGTGAATGTTTATACAGTGTACATGTACCGGTACATGTACATGTACATGTCATATTGTACATATGTACATGTACATGCACATATTGCATGTACCTGTACAGTACATGTACATGTACATGTACATGTATGTAACACTTCGCATGTAGGCCTAATATTTAGATCTTGAAAAGAAATGAAACCTTTGATACATAGGCCTACATGTTGTGTATGTATAGATATCTTATCATTTATCATCCTAGTACCATACATGTACATGTAGTTAAGCTAGTAGAATTCCCAGTACACACACATAACATGTTACATGCTGTACATGTCTCTGTTCACTTGACCTGCTTATTGCGTGCATCACTGTATGGTGTTAGTGTCTTCATAAAATAGGAAATTAAATTTGACTTGAGTGAGAGGGAGCTTTCAACCCAAGACCTTGAGCTGAACATGTCAGCATCCGACTCCCTGAGCTAGCTACTGTACATGTACTGTACAGTACATGTACATGTATCTGATGCTTAGATGACGGCCTTCCCAAATGGTCAACTATCTTTGCTAGGGCAGGGGCACCGGCCTGAACCAATTGACTATTTGCAGCCATATATCTCTTCTTCTTTTTTACAGTAGATCTTAATACAAAAATGTTGCAGAACTGAAGAACCAAAATGCAGATATCAAAAATGAAGAGGCCTTGATGTTTCCATCCTTGCAGGACCTTTCTCAGAAGGTCTGTTCCCACTGTGCAGATAATCATGACTCAAAAACTTTTTTTTTTTTACACAGGCCAAAAAATATTTTCACACAAGCCAAAAACTTGCGAGCTGATTACGGTTAGCAATTCCTTGAGGGTGACCCATGCAGGGACAAACACAGCATGTCCTGTCACTAGACAGAGCGCGAGTGGTGCATTGTGGGATTGAAAAAGCAACAACCTGGTGTGATTCTGCGGAGTGTTCCTAATCCTACACGCACAGCATGGCAAATTATGTGGTTTAAAAAAAAGTTTCACTAAAAGTGGAGTTGGAATTGTGATTCAAATCCCATTAGAAATCGCATTGATTGCATTCTCCATAAAAAGTGGAGTTTGAATCACACGTTTTAAGGGGACAATTGAAATGGCCCTAAGGATCTTCCTACAGTACATGTAGCCACTGGTTGGTCTTTTTTAATGTCATTCTCGAGAATGCAGAGCTGCATGTACATGTAGTATGCCAAAGACAAGTGAACATGTGACATGTACAGATGGTGGCAGCCTCTGAAGAGTGAAGATATGGGAGGGAGGACAGGAAGACCAGTCTACTCCTCCTGAGGAACTCTCCCATTATTCAATTAATAGCTACCCGGTAATTCCAGGTAGAGAGGGCTTACATAGCAAGGCAGGATAAACCTCACTGAGCCCACTGAGCAGGCAGACCTGTGAGAACAAGCCCACATAACAACTCTCAAGGTCCGCCCCAATTATCCCTAAAGCACTTTGTGTTGTCAGCCTTTGGCCTGGGGTGATTAAACAACTTCCCCCTATCCCCACATGTTGTTTGATGTCATAATTTGTCTCCAATCGGTTCGGAAGAACGGAATTGAGAGCGCACAGTTGTTGAGAGACATGGACGTTGAAATTTTGGAAGGATGTGGGATTACGTTCCTGCCATCTCATTTTGGAAAGTGCCGGTTTATGTAGATGGAAAAGTACATGCACTTGTGTATCATCATTAAATCCTTTTTGTGCATGAACCCATCATGAACTGTAAAGTAAGGTTGGCTCATTGGCTGGTTGTAGAACTTATAGATATAACATGTTTGCATCAAGGAGAAAAGTTGGGTGTAATTCAATGGGGAGGTGTCCTGCTCATCTTAAACTGAAGGAGAGAGTTCACAAAAAAGAGCAATTTTCTTTTTGAAATAAGAACCTTTTTGCTATCAGTCTTTAATAGAAAATGTGATGATTGCAGAGATTTTGAGGGCCCGCCAATTTTTATGAGCTTTGCATTTTGGTCATTTCAGTCAGTAAGGAGTTTGCAATATTTGTGTGTACTCTTGTGATTAAAATGAAGGTTAATAGGGTACGGTATGTACAATGTAATTGGATATTGCTGGCATTCTTAGCAAATAGGATGATAGGAATATATGGCATGGTTATGAAAACACAGGAGATGGTGACGGCGGCGAGACAGATTTTGGAGTGAGTAATGTATGGTGGGGTTGTCAGTGAGACTCCACTGGGCATATGTTTACACAAAGTATGTACTGCATACATGCACAGTATGTCCCAGACAAGAATGTTTGTACCCTGTCAGTACTGACTGGTCCCGGTTCAGTGTATCCAAATATAGCATTCACTTTCACTCACACTCTCACTGGGTGCATTTTACTGGGCCTTGCCTTGCATTGCCCTGCTAAGAATATCAAGAATTGCGCTGGCCAGCGAGAAATGGAAATGAAGAAACAAGACAAAGAGCTAACAGTTTATTCAAACCCTGCATATAGAATGGCCTTCAACTGGCTTGAGATGATTTCTAACTTCCAGTTGGCCACAGGGCCACTGCTGCAACCATGGACTACAACTACAGATTCAAACTGTGTATTTATGTGTACATGTACATGTAGGATGGCCTTCAACTGGCCCCAGACAATTTCAAACTGTCATTTAGCCACAGGGTCACTGCTAGATTCAAACCCCACATATAGGCTGGCCTTCAACTGGCCCCAGACAATTTGAAACTGTCATTTGGCCACAGGGCCACTGCTAGATTCAAACCATGCATATATATATACAGTAGGATGGCCTTGAATTAAACTCAGACAATTTCAAACTGTCATTTGGCCACAGGGCCACTGCTAGATTCAAACCATGCATATAGGATGGCCTTCAACTGGCCCCAGACAATTTCAAACTGTCATTTGGCCACAGGGCCACTGCTAGATTCAAACCATGCATATAGGATGGCCTTCAACTGGCCCCAGACAATTTCAAACTGTCATTTGGCCACAGGGCCACTGCTAGATTCAAACCCTGCATATAGGATGGCCTTCAACTGGCCCCAGACTATTTCAAACTGTCATTTGGCCACTGCTAGATTCAAACCCTGCACATACATGTAGGATGGCCTTGGATTAAACTCTAAGACAATTTCTAACTGCTACCAGTGCTTACACTGCATATTGGGTGCTGGGACATACCGGTATTCATATACATACCTGTATGCTGCCACTACTCCCTGGTTGTCCAAGAATAGCCAGTCAGCTTGTCTGCACAGGAAATTGATACTGACAGGAGAACAGTCAGGATGTGCTCCGTTTGGCCCCAAGTCACATCCCTCCTTGCTGAGAAGCAGAGTAAAAAAGACCAAAAAAGATGTCACTCTACATGTGCAATGTGCATAGAGTATACTGTGTACATGTAAATGGTACATGTACATGTAGGCCTGCATGTGCACAGGCTGCATAGATTGTTAGCATTCTCACGAACCTGATACACCCAAACAGCAGGAAAGATGCATTTTGAAAATCACCTTTTGAAAGTTTGCACTGTTTTGAACAGCCAGGTTAACAATGTGAAGTCCTACTGTTTTATGCACTTTTCACTTTCGAAAATGAATTGGCACTATGTGAAATGTACATCTGTACATGTATACAATGTACATCTGTACATGTATACATACATGTACATGTGTACAATGTACATGTACATGTATGTAAATGGGTGCACAGGTTCAGAGTTCACAGTGAGGGCAGCTTGCCAGTCTCCCCACTGGATACTGTGGAGACGGTAGGTCCTCAAAGGTTTCGAATATAGAACAAGGGTGAAATCTCCCAATATTCAGACAAAGCCAGCCAAGTACACTCTTCTGAGCAGTTTTCATAAAGTGTCTAGACATTTCCCATTTGTTTCCCTTTCTGTTTGTTTAAAAATTAAGGCGAAAATGCTGCATTCACTTTTGTGTGATCCCAGACTGCTGTAGCCATTAGCCAACCCCCTAAAAAGAATGAGAAACTGAGATTGCAATTAGTATACATATTCTTATACATGTACATGTACATGTAGTCTCTCACAGGCACTTGGTAGTTGAGTTCCTTTCCCTTCTTGTAGGATGTTGTTCAATGTGGTTCCTGTTTTACAAGGAGCCCCAGGCAGTCTGCAGTGAGACATGGCAGCAGTGCTGGTCTAGTTCCTCTTCCCCTTCCCCCCCTTTCCCTGTTCCCCCTGTCAGTCTAGAATTACCCCAGGGTCGTGCCTAGTTAGGACTAGGAGAGTGCGGAGGTCACGGTTCCCAAGCAAAGACAGCGCTGTGACTCATGTGGGCTGTTCTGTATTTTGTTGTGGGTAGGACTCTACTGTTGCCCACCTGTCTATTCCATTACATTGTCAGGTTGTAGTCTGTTTTTCCTCCTCTTGGAATCTGTACTTTATTTAAGCACTGAGGACTAACAAGTTGAGGCCTGAGGGGGTAGTGTAGTAGAGGTGCAAGCAAACCACAGATCAACCCATCCTTGGTTCTCTGAGCACGATCTGTTATGAGTCTTGTACTGGCAGGAACATTGAGTTATCACTCTGGTTCTTTTCAGAACCATACCTCTTCCTAAAGAGACCTCATATTATACATGGTGTCGGGGTGCATGATGGGTGAAACAATATACCAATAGGAGGGTTGATGGTGACACTTTCACCTTCAACCCTCCTACCGGTATATTGTTTCACCCACCATGCACCTTAAGTCATATTTAAAGTGGCTGATGTTTACTTGGAAAATTCATGTCTGAAATGATCAACTGTTAATTTTTCCTTTTCTTTTCTCTGTTTTTCATCCCTTTCTCCTTCCTTTCTCCTGACGTCTGGTACCCTGTCTCTGTTCTCCCCCTCCTTTCCTCCCTGTGATTTCTCTTCCTATTTACTCCCACAGTGCTGTCTTACTGTGTGTCATTGGGATCATCATAGTCTGGTGCCTGGCTGGTGCCGAGATGTTTGTCACTATGGTAAGTCTGAACAATCATTGGCTATGGCTTCCAATAACACAAATCCATTCATGAGCATAAGTAGCCACAAGGCAGAAACCTCCATAGACACGTGTGTTAATTGAAGCCGTATCCAATAAATGGCCCCATAAACGGTGTACATGTACCATAACAGCCTGGCTCAGGTGAATGGCTAAGGCAAAGGATATTGCTTATTAGGTGCCAATAGTCCTTACATCCCTATTCTTTCCCTATACATGTATGTTAGTGCAGTGTTGCTTGCAAGCCATGGACATAATCATAGGCATTACATGAACAGTGTAGTTTGTCACTCAACGCCATATCCAATACATTTTTACAAGCTTATATATTCAGTCAAACAAATGAAGTAGAAACTGAATGAGAATGTTTTGAATAGTGGCAAAGAAAAAGTCTTCTGGTTTAACATACCGGCACTCTTACCCCACCTGAGCTATCCAGCCCTTAGATGGTAAGCACTTAGATGGCAGCCTTCCCAAATACTCAACTATTGTTGCTGGGTGTTGGTGCCAGCCAGAAGCATTAAACCATAAATGCTTGTGTGCCAATAGTTCTTCCATTTTCACAACCACATCTTGCATTTGAGATGCCCTCCAATTTTACCTTTTTTCACCCCGTTGTCTTTTTGCAGGGGCTCAGTGATTTCTGTAACAACACCGATGAGTTCGTCATCAAAGAGGCTGAAAGGAGACCTGATTTGAATCCTGGTGAGTCTTAGAAGCAACTTGAAGCCAAAGGTTGTCCACATTTTCCACCAAAATCCATTATTGTCTTTCAAAATTTGATCATACTTACAAAAAACTTTGATTACCGTAAAGACTTCAGAAATTCAAATAGTATTCACCGTATTGTTTAAAAGAAATGCAAAAATCTTTCAGATTAACTACTGATATTCAGAATTTTAGAGAGCCTGAATGTTCCGATCCTGGCAGAACCTCTATCAAAGGCAGTTTAATTACGGTACTGGTTACAATGAACTGAAATATAAAAATCATAAAAATAGAAGGGCCTTGTGCCTTACTCCCAACAGGACCTTTCTCAAAGGCAAAATCTGAGTTGTCTTTGAGCAATGTTTAGTTTGGTCCAGCAATTTGGTAAACAAATTAAAACAATCATCTGTTCACTTTCCTTGTTTGCAGTTCTTCTCAAAGGGAAAACCAAATTGCCTCTAAATTTGCCTTTCTGCATTTTAGAATGGTCTTGCTAGGATTGTTTTTATTTTATTTTAAGATTTTAACAAGCACATTGTTGGAATACTGATTAATTTGGCACCATTTGTTTATTTTTTTCCCTTAGTGTTGGTAAATTACTACATTCATTGTGGGGACACTGTCAACCCATTCAGTGAGGCAAGTAGTTTTGCAATCTTCATGTTCATCAGAAATATTTTACTATCAACAAATTAGCAGGGCTTTATGTTTGATCTTTCTCAAAGGCAGAAATGTCCTGTTAGGAGCGGATGCACCAGTCCCTCCTTATTTTTTAGATTTTTAATTGTTGGTCATTTTTAGTCTGTAAGTTTGCAAGACTTTGTAAATCAGACCCGGTTGTGGTAATTTGGGGTTTCAGGTAGGCTTAGGGTAACAAACAAAATGACAGTCAAAGATATATAATTTGTGCGTCGATGAGAATGTCGTTCAGTGAGTGTTTTCCATTTATTTATGTAAAAGTGCATGAGAACAATTCATCAGAGACAGAGGAGTTCAGATTGTTCATGGGAGATACTGTAGATGCAATACAGAGCACTGGAGATTTCCCCTCCAACCCGCCCCCCCCCCCATAAAAAACACCCCAAAACAACAACAACCAAAAACCAATGATCTAAACTGCTGTGTTCAAAAGATAAAGGAGGCAAACACAGGGTACATGTATAAGAATTAAAAAATTTCAGGGAAGAGCAACATACGTGTCACCGTAATTTCAGAGAAACATTCCCATGCTTTTGGATATTGGAAATGAGATACGGAACCTTCGAGATTCATCAAAACCCATTCAGGATTGAAGACACTTTGAACAAAAGAACCAGAGAAAAAACTCTGGACATCGTTCAGATTTTCCAAGGGAAGAGGCGCGTGTCGTAGGCATTTTCAGGGAAACATTCACCAGGCACAGAGTCCAACAGAGTTGCCGAACAATGGAACTTTATCTTCTACAAAAGCTGAAAGCCACTCAAGGTTAGAAAGCTAAAAGTTGACAGAATAGCTCAGTTGGGGCAGAACAAATTGAAGTCATTCAGAGATCGTCAGAGAGGGGGAGGTGGAGACAGGCATGGAAAGAGAGGGTTAGAGGGAGAGAGAGGGGAAGAGAGAAAAGAGAGAGAGAGAGGAGAGAGAGAGAGAGGTCACAGTTCAGGTATTTTTCCTCAAATGACAAAAATGCAAATCTGAAGAAAAAAACCCAATTGTTGTGGGGCTGATGTTTTGATCCCAGCAGTAGTGAAGAGGGACGTTAGACATGTTAAGAACACTCTGCCTTTGAGAAAGTTCCTTCTAGGATCAAAGGTTTGAGACCATCAACATTCTTTAGATATCACTCTCTTGGAGTTTAGAAAAGTATAGAGATCAATGGATATCCACCCTTGACAAGGTTAATAAAAGCCACTCAAGGTAAAAAAACCAACTGCACAAACAAAACCTCACAAGTGAAGGAGAGAGGAATGGAGACTTCAGTCAGACGTGAGCAGCTCTAAGGATTGAGGGAGACAAAACAGTCCTTGAATGAGCGGTTCCAAAGAGAGACTGACAGATTTACTTGAGACAAGACACGTAGCCTCTGAAGATATAGAAGTGCATGAGTAAGGCTTAAGCTCAGAGTTGGAAATAGAAATTCCGATTCCAATTCAGAGTGGAAAGTGGCGAGGATTGAGAGAAGGACTCCCCGATTAAGAGTTTCAGAGAAAGAGATGTCTCTCCATGCGGTGGGGGAGTCAGACTCATGGTCATGTCATCGATGACTGTCAATGTGACGTCTGCCCTGTCCACTCACTGAACATGAACATCCTTGACCCTATTTCATAGAGCTCCTTAAGCATGAACTAACCCTTCCCTGCTAAGCAGGACATTTCTTCCTTGTGTAAGTAGGATATTTCATGAAGGAAATTCATAAATGAGTCTTTTTTTTCACAGGATATTTCTACGGTGAACAGATATCTAACCTTGGCGGACACAGAGCTTGATACCATTGGTTCATCGGCAGTAGGATTTTACGATGAAGCCATAGTGAGTTTAAAAATAAACCTTCAAAATAAATAAACAGAAAATTCAAAATGATGCAAACTTACAGTGATGTGCATATGCCTGCCTGTGCATTGAGGGCTTGTGTCTGGTCTCGGCCCCATACATCAGTGCAGTGGAAAACAGAATCTTACTTACGGTAGCTGTCAGCTTTCACCATAAAGATTTGATGTACTTGTCATCCTGAAAATGGACTAATAGTGAGTTATAGCTCTGTCTGCATTAAGTGGCTAGGGCTACAAATAGCATACAAGTCTATGGGAGTTAGTTTTTGCCACTGGCCAAAGACTGCCATAAAGTCATGTACATTTTGGAGCCATAGCCACTTAGCCTACATTGTCACTATTGGCTAATGTGCTGCAGTCTTCCTATAATTAGTATTAAGACTGTCAGACTGTGTTGTTAAAGGTTTGCCCTTAACCTTTGTGAAAAAAAGTAAAGTAAATTTGATCGTACCAGGATGTGAACCCCTTGCCCTCTGGTTTAATGTGCTGGTGCTCTAATAACCACCTGATTTCTTCTGCTTCTTAAACGGTGGCCTTCCTAAAGTGCCTCGGATCAAGCCCCCATTTTCATTCAGTTGCAAACAGCAATTTGTCGTAAACATGACTGCAGCAGTCTGGGGATCACAAAGTGGATGCAGCTTTTTCTATTTCCGTAACACTGGTCCCAACTTCATAACCTGCGGAAAGTTTGCGTGACACCATGTAATCCATCTTGTCCGAGAAGGTGTATTGCTCTGAAAAGAGCCGGTAACTTAAAGTTTTGGACAGTGTGTACTCTGGCCTTTATCAGGAGCCTGTCCTCTTTGAAAAAGATGACTTTACATGGTGTCCCCGCAAACTCTGCATTGTGCTTCCTCCATGCAAACCTTGCAAGTCTGATCTTCATAATAACCTCTTTTCCAGTCTGAGGTTCTGTCAGCCAAGAGGAGGCTGGCCTCTGTTAGCAGTTCACTGATAGCACTGTCTGCAGACTTGGAATGCACTGATGGGCTGCATAAAGACTATGTGACCTCCCTCTACTCCATCTGTTATGACTCTGTGTAAGTGTGTGTTGTTTTATTTTAGTTGTTTTGAAGTTCACCAAAAGATGTACAGTGATATGCATTTGCTTTTATGTGAGAATGTAATTCGATGAGGGTTTGCCCTACCCGACATGTATGTACAGTAGTTAGCGCTGTATGCTCAGTGCTTTGCACGATTGCCTGGTGATTTGGAAAAGTGAGAATGTAAATCAATGAAGGTTTGCCCTACCCGACGTTTACAAGCGCTGTATGCTCAGTGCTTTGTTTGATTGTCTGGTGATTTAGATACGTGAGAATGTACGGTAATTCAATGAGGGTCTTCCCTACCCGACCTGTAGTTAGCACTGTATATTCAGTGCTTTGCCCGGTATCCTGCTTTAGATGAGCAGCAGGCTAGGTAAATAATACATGTACCGGTAGTTGTTGTTTACCCACAGTGAATTTTGATTTGCATCGATGATGTCATTCAATGAGGGTATGCACTACTCGGTGTACAACTAGGTTCAACCCACCACTGCTCTTACCACCCATGCTATTATGCATTTGGATAAAGGATTTCTGCCAATTAATGGATTTTGAATGGATAGTGCATTGATTTTGAAGTATAGTACATTGTAAAGGAAGAGGGTGATCAAAGTCATGCGATGTCTCGCATGATTTTACCTCTTCCTTTACCTGTACCACTGCGATGAACAACCCCTTCATTTCTATACATGTAGTACATTGATTTGGATCTGTTTGTGTATTTCAGGACTGGTGTGGTTATAATGCTGATGAGTGGAGTGCTAGCCGGTCTCTTCTTCACCTTCATCATCCTCTGCATCATCAAACTGAATGGCCGGTTGGGTAAAAGGTTGGCTTTTTCATGACTTTCGCCACTGTTATAGGCACCACACTGTACCACTCTAGAGATCACTATCCAGTTGCATCCAGTTGCATCTCTCTAGTGACAAACCACGACCTTAACCTTTCCGGGGGTTTTTGTGATGGAGGATGAATCCTGAGTGCTAAGCCTGATGGATAGGCCTTTGCCCAGCACATTGCTTAGGCTCCTGCTCCAGCTTTGTCTCCCAAAAGTTGACAATGCAGGATGAGGGTGTTCTTGGCCGAAATTGTGAGCCTGAGCCTGAGCCTGAGCCTGAGCCTGAGCCTGAGCCTGAGCCTGAGCCTGAGCCAGAGCCTGAGCCAGAGTCAGAGCCAGAGCCAGAGCCTGGGCTTGAGCCTAAGCCTCGGCCCTGAGCCTGAGCCTTAAGCCTGAGCCTTAGCCTTGAGCCATGGTTTTGGTAAAGGGGCCGTGGTGGAGCCTTGGATCTCTCATCCCTGGTTCCCTGACACACTGAAACCGGTAACCGGTATACTAATGCCATAACACTTTCATGCTTTATGTGTGCTTTATAGTTGAGGCTTCAAAGTTAACATCCCAGGTCCCCACCATTTCTTTTTTATAATGTACAGTAGCACTGGTACCCCAAACAGATCATGTGAATGGTTTCATATGTGCTTCATAGTTGAGGGCTTTGATATGAACTTTTCTGGTCCTCACCATTTTATTTTACTCAAGTTTGTTCACTCAAAGTTGAGCTCGACCTCGGCCTCATTTAATGATATGGCGCACATATTATGTATGCCCCCTCCTCCAGTCCACCCACAGCTGGCCTATCAGGAGTCCTTATCGCCTGTCAGTCAAGAGTGGCACCAAATTCCATGTGGCTACAATTATACACAGTCCTGACTGGTCTTATGAATAGGCTGAAGCTCTTCTTTACATTGAGCAGACTGTAATCACACTGATTCTTATTAAAGTGAGTCTCTTTGCTTAAGGCCTTTTCACACTACACACATTCTTCCTGGGGTTTTCTCTGAGATTTATAATCCCACCGCTGATTCACACTTGACCTACCGTACATTTTCTCACTCTGCGGGAAAATAATGTCCCTTGGATTTGCTCCATTGATTCACGTTACCAGCCATTTCCCAGGAATGGCAGTGACCTTCAAGTGTCAAAAACCAGCATTCACTGCCGGTCTCAATCACAGCACAGCCCTTGGGTTAGCTAAACCCCGTCTGAGATCCATGCAAGTTCCTATTTTGTAGGAGACAGCATCACTCCGGGGATTTTCTCAGCCCTGGTTGAGAGCCGAGTTAACGGCGCTTACCTCCCTGGGTTATGCCAATTTCCTTGCAAATGGGAACAAGTGTCAAGGCAGGTTTAGCTACATGTAGCCCTGCAATTGATTTCATCAAACTCATCGTAACTTACGATCAATCGCTAGACAATGAGCGATGCACAGAAACCACACTGCCTATCACAACCTACGATGGGTTGACCATGTTTAGTTGATTTACGATGCATCGTATCACATTTGTGAAACCAACCCTTGGGATTGTGTGCTGTGACGGACACCGTGAAGTGAATGTAGTGTGAAAACAATTGCCATCTTCATTTTCTACCCCCGGGGAGTCGGTGTAGTGTGAAATACATGCAATTAGAATCAATGCTTTCCTTGCCTGCGGTTCATTATCCTTTGGTCTTTCTTGTCTGTCTGCCGTAGAAAACTCGCTTACGGCGTAGATCAGGAGGATCCCTTCCTGCCTCCCACAGAGAACACCACGGCAACGCTGGAGCGTTACCAGAGGAACATGGAACCCCCACGGAGGCAGGAGCCCCCTCCCCCGTTGCCCTCTGACCCCAGGGCACGACCCATCTCCTTGTCCAGCTCCTTGCAGGGCTACAGGTGGGCTAACCCTTCTCCCCCTCCCTCCTCAAAACAATTCAAAACAATTTGTGCATCGGTTCACACACTAGAGAAGCCTGTTGGATTTTCTTTCTGTGGGAGCCAGTGATTGGGTCACTGATTTCCATGCAAGATATTCCCTGTTGGATTGGTGGTGGGAGCCAGTGTTTGGATCATTGGTTCCCATGAAAGGTATTCCCTGTTGGATTGGTGGTGGGAGCCAGTGGTTGGATCATCGGTTCCCCACACCACATTTTAGCTGCTGGACAGATGGTTGGAACCAGTTGTTTAATCACTGGCTCTCACACCACATATTACCAGTTTGAGGAATAGTGGGAACCAGTGATTTAATCACTGGCTCTCACACCACATATTACAGTTTGATGAATAGTGGGAACCAGTGATTTAAACACTGGCTCTCACACCACATATTACCAGTTTGATGAATAGTGGGAACCAGTGATTTAATCACTGGCTCTCACCCCACAGATTACAGTTTGATGAATAGTGGGAACCAGTGATTTAAACACTGGCTCTCACACCACATATTACCAGTTTGATGAATAGTGGGAACCAGTGATTGAATCTCTGGCTCTCACACCACATATTACCAGTTTGATGAATAGTGGGAACCAGTGATTTAATCACTGGCTCTCACACCATTATATTGTCAGTTTGATGAATAGTGGGAACCAGTGAATGAATCACTGGCTATCACACCATATATTGCCAGTTTGATGAATAGTGGGAACCAGTGAATGAATTACTGGCTCTCGCACCACATATTACCAGTTTGATGAATAGTGGGAACCAGTGATTTAATCACTGGCTATCACACCACATATTGCCAGTTTGATGAATAGTGGGAACCAGTGAATGAATTACTGGCTCTCGCACCACATATTGCCAGTTTGAGGAATAGTGGGAACCACTTGTCCAGAGATCTGTGTGAGTCATACAGTCCATGGCTCCACGGTTGCCGAGGTCTCTAGCAGCGCGAAGGCATAACTGCAGCTTGAGCAATGGCTGACGCTTATCTCGCATTGTAGACTGCGTAACCAGATAACATCGTAGTGCATTTCACAACATTGACTGTCTACTGGTGGTGGGTTGAATTAACACACAGTCACACACTTGTAGATTCCATTTTGAGTTTCTTGTAGGGAGTATACAGCCACGTGCTTCTCTATTACTACACAGCAACCAAGATCCAAAAGTGACATGAAAATATGTCAGGCAAACTGCTGACTGACCTGACTGGATATGTATAGGCCTATAAATGTCAAACAATCACGAGGGCCAGGTGTTATGACCTTGTCAGGATTTCTCTGATTGCGAAATGGTCCTGCTAGGATTGCAAACATCAGCAGCCTAAATCAGAATATACAGCTATCTGTACAGGTGTACAGGTGTACAGCTATCTGTACAGGTGTACAGCTATCTGTACAGGTGTACAGCTATCTGTACAGGTGTACAGCTATCTGTACAGGTGTACAGCTATCTGTACAGGTGTACAGCTATCTGTACAGGTGTACAGCTATCTGCACAGGTGTACAGCTATCTGTACAGGTGTACAGCTATCTGCACATGTGTACAGCTATCTGTACATGTGTACAGCTATCTGTACATGTGTACAGCTATCTGTACATGTGTACAGCTATCTGTACAGGTGTACAGCTATCTGTACAGGTGTACAGCTATCTGTACAGGTGTACAGCTATCTGTACAGGTGTACAGCTATCTGTACAGGTGTACAGCTATCTGTACAGGTGTACAGCTATCTGTACATGTATACAGCTATCTGTACATGTATACAGATATCTGTACATGTATACAGCTATCTGTACAGGTGTACAGCTATCTGTACAGGGTTAACCCATCGTCTTCTGAGCCATGAGAAGCAGTTACAGGCAAAGTGTCTTGCTGGGGGACACAAGCCACACAGGCCTTTCTCCCTTCCCCTTGGAATAGAAAGTTGGAATTGAAGCCCCACAAGCTTCATCTTGTCCAACGGGGGCTTTGAGAATGACATACTGCAGGAATCTTGTCCTCCATCAATAACCTGAATGCAGAGAGGGTTGGCCACACTAAGGGAAGGTTGAAATGCTGTCAAATTTCTTCTCAATTTCTTGGGCCATTTTTTAAAGAGGTGACCCTCCCAAATAAACGAAGAGGAGGAAAGATAGAAGAATAAAACACATCCGAATCCCGCTTCCAAATTTGCAACTTTCAGACAGCATTCGCCTAAACCCATCCGGGCTCTGAATGTTTTCAGATTCCTTCAACAGGAAGGGTAAGTCTTGGTCACCCTAAGTCACTTGTCACCTCCCCTCATCCCTGCCCTGTCCTGTCCTGCACTGTCCTCCTTGCCCTGTCCTCTCTTCTACTTCCTCTCCCTTTACCTGTCCCTGTCATTCTAACTCTCCCTGTCCCTGTCCCTGTCCCTGTCCCTGTCCCTGTCCCTGTCCCTGTCCCTGTCCCTGTCCCTGTCCCTATCCCTCTCACTCTCCCTCTAACTCTTCCTGTTCCTGTCCCTGTCCCTATTCCTGTCCCTATCCCTGTCCCTCTCCCTGTCCCTCTAACTCTTCCTGTCCCTCTCCCTTTCCCTCTCCCTCTCCCTCTCCCTCTCCCTCTCCCTCTCCCTCTCCCTCTCCCTCTCCCTCTCCCTCTCCCTCTCCCTCTCCCTCTCCCTCTCCCTCTCCCTCTCCCTCTCCCTCTCCCTCTCCCTCTCCCTCTCCCTCTCCCTCTCCCTCTCCCTCTCCCTCTCCCTCTCCCTCTCCCTCTCCCTCTCCCTCTCCCTCTCCCTCTCCCTCTCCCTCTCCCCATCTCCCCATCTCCCCTCCCCCATGGATTGTGGCAGTTCCAAACCAATACCATGCTGTTGCTCTCTCTGTCTCGGCACATGGCACCAGACTAAAAACACAAGAACCCCTGACTCCTCCAAAGCTTGTCCACATGTAATGCTCAACTGTGCCTTGGCGTCACACTGATGGTGTTTCACTGTAGAAACTGTCGTTTATGTCTGTCAAACACCAATAAATTGAAGTTACAGACTGGTTGACATTTCAAGGTCTTTTCCTCTCAAAACTAAAATGCAGAACCTCTTCTCAACTTAAATTTTCTCATCAGGGTGGTATTAGTTTTTTGGCCTTTGACCTTCCTGAGGGTCCCGAGTTCAAATCCCAACAACAGGGCACAGCTCAGATTTTCAGTCACCAACTTGATTGCACTGGTTTCTACCCAGAACATTATCTGTCTCTCTGTCTCTCTGTCTCTCTTTTTCTCTCTCTTTGTCTCTCTGTCTCTCTCCCTCTTCCTCTACCTCGCCCCTCCCTCTCTCTCTATCTGTGACATTATCTCTCTTCCACACACAAAAGTGGGATTCATGTCATAACATTGTTACATGGTTGTATCACAACCAAAATGTCAGCTGTGATTTTGTTTTAAGCCAACTGCCCAAAACCTGAGCATAGTTATAGTGGATATACATGTAGCCAAACAATCCTGCAGGGTTTCTTGGGTGGGAGGGGGGAGGGGGCTAGAAATTCATGTATACTGTAGCTGTGTAGTGCATCCAAAATGGCTGACACTTTACCACCACCGATGTCCTGAAGCTCATAGTGTTTGTTTTTTTCTGCTGTAGGCTGTTGTTTGAATGTTTTCACCAATAACGCACACTCTGCATGACATAGCCGTATGCCGCATGGGCAGGTAGTGTGGATCACGGCTTTTCTGTGTCACGCGCACACCATTGCATTGGTTGCCATCCACAGCAAGGATTACATGGAACTTGGGACACTAGCTGATTGGTTGCATGTCGAGGGAAAGAGTGAGAGGGGAAAACAACCAATAATCCAAACATACTTCTGTTTCTTCGGTTGCACATTTTCAGCCAGTCAGTCCAAGCTTTGTTTCACAATCCATTGCTCTCATTGAAGTGATGCATTTTGTGGTGGATCTTGCTTCTGATCTTGATGATGAGTAAATTGCACGTTGAAATATGTGCTGTTTTCCTTGAGGACAAGAAAATATCAAAAATTAGGAGGGTCTACATTTTGATCCTAACATGACCTTTCTCAAAGGTAGAGAAAGGTCCTGCTAGGATCAAAATGTCAGACCCTCCTAATTTCTGATTGTTGCATTTTGGTCATTTTAGTCAGTAAGCAGTTTGCAATTTTTTTGCATATTACTCCAGAAAATGAAAAATCCGAGGGGCTGATATTCGGATGCTATCAGGACTCTGAGAAAGGTCCTGCTAGGATCAATACCCCAGGGCCCTGTGCTTTTTTGAGATTGGAATTCTGGTCATTTCAGTCAGCAGTTTACGTAAATTATTTCAAAGATTATGTAATTTAACTTATGAGTGACATTAGAGAGGTTTTGCAAGTGAACGGATGCTGTTAGTGCAACAGAGACGTCACCAATTATGAAATTATACGCTACCTGCTTTCTGCTAAATGTGCAGACAACACGGATATCTCGCTCACTACTCGTAAGGAAGAAACGCGTAGGAAAATTTCAATTTCTAGCAAACTGTCTTTACTCTTTGGGTCCAGATGGATGGTGTTGTCCAGAAAGGATTAATCGCTGAATATGTATGGGTCATTTTTGTGAGTTTCAAAGACTGAAATATGAACAGATAAGTCTGAATGTATGGTATCAAAACTTGGATGCATGGTGTCAGGAAAAAGACTTCACTTTGTACTTTTTTGACACAGCGTTGGGATTGCGAACAGCGCAACCAATACGCCGGCATTGTGAAACAGAATGACCACTACCTGGTGTGGATAGCTAAACATATGCGTACGCGTATCCGTTGGCCTGTGAAACTTCTCTATTGTCCAAATGTCACAAGTTACAACTGGTGTTTCCATTCTAGCACGACATTTCTGAAAGGCAGAATGATTCTGAGTTCCTGAATGATTCTGAGCTGAAGAAAGCTCCTGCTTGGAAGTGTTCAGAATCTATCTGCCTTTCAGAAAGGTCCTGCAAGGATGGAAATCCTAGACTAGAATGGAAGTCCTGCACTAGAATGGAAGTCCTAGACTAGAATGGAAGTCCTAGACTAGAATGGAAGTCCTAGACTAGAATGGAAGTCCTAGACTAAAATGGAAGTCTAGAATGGAAGTTCTAGACTAGAATGGAAGTCCTAGTCTAGAATGGAAGTCCTAGACTAGAATGGAAGTCCTAGACTAGAATGGAAGTCCTAGACTAGAATGGAAGTCTAGAATGGAAGTCCTAGACTAGAATGGAAGTCCTAGACTAGAATGGAAGTCCTAGACTAGAATGGAAGTCCTAGACTAAAATGGAAGTCTAGAATGGAAGTCCTAGACTAGAATGGAAGTCCTAGACTAGAATGGAAGTCCTAGTCTAGAATGGAAGTTCTAGACTAGAATGGAAGTTCTAGACTAGAATGGAAGTCCTAGTCTAGAATGGAAGTCCTAGACTAGAATGGAAGTCCTAGACTAGAATTGAAGTCCTAGACTAGAATGGAAGTCCTAGACTAGAATGGAAGTCCTAGACTAGAATGGAAGTCCTAGACTAGAATGGAAGTCCTAGACTAGAATGGAAGTCCTAGACTAGAATGGAAGTCTAGAATGGAAGTCCTAGACTAGAATGGAAGTCTAGAATGGAAGTCCTAGTCTAGAATGGAAGTCCTAGACTAGAATGGAAGTCCTAGACTAGAATGGAAGTCTAGAATGGAAGTCCTAGACTAGAATGGAAGTCCTAGACTAGAATGGAAGTCCTAGACTAGAATGGAAGTCCTAGACTAGAATGGAAGTCCTAGACTAGAATGGAAGTCTAGAATGGAAGTCTAGAATGGAAGTCCTAGGCTAGAGTTGTGTTGTTCACTTCACTGCATGTGCTTTCATAACACGCTGGTTTTGGAGGGGCCTTGTTTGTGAGATTTTGCATCGTGATACTCGCTCAGTGCTGTGTTAGAAATGCTATGGACAGATGTTTACTTTGTGCGTCAGTCGGCGTAGACTGTGTGATCCACAGACATACTGATAACCTATAGACTTAGTCAAATTACCGGTAGAAACAGCATTGGGATACCATAATGTCATGGGGACAACTGATGTCACACCATGGGAAGTAGCTATCCATAGCCATAGCTATAGCTTTTGCTATAACCATAGCCAAAGCTATAGCCATACCCATTCCCATACTCATTTCCATAACCATACCCATAGTCATAGACAAAGCAATACATCTAGCTATAACTTTAGCCATAGCCATAGCCATAGCCATAGTCATTGATCCCACCTGAGGTGTCAATAAGGTGGCGGAGGGAGATCATGTCTAGTTCCAAGACTTTGCCCTTTCTCAACATGCAGTCAGCGATCATAGTCAGAGCCCCCACTTACTCCACCTGGTTTCATGTCTCCTGTTTTCATTCCATGTATCAGCCATGAGGCGGGACCCAGCAGTTCCAGCCAGCGATGGCCCGCAGCAGCGTCCTCGCAGCAGCAGCAGCAGCAGCAGCAGCAGCAGCAGCAGCAGCAGCAGCAGCAGCATGGCAGCCGCAGAGGCTGGCCAGCGGCAGGCGCGACCCCAGCAGCGGCAGGCGCGACAGCAGGGCCATCTTCCTCCAACCAGCCTGTGAGCCATGAGGGCTACGACTCCCCACCCCCATCTGTAAGTGCACACACTTGATGACATGACTACGTGTCTGGATGTCACCACACAGGCAGAGATCTAATTCTGTGATAGTACCCCCCCCCCTACACTTCTTTCAAGCTCTGCCTTGGAGAAAGGTCCTGCTAGGATCGAAACGTCAGGCCCACTAAATTTTATGATTCTTTCAAGCTCGCTGAAAATCAACCAACAGCAGACTGTTGGTCTGTTCAGCTGCAACCCAGGGCTTTCAGGAAAAGCTTGTATCCAAGGGGAGGTGTGGATAACCAGTCTTCTATCTGTGTGTCCGAGCATCTCTCAGGAGCAGCAGGGTCTCTGTCTTGTAGGTTTTCAACAAACGCACGCTGAGGTGTTTCCAGATTTCAGCCCACTTTATCCCATCATCCACCTCGGTTGGTTCTTTGCGGAATTTGCAGAGAACTGTTCTGAGTGCTGGTGGTGTTGCCGTGCACCAAGCCCTCTTGAACTGTCCACCACTCTTGTCCATGTGTTAATAGAAAACAGACTCTTTTCAGTCTACCATGAAACAATATGTAGCACGACAAAAGCCACACAGATGAGCGATTGTGCCAGGTTTGACTCGTGTGTACACATAGCTTGTACTCTCCTAGATTTATGTCACAGTTATTCATTGTTCCTCAGTTTTGAAAATGGCACATTGTTAAAAACCAGGTCATGGTCACTGGAAGGTGACTAGATGTGAAGTGGTTCAGCACACAACTACAAAGAACCTGCAAGGATCTAAATGTCAGGCCCTCAAATCCTGCTGTTGTTTGGATAGAGAGTAAACTGTGTGCCCTTTCTCTTGTTCTTTTTCCCCCTCCTTCAATGAACTGCAGTATACTCTCGCAATGAGCCGTGACAACCAGCGACGACACAACAACAGCGGCCGACAACACCAGCAACACCAGCAAGGAGACCGCCTCAGCTCGGGAAGTCTCGTCTAGAGTCACCCTAGTCACCCCACGATTTGTTTCCTTTTGGCAGCCTGGACCACTTTTCCAGACAAAGGACTTCCGTATATTGTAGAGCAGAGACTGTGGAATCACTGCACTCCTTCCATTTTTAGTCCACGATTGAAGCCCATCCATCGTCACGTTACAACGCCACGCTTCCACCTAATCATTAGAAACTGACCCACTTGTTTGATTGTCAGGAGGAATCCTAAGGATCCTAGATGATATCATGGATTTGCATTGAGGAGAATGTAACCCGATGAAGGTTTGCCCCGATCCCCGGAGGAACCAAGGATGCTTCCTGTGTCATTCTCCAGCAACATCGCAGGAGTTTGACCCAAGTCCCGTGGGAACACGGCTTAATACCCTCTCTATCCTCACTTCCACAGTCTTCATAAAAATCTGTACATTTGTGCTGAAAACCCATCAGAACCTGAGAGATAGTCTCACTGCCCTCAACTTTGAAATCTGATCTCTTTTGTTTTACTTCCTATTCCTTCGGGGGGCTCAGTGACTGCAAGACCCTTCTTCCAGCAGTGGGGTGCCCTTGGGGGGGAAAGATTGAAAACAAATCACATGTGTGGCTTCCTGACGCCTTTGCCAAACATTCGCAGATTCTTGCCTTGATCGCTCCAAGTGAAGTTCATTCAGAAAGAAGAACAATCCAAAACAAGCCAAACTATCAAACCATGTGACTATAATGGATGTGTTTCCTATGGCCATTTTTATACAGAGTGTAGCTGAAAAAGAAGCGTTCTTGTTCTTGGTATAAAGTAGCCTGTTTGTTTTTTCAAATGTGGAGAATTTGATTGGTCGATGCATTCCTTGTGATTATAATGGGTTTCCATGGTAACTGTAAACATGGATACCAAGCAAACAGAAGCATCACCAAATAAGGATTGTCAGCCAGCTCATTGATGAGAGACTTACAGAGTGGGATGGCAGTAGACTATCCATTCTCTCTATCTCAAAGCTGAACATGTGCTGTGATTCACATACCGATGCTAAGCATCTCAAAGTCTTCATCCAATTCACACACAAACATCTTGGAGGAGACTAACAAGGACCTTCCATAATTGATCAAAGCATTTTTTTTTATATTCCTATTCAAAATGTATCTTTCCTCGATCGTCTCTGCATTTGAATAAGGCTTCTTGGAATTTCTTCTTTTGGTACTTGTGGAAGATTTTGTTTGGGACATCCGAGTGGGATGTACAGTATTTTGAACAAAAAGCAGAAACTATATTCTTCTTAAAAAAATCCAAGCAAGTCCTGGAATAGAAAATCTAAGATGTCTGTATATCAAGATGTAGTTTTTTTATACTGGTCTCATGACTCTATGAACGCATACTCATTTCTGTAGTCGGTTAGATTGGTTGTCCCTAACTGTCTAGTTTTGAAAAACAACTGTAGTAGGTCCTCAATTGAGCACACCATTGGGTTTTTTAACTGAACACAAAGTGAACAAATTTCTATTTTAAATGATATGCACGTTATAAGCCTTTTTACACTCAATCCTGAAAAAAAAAACCAATGTGAAGCTAATTTGTGAGATTTTAACTTTTGTTTGCTGCCAAAGTTCTTTACATCACAAAGTACACATCAAAGACAGTACGAGAATTGAAAAGTACCACGGTGCCAAGCACCTGTAATTTACATCTAAGTTAGTTGTCTGGGAACTTCTGAACAATTTTGAACAATGGCAAAGAACGCCAATACGCCAGACCAAAGGTATCGGGTTCCTGTCTCGGTCCAGTCAAAGTTTCTTTGTAAGTTTTTGAAGATAGTCGTAGTACTTTTTTTAGACTGAATTCATTGAATTTTTTGGGGCTTGCTTCCAATGCACATTTTTTGGCACCAATTTTCCTCCATCAATGATGCAGAAAGAATATATGTATGTATATAATTCTATTCTGGGCAGAGGTTTGTAGCGTGCCTTCGGTACAGCTGAAGATGAATGGAGAATGCTGTACAAAGGCCATCACGGAATACTAAACACGATAGCTGAAATTGAAATCTCGATCCAGTTGCGATGCGAGAAGCCATGCATTCATGTATAAGCTTTGTCATTGATAAGAATATAACGAACTCATTTTAAGAAAGTCTTAACAAAAGTTAAATTGCTTGCTAACTTAAATGCCCAAAATGCAAATATCATAGATTTCGACGACCTGGCGTAACAATCCTATCTATACCAGGCATTGTGTATTTGGGAAAGGTCCTGGTAAAGGATCGTTACGTCAGGTCGTCTAAATATGAGAGAATTTATTTTTCAAAAAAGGATGAAATTTCTCACAGCGAAATCCCTGAGTTGTGTACAATTTTGGTCATGCAGGTATTTCTGGTTGCATTTTTGGGGTTTCTATCTTTTTTGTTTATGTTTGGAAAGGTTATGTTTTTAATTGCTGAGAAAACAAATCACGCACCAAATCTGTACATAGCGTAATAAGTTATAAAGTCTTTGTAAATGCAATGATCAAAAAGACAAATCACGTGCAAAGGATAGCTGAAATTGAAACCAATGTGATAATAATTATACTCCATTTTTAGCAATCCAAAGTTTTATTACTTTTTACGCTGCTTTAGTCCGCGGAGAGAGATTACCATCCATGGAACTATTATATTCAGATGAAAAAGGTTATTTTATATTTTTAGTTAATATGATTCTTGCATCAGCCTGCTTCATTTCAGATGGAAAGATTATTTTTGGCCTGAGGATAAGATATTCATTTAAACAAATCACTAGAGTGATTGAAGTTTTGCTTCTGGCAGGACCTTACTCACAGCCAGAACATCAAGGGCAAAAACAGATAGGGAGATTTATATTTTAAAGAAATATAGGTGTTACAAACTCTGCTGATTTGAATGACCAAAATGAAGCAGAAAATCTCTTTTTGGGCAGAGCTTTCTCGACCCAAATGACAAAAAGCAAAATGAGGGCCTTCATCAAAAGTATCCTTCCTTTAAAAAGGGTCCTGCCGGGATCGAAATGTCTTGCTTGGTTCGACATGTCAGCACTCGTAAGCTTCGATAATTTTTGATTTATGTACCTCGGCGAAAAAGCTTGGTTCAAAGACCCTCTTTTGTATTGAACTACATGTACTTGTTGGTTTTTTTGTGCTTGCACCGTACCCACCACAATTATCGTTGGATTTCACGTCATCAGTGCAGTGTTTAACGTGGGTGCTATACCGAAACAAGTGTGGTGGCATAGGATGCAAACCATCCGTGCTGTTTGAATGGGATGTGGTTGCCAAGCAAATGTGGTGCGGAGTGTGGTTGCTAAGCGAGTAGTGCAACGGTGCCAGATTTTTGAAATTTTCTTTTGAGGTGCTTGTCGGTTACATAGGCTTATATGCTTTAAATCTTCATCGCAGGTCGTTGGACTACAGTCAGTTCACTCTGAGTTGAGCTCGACCTCGGTTTGAATGCTATGCCATGCCTCCTCCAGTCCACCCACAGCTGGCCTATCCAAGTTGAGCTCAACCTCGGCCTCATTCAATGATATGGCAAGCCCCCTCCTCCAGTCCACCCACAGCTGGCCTATCCAAGTTGAGCCTGACCTCAGCCTCATTCAATGCTATGGCATGCCCCCTCCTCCAGTACACCCACAGCTGGCCTATCCAAGTTGAGCCTGACCTCATTGCAAGCTATGGCAAGCCCCCCTCCTCCAGTCCACCCACAGCTGGCCTATCCAAGTTGAGCCTGACCTCATTGCAAGCTATGGCAAGCCCCCCTCCTCCAGTCCACCCACAGCTGGCCTATCCAAGTTGAGCCTGACCTCATTGCAAGCTATGGCAAGCCCCCCTCCTCCAGTCCACCCACAGCTGGCCTATCAGGAGTCGTTATCGCCTGTCAGTCAAGAGTGGCGCCAAATTCCATGTGGTCACACGAACAGCAATACACAGTCCAGACTGGTCGGGCTCTTCTCACAGTGAACGGTCTGTAAAAGCCAAACGTTACTTTGATTGGGAGGAAGAGCTTGGTAAAAGAGTTTTCTAAATACGTGACGCACAGACAATGTCACTGATCTCAATGTGGAGGTTTTACGTGAAAGAATGGACAAGAAATGGTCATGTTGGTTTTGTGCGTGTTTGTATTGCACTTAATATGTATGGTTAACCGTTAAGCTTGTGAATTCAGTTTCGTTTTTGCACGTCAAGTTCAAGAAAACTTCTAAATGTCAAGCAGATTTGTTTCAAGCTTACAGACTGAAACATCAAGTTCATTCAAAAAGTGGATGAGCAAAAAAATGTTTCCGTTTGAGATGAACAAAATGTTTTCTCTTGAAAGGCAAGAAGGAAGGGCCATGTTGGCATATTGGTGCCTTGATATTTTCTATACCGTTGTCGGAAGATATTCTTTACCCAGTATATCCTGGTATTTTTTTAGTTCCAAGCATTTCTTTGGTGCCGAACTGATTTTAATTTCACTCCAAGAATGATGGCCGAATTAGGGCTGGGCCAGACATACCCCGAGCCGTGTCTGAATTATGTGGCTACGGATTGAAATAACACGCACTTCTATGGGAATCGGCCGGAGCCGCTACAGACAGCCCCCCATAGACTCGCGTGTAATTGAAATCCATAACCAACGCGTTCAGACAGGGCCTGGTGTTTTTGTTCATCATACGATCTCAGATCGTTTTTGTTTGTTTAAGGTCACTTAATTAAAAGTACCCTTGATTAGATGTACCCTTTTTGTAAATTATATAAATTAAAGAAGCATTGTACATTTTATTTGCAAACTGGCTTGTAATTTAGCAAATTTAAATCCGTCATTTTTTCGCCTTTTAATTTAAGTAACCTTTTGGGTAAAAAGAATAACTAATTGCACATTCCGGTGCACAAAGGTGCATCGTGAAGATCCGCTGTCTTTCATATATTTTACAGTTTTATTTGATTTTATTGGAATTGTTTAAATGAAACGAAGCCCACGGGTGCACCCTAACTCTCTAATCTGTGGGGTCTTAAAAACCGTTAAAAAGATCTAATTTGCATTGTTGCCAAGGGAGCAAAGGTCAGCTCACGCGAGGCAGTCTTATGGGTCACAAAATACAGCCAGCCTCCCAGAAGGAAACATGATTTCCGCCTTTCGATTTTGAAACATATCGTATGTAGGTCTTTGCAATTCCATGTAGTGCAGTTGTAGCCAAGTTGCCCGTACCGACTGCCTCGTGTGACGTCACGTGACCTTTGGGGGTCAGGGTTCAGAAACGTGTCTTCTTTTGGGATTTCATCTGTTAAGCCCAAACCACGGTGCGTGTCGGCGGTCACAACTTAGAATCTGATCGGTGTTTGTGTGGCTTGTTGCTGTTGGCATTTGTGTACTTTATCACCAAGTGCAACTCTAACCCAACTGGATTTATGATCGAAAATCTCAGTTGAATAACATCCAGACCAATACGTGGTTATGACCACCAAGACGCACCCTGAAAGATCTGAAAGATGTATAGCACTTCTGTACATCAGACGTGGGCGTGAAATTATACCTTACAATGTAATGTATTTATGCATTAAAAAGCTCAAATGGTCCATTAGTCTTAAGCCACTATAATTTTCAATGTGGAACTACTTGTTTATCCTGGGATTAAGATTGCCACTGCACAATGAAAGGCCTTTAGTAGAATTACATCTGCGCATGTGTGGTTCACAGTCGATACGTCATAGTTACGTCACTGATTTGTTAATTCTATTTCACGTAGCAACTTGCAGCCATGAGATGCTTGTGCGCACGCTCAGCGTCAGCACTGGTTCGAACGTATCTGCGGAACACCAGCGATTATATGCCTTTACCAATTGATGTCTTTCACTGGTACCCGTCATAGAGACCGTTTTATTGAGCACGTCGTGTGCATTGCAGAAAGGTTCATGCAGCCATACTGGTTTCCTGACACCGTTCTGCTTGACACTCGACGACTGTTGGAAAGAATGGATTCGTTTTGGTCATCCAGAGAGGAAAGGTGAAAAGCAGAACGGCTGCTGAGTCCTAAGAACTCACAATCCAAAGGTGACCTCTTGAGCCACAAACGATTTCTCTTAATTCTAGAGGTAGTGGGAATTATGATCTACACGTTGTAGTCCAGACACGAACGCCTGGTGCTACTTCGCTCTCATTTCCGTGTGGCTGTAAACATCTATGGTCTCCAAGGCACCGGGCGTATTCGAAGGGAAAGATGGTTACGTGTCTTTATGCATCGCTATGAGTTTATCACCAACGGTCGACCAATGTTTGTGAGCTGTTTTTTTATAATGAACTCACAATGCCGTTAATAGTGGGTTGATTTTGGGGAGTTTTATGTATCTGGCGAAAGGAAATTGTAATGTGTTGTACAAATTGATGCGCTTGCCCTGTTTAAACAAAATATTAATAAAAATACGGTCGGTAGTGGAACTTTGCTGCGTGTGTGGTTCTATGTATTGGTTTACTTGGAGCTGTGTATGGTCGATAGGTCTGGTACCCTGTCTTTGTGCGCTTGTTTATCCGCTCACTAGCTCTACACATAAAACCCATACAGACTGCACATTAATGACAAACAGTGTTTTAGTATTCATTATCTTCATTGAAACAAATACAGTACTCCATTCCCTCCAATTTGGCCCGGGAAGTGACATGTAAACTTTATTTTACAAGAGAACATGGTATGGGTGACAAAAATATTTTGAAGGACATGTGAACCAAAGTGGCAACTCTGGTGTCCGAATTTAGTGGCTACGGCCGTTAATAACGCACAACTCTATGGGAAACGGCTGCACTCGCTAGCTGGAGGGCTTCCCATAGGTTTGTGTGTAATTTGAAGGCATAGCCAATGTAAAGAGGCTGGGTATTAGTGGCGCGTTTGTCATTGATTGCATTTAATATGACGTCATTATACGTCCCTGGTCACGGTCACCAAGCCACGCCCCTGCTCTTCGCTGATTGGTCAGAATTCCCAGCAATGGCGGGCCGAGTTTAGGCTGGTTCCCGTCCCCTACCTAGTCTCCAGACGTATCACGTCCTCCGAAATGTTATGGCCGAGTTGACATTACGCAGTCGTCTGCTCGCGAGGCCTTGCCCGAGTTCATTGGCTACGACTTTCATTTACACACGTATCTATGGATGGCATTGACAAGCGGCTGCAGTGTTACTGTCGGCCGTAGCCAGTGAGTTACGGACACAACCTGGTAACTTGTTAAACTCCAAATTAACGAGGTACGTGAGAGACATACGGTCTTAATTACAAATAGGCATTCTGATCTAAGGTTAATTAATATTTTCAGTACATTGGAAACATATGGCACACCAAAGTAACTCGCGTTGCATCGAGTGCTCTCAATGGAAAACAGCGGTTCACTGTAGAATTAAGAACAAAGTTTATGCATGCCGATGTAAGCCACCTATTCAGAACTTAACAACCTCCCCGCCGCCATTTTTAAAAACCAACAGAGACAACTAAAAACTGCTAATCCGATGAAAAGCACGTGGAACGCGTGGAACGTCAGTGCCAGTGCGACGGACACAAGTTGCAGACTTCGAAATGAAAGAGTGAGTTATTTAATATGAATTCACGTCGTCTGTGAGATAACGAACGATGATAACATTCTTGTCCCAGTAATTGAGTAAATTAATGTCAAATCTCACAACGACAGTGCGATAGAGCACCAGTGCTGTTAGACCATGTTACTTGTTAGACGCGTAAACTGTACCCACGGACTGTACCTACGCTACACTGTAGTCCTGGTACAAACTGGGAAAGTACCGCCGTACTAGTCCCAGTAACTTAGACCTTACAACTTACAAGTCGCCCTTTCTAAATTTGGAGGGGTGGGGCAACTGTTGGGTCCAAGGATCTTCTAAGTTCTATAGGCAAATTCGATTTTTCGACTACCCCGACCGAAATCTTCAGATTTTAACCCGAAAACAGCCGTGAAACTGTCCCACGCACCCATCGTTGGGTTCAGTGAGAATCATACATTCTAACCCTAGATGTCTATACATGTAGAAGGTCCTTGCACCCTACAGTACAGTCACCCGACCCCATCCATTTTTTTTTTTAAATGGGCGACTTGCAAGGTCAACGTTACTCTGAATACCATCGTATACCAAGTTCCAAACTGCAGTGATGCATGTGATGAATGAATATTCTTATGTACAGTGGTACAGGTGACCTTGCAATTTTGAAAGAATCTGTCTTGCATAATGTGTAATTCTGTAAAGGCTCTTAATACCATATGATATGGTATTAAATATTGCTTGGATATGATATCCAAGCAATATTCAGCCAGAAACAAGATTTTCTTGAGAAATAATAAACCCTAACATTTCAGAACCTTAGATCACAAATTCTGATTAAAACGTCAGGCCCTCCTAATTTTTGAGATTTGAATTTTGGTCATTTTAGTCACTTAATATAAATGTAGCATTTTGCAAAATGTTTCCATATTTTTTACATGTAATTTTAGAAGTAGTATTCTCTCAGTTACAACTTTACAGTAGTTACATCGTATTCTGCATTATAAGTAGATGTTCTTGAATTACCTTGCAAACTACTCTGCCATTAAGTGTCAAACTGTAGCTGTTTTTGTTCGGAAAGTTAGTTTAAAGGCCCTACACAACATTGGTAAAGATCAAAAGTTTGCCATAGTGTGCTAACCCATTAAACATCCCAAAACAGCAATCCTGCGAAAGTTTTAGCTCAAATGGTGATCTGAGAGAGTAGAAAAAGGTAAAAAACAACGTCAAGGTTTTTGCACCATTCTGTAGTGTAAGAAATAGTTTATTACTTGCAAGTAATAAACTATTTGTTGATGTTCGAGTGAAGATTTCTAGGGAAGTACAGCATCCCAGACCGTAAGATTTCAACATGAGGATTCTATCATGACCATCTACAAACTGTGTAAATTAGAATGAAATCTGTGGACATCGATGTTTTCCGATCTTCCCAATGTTGTATTGGTCCTTTAAGTGTGTAATTTGAACACAGTTCATACCTGTTACTGTCTTAAAGTCAGAAGATGTGGTTTGTGTGATCTTCTGGAATCCTCCTACAAAAGTTATGGTACAGGAAAGGATGAATAATTATATGATGCACACCTGCTTTGAATGAAGCAGAAGACATGCACTGTAGAGTTCCAGTTATCCATCATGTTGCACAGAAACAAACAAACTCGATCATCTCTTTCATTATTCAATTCCTTTATTTCTTTCACTGGATAGAAAAAAACCTTTATGTACAATTGTTTTCACCACAAGTTTCACCACACTCTCATTTTCGCTCACACAGACCTTCAAAAGGATATAACCTTGAAGTTCATAATTAGTATGCATACTATCCTGACTGGAACTTAATGAAGTAACTTCCATCAGAGGACTCAGCAAGACTCATTTAACAAAACAAAGAGAAGAAAAACAACCTTTTCTAAAAAAAAAAAAAAGAAAAAAGAGTACCGGTACACTACAAAGTTTGCCCTCAACTACATATTTGTTTCAAGTGGCCGGCCTGACTACCAGAGTTAAATTTTGACCGGCCATCCAAATTTGTTCAACTGGCCCATATGTTGCAGAGGGTTGCCCGTCATACTGATTCTTGACAGATGGCAAGACATTGCCACATTGTGCACACCTGACTGGCAAATGTTCAAGAAAGCCCTTGCTTAAGACCCAAACACACACTCTGCCTTTGAGAGAAGCCCATCTAGGACTACAAATGTCAGGCCCTTCTATTTCTGATGTTTGCATTTTGGTCATTTTCGCCAGTTAGCAGTTTGCAACATTTTTGCATATTACCAAACACCAATTAGGACTTCAACACTCAAGATCATGAATCATATTTGTCCCCACAAGTAGCCATTTCATACTGTGATTGCCGTGTCCTTGCATTCTGAAGACATGGAATGAATGTTTTTTCCCCCAGAAAAAATAGAATTCCTGCATTGTTCCTCTTTACAGCAATCTCTACAATTCATAAAAGTATAACAGACAGCTGCAATGATGTTCCCCAACGATGTGTAAACATGATAAGTTGTACCCTCCTGAGATCTTCTCGAGTCTCACGCCAACAGCATTTGCGCACCAAATTCAAGATAATTTCCTCCTGAAAGCACATATTCCTGATACATCATGAGGGATAGGGGTCTGAACTGTGTATGGTATTATATACATGTACGGCACCTTACTACAAGGAATGGGGCCGAATATGGACCAACAGCTACGGCTATGGCATTTGCCTGTAATTAAACATACACTTTCCCATTCACAAAAAGCCATAGCCAAAGCCATCAATTCAGCTCTGGCCTTAGTGACCACCGGGAATAAAGTGAAAGTACAAGGTTCCTTGTATTCTACAATGCCCACCAAATTTTCTTTAGGAAATGGGTAGGGGGGTTATACCCTTTTGGGAAGCCTGTGACCAAGCCAGATCTGCAACATTTGCTTTTGTATTACTCTAAAATTGATTATGTCTTATTTCCTTTTTTTCTGCCGCCAAACATGAAATCAAACAAGGCATTTTTGAAAGCTGCTTTTGAAAGTTGGGAGTCACAAATTGCCTGATTGCATTTCAAATTGCACAAATCGTTCTTTAGTCTTGACCTCAGGTTTGGCCTTCAAAACTTGATTTGGTTAAGATTTGTGCCTGAAACCACAGCAACTAACTCCTCTGGCTACAGCCATGGCAACGGACATTGCCAAGTAGCCTTTACTCCTGGAAATGTAGCAACAGATGCAGTTATCAGTTTGCATGAGACCAGAGTCACCAGACTCAACACAATATCAGCTGCTTCAGGCAGAGTTTCCCCTGGAATAATGTCAGTTTGAGGCGGCAACCAATAATCTGCCCCATAGATGAGTTTTGGTAGATTGTGGATGCGCTATGTTGAGGTTCCATGGGTCACAGGTCTACTGGATAAGGAAAGAGTCTAAAGCATTGCATAATGTACATGTACATGTAGAAATATACAGTGACATGCAAGGACACAGCCTACACAGCCCTTTGCATATGCTGAGGTGCTATTGTTTCGGAATTCATTTTTTTAAAGCCTGATTTTGACGCCTGAGTTGGCAGGTTTTGGAGACAAATACAAGAGGTGGCCCAGCAAAAGAATGAGATGGGCTGCCTCACATATATGCAGGGAAACCCTGGCTAGAGGAATGCTTCAGCATTTCAGCAGAATATTCTTCTGTGACTAGAAAGTCAGTGAGCCTCAAATACTTTGCCTTGTTGTTGTCAGGGGGAGGATGAGGGGATGAGGGGAGGGAAGTTGGTAGCTTCACACCTCATTTGATCTATGAGTTCCAATGATTTGGAAGATCGTACACAGAAGATACAGGACTCAGTTATGTCTAACTACCACTACTCGCCTGCCTTAATTTACATCTTAAAACTAAATAAATACATTCTTTCTCTCTGTACTGCCGACTCGTAATTTGGTAAGAAAATACTAGCTCATTTATCTCCTTTATACAACTAAATTTATACACACGTAACTGCGCTCGTAATCTGAAATAATCTGGAAGGGGAAGGAAGAACCTCCAGATGTTGAATTTTCAGGGGGGGGGGGTTAAAAGCAGCACAATCACAAAGACGAAAATTAATCTGTTGCTATGGAAAATATACATGGATACCGAAAGTGAAACTGAATGGGACTATGTCACTTGCCATCTCTCTGATATACACAGACTGGATAGCTTGTAGGGTAAGAGGCATTTTATAATATAATTTCAAAGGGGCTTCCAAAACACATTGGCTATGGCTTCAGATTACACACATGTCAATGCAACCTAATAACTAGCCGCTACAGCTAATTGCCATGGAGTTGTGTGTTATACTTGAACTACACAAGATTGGAAGGTTTCCATGGTCATGATGGTGGAAGTAGCAAGTGGAAGGTTTGCAACTTTGCGGTGACACCATGTAACACATCTCTTTTTTTTAAATTTAGTGGGCCTGACGTTTCGATCCTAGCAGGACCTATCTCAAAGGCTCTGCCTTTGAGAAAGGTCCTGCTAGGATCGAAACGTCAGGCCCACTAAATTTTAAGATTTAAATTTTGGTAATTTTAGTCAGTAAGCAGTTTGCAACATTTGTGTATATCACATCTCTTTTTTATTAATTTTTGGAGACGTAGTGTGGGTCTGAAAACAGCCGGTAACTCGATGTACTCTGACCGAAACGTTGAGTTACCGGCTCTTTTCAGAGCCACACTACGTCTCAAAAGAGATGTTACATGGTGTCACTGCAAACCTTCCACTTTATATTTGAGCTGTAGCCAGTGACACCTGGACACTACCTGACACACCTAATGCAGTTGGCATATCAGCTTGATTCACATGGTCTCTACCATCCTATAAAAACAAATCTAGGGTACTGAAGTCAAAATGCAAGTGCTGAGATGGCAGCTACTTACATCAGTCACTTTGAAAGCCTTGGTACATGTCTAGTTCATATGTGGTTCAATGGATGATCATACATGTAGCATTTACAGGTAGTTCAAACACTAATGCTGGGAGAAAAATACAGCACCTGACAATGCACAGGAACACACCTGCCGTTAATACTCTTTATAACACAGGCATCCCAATTGCAGCTCTTCACACGTACAATCTTACTCTTAAAAGGACTACAATGTCCATGATGGATATCTTAGGTCCCACTAAAAGTTTGTTTTATAGGTTTATAAGTTGTGCTTCATGAACATGTACAATTCATATAAAATCCTTCGTACACGCAACAAAAAACCAAACAGGTACACATAACTGACCACATAAATATGTCTACCGGTATGTAGTTACATGGACTTCATTTCTGACTACATCAGGGTCTATCATTGGGAAACAAATTACAAAGTTTTGGATCAAAATGACCTATTTGCAGTTTTGGATAAACTCTCAGTTTGGCATTGGAGAGGCTTTGAACTAAAATGATGAAAAAGTTGAGAATGGGACAGAAATGGTTGCATTACTTGTAAATGTTTTGCAATGAAGAAAATGGGGAGGGAACTTTGGTAAGATCAAGGGTCGACTAACTGTTGAGTAGCTTAAAAAATGCCTGACGTTTCAATCCTAGCAGGACCTTTTTCAGAGGCAGAATCGGCCGAATTTGTCATAGAAAAAGGTTCTGCTAGGATTGAAATGTCAGGCCATCTGAATGTTTGATATTTGCATTTTGGTCAGCAAGCAGAGTGCAACATTTCTGCATTACTGTTGAGTAGCTGGTCAACTGTTTCAATGTGAAGGGCATATTTCACCAATTCAGTAAAAGCTTTCTTTCCACTCATGTCACTAACCCTTTGCTATTCCCCTCAAGCACAGGGATTCACTGCAGGAAATGCAGAAGCCCTTTTGAAAATACAAAAGATCCTGGTCAGCCCTTGACATTACCCATTTCACTGGAGTAGTGACTAAAACCTCGCCCAGTCTCAGCCTTATGAGGCTTGAAAATGGAAAGTCATTACCTTCCAAAGACTCACATAGGCCTCTTGCAATGTCTTCTCAGCTTTTAGACAAGAAAGACAAAGTGCCAGAGTCAAGGCTGGTATTTCATGACACTCCATTGATGTCAACCAGAGAGCGATGCCATTCTACAACAAAAGACCTCACTAGTGTCGCTTGTCGCAGAGGATTTGTCGCTGGTGATTGTTTGGTGGGTTGTAAGGTATAGTCAGTGAAATACTCGATGGAAGCGTGCCAGGCTAATTCGTCGCAGTTGAGTCAAGTATTTCCGTGACAAAGTTTGCCACGTCGGCGTTGGTGACGGTAGCGTGTGCCAAGATGTAGGAGTGCTTCTGCAATTGGAAGGAGAAGAAACCCAAGGCTTGCACTTTAATGTTCAGACCTCAGGACTGGGAAGTGGCTACGGTGTTACATGGCGACGGTACAAGTTCAGCATTGCTTAAAGCTGCAGTCACAACCCAAGTACAGTAAATATGGCCCTGAACAGCCCGGTTTATTTCATGAGTAGGGTCTGATTACTGTGACTGGGTATAGTTTCCAATATCGCCACTGTGTGCTCAGTGCTTTATCCAATTGCCTGGCCATTTGCATCAGGAAGAATGCCACTCTGAGAGTGTTGGTCCCGTCTGGTGTGTATTCAGTCCTCTTTATATAAAATGCTTGCTTGAATAAGAAACACAGACAGAGTGGGCAGGATTTCAACCCACAACTCTTGCTTTCCTGTGCAGATGCCCGAACCACTTATCTGCAGAGTTGATCAAGGTTTTGGGGTGGATTTGAATCTGTATCGCAGTAGTTGCTGTGGTCAATTAAAGATATAATAAAATCTGAGCAAAAGCAGTTGCAACTTACCATAAGCCTCAGGTATGTTGGCCTCTCAGTCCAAGTCTTCTTTAGGCTGTTCATAACAAAGGAGAAAAACCAAACAGAAACCAACGAGGATTACAAACCAGAAGCACTTTTCATTCAGAGTGTTGAATAAGTCCAATTCTGAACATAAGATTTGGGAAGCCTTACATCGATCCAAAGTTTCATATAGGATACATAAATCAAGGTTTTTACCACCAAAACAACAACAAATTGACACCTCTGAATTATAGACAGATGTATATGGCCTTGACAGTCTAAAACAAGTATCAAATTACTGGGTGGTAGCATCTTGTGAAGTACTCTGTAGCTACGAAAGCTCATGCCTCATTGTGGATAATTTACTAGTTTTAATAAAGTGCTACCTTCCAGTATTTTGAATTACAAAACAAAGTGCAAACAAAGGCAGACCAAGGAGAAAAGTACAGTAGGTGAAAAGACCAAACTGACAATTGCATCTAGGTTTGTAACTCACCATTGGCCGATAAAATCTTCCAATTCTTGTGAGTATCTTCCCTCGGGAAGCTTAGGAGACGGTTCCTTCACAACTTGTCTTAACTGAGCGAACGGGTTGCCCCACTTCTCATAGGGAAACTCATTTGTTGCCAGCTCAAACTGAGTCAAACAAAAAGAGAAATGGAATCCAAGGATTGCTTGAACTCAAATTTGCAGCAACATGAATGAGTGTGTATTAGTCCCATGGTCTGCAATAGACCGATTGCGCGACCAATGTTCACATGCCATTACGTGACTTATAGTGGGTATTTTTGCATCTTATTTGCCACAGAGCAGCGATGGAAATGTACAAAGAAGAATGTGGACAACATGATAGTCTTCTTTGCTCATTTCAACTCCTGTCCTGCGCCAAATGAGATGAAAAAATACCCACTTTAAGTCACGTGATGGATGTAAACATTGGTCACGCAATCGGTCCATTGGATGCTTGTCCTGCTCCTGGGGTTAAATCTTATTTCTGGAATGCCACAATTGGGATTTCAAGAGACCTCACCTTGATAAACGTATACTTGATGAAGGTCAACACATCAAACAAGGTCAGCACACTAGGGGCACACTACCGGTAGGGGCAGGGTCTTGGCTCAACCATTCAGAGTGACTAGCACTGCGGGTCCACTTCATCTCTCCTTATCTTGGGAGACTTCATAATCAGATTTCAAGGAATCCATCATCTCACCTCCAATCATTCTTCATAAGTCAATCATTCTTCATAATTTGTGCACCTCCAACCTTCATCGGGGAGCCCTTGGACGCAGTCTTTTCATTGCATTTTGAGGGCGTCTAAGTGTCCCATGACCCTCTTGGAATACGCCATACGATATGTGACAAGGCATTCTCTCTGAGTCCATGTTGATATGACCTATGCACTACTCACAATGGTGATACCTATAAGAGTACGCCATACAATATCTGACAAGGCATTCTCTCTGAGTCCATGTTGATATGACCTTTGCACTACTCACCATGGTGATACCTATAAGAGTACGCCATACAATATCTGACAAGGCATTCTCTCTGAGTCCATGTTGATATGACCTTTGCACTACTCACCATGGTGATACTTATAAGAGTACGCCATACGATATCTGACAAGGCATTCTCTCTGAGTCCATGTTGATATGACCTCTGCACTACTCACCATGGTGATACCTATAATAGTACGCCATACGATATCTGACAAGGCATTCTCTCTGAGTCCATATTGATATGACCTCTGCACTACTCACCATGGTGATACCTATAAGAGTACGCTCTACAATATCTGACAAGGCATTCTCTCTGAGTCCATGTTGATATGACCTTTGCACTACTCACCATGGTGATACCCAAGCTCCACACGTCTGACTTGACGTCATAACCTTTGATGTTTCCCGTGATGTCAGGATCTATTCTCTCCGGCTGTACAGAAGAACCAAAGCAAATCAGGGTTAATAACTCACATTATCCTGCAGTGATGTTACATTCAGTTCGGGGTTTCTTTTAGAGTAATGTGCAAAAATGTTGCAAACTGCTTACTGACTAAAATGACCAAAATGCATCAAAAATTAGGAGGGCCTGATGTTTTGATCTTAGCAGGACCTTTTCTCAAAGACAGAATGAACTTTCATTCTACTTTTTGGGCGTATGTTAACATTATAAACGTGATTACTAGTGGTATTCAAATCCCGATTCGGACTCCACTATTAGTGAGACTTTTCTATAAAGAATCGCGTTTATTTGCCATGTGGTGCATGTGGGAATGCTCCGGTGAATCGCAGTTTTGTTTTAAATCCCACAATGCACCGTTTGCACTTTGACTGATAGAAAGTGCTGTTCTTGTTTGTATATCTCCCTGCATGAGACATCCTCAAGGAAACACATTATTGGACCACAATTGCTTACCACAAGCAGCTCACGTTTTGTTTTCTTATTTTTCCCACTACAATAATTTGGCGTGGGTGGACGCGAGAAAAAAGAAGAAAGGTTTTTGAACAATGGCCCTTTGGTGAACCACTGGAGCATGTAATGTACACAGTGTACATGTATAAAGGATTCTACTCACTGAACCACGCTGGGAGGTGGGAGTTGACTGGGGTGTGTAATAGTCAGAGTAGATGCCAAGGGTGTAGGTGACCAAGGAGGCAGACTACGTCTCAGGTGAAGGGGGATTGTCCGTGGGCATAAAATGACCCACTGGACAAGAGATGTAAATACTGACAGTAGTTACTCACAGCCATGTAGGGTTTGCTGCCCGCCTCAATCGTCTTGGCAACCGAGTCCACCAGCCGGCCACTGATGCCAAAGTCACACATCTTGATTTGGCCGTTGCGGTTGACGAGAACGTTGGATGGTTTGACGTCTCTGTGCATGACCTTCAGCTCTGTCTGGAGGTAGTGCAGCGCACTGACAATCTGAAGAAGTAATAGACAAGACTTTATGAGATCAAGGCTGGAATTCACAAAGCCTTACGATGCATCATAACTTAATTTACGATGGATAACCCATCGTAAGTTGTGATAGAAGCCTTACGATGCAGCATAACTCAACTTACGATGGATAACCAATCGTAAGTTGTGATAGAAGCCTTACGATGCAGCATAACTCAACTTACGATGGATAACCAATCGTAAGTTGTGATAGAAGCCTTACGATGCAGCATAACTCAACTTACGATGGATAACCAATCGTAAGTTGTGATAGAAGCCTTACGATGCATCGTAACTCAACTTATGATGGATAACCAATCGTAAGTTGTGATAGAAGCCTTACGATGCAGCATAACTCAACTTACGATGGATAACCAATCGTAAGTTGTGATAGAAGCCTTACGATGCAGCATAACTCAACTTACGATGGATAACCAATCGTAAGTTGTGATAGAAGCCTTACGATGCAGCATAACTCAACTTACGATGGATAACCCATCGTAAGTTGTGATAGAAGCCTTACGATGCAGCATAACTCAACTTACGATGGATAACCAATCGTAAGTTGTGATAGAAGCCTTACGATGCAGCATAACTCAACTTACGATGGATAACCCATCGTAAGTTGTGATAGAAGCCTTACGATGCAGCATAACTCAACTTACGATGGATAACCAATCGTAAGTTATGATAGAAGCCTTACGATGCAGCATAACTCAACTTACGATGGATAACCAATCGTAAGTTGTGATAGAAGCCTTACGATGCAGCATAACTCAACTTACGATGGATAACCAATCGTAAGTTGTGATAGAAGCCTTACGATGCAGCATAACTCAACTTACGATGGATAACCAATCGTAAGTTATGATAGAAGCCTTACGATACATCGTAACTCAACTTACGATGGATAACCAATCGTAAGTTGTGATAGAAGCCTTACGATGCAGCATAACTCAACTTACGATGGATAACCAATCGTAAGTTATGATAGAAGCCTTACGATGCAGCATAACTCAACTTACGATGGATAACCAATCGTAAGTTGTGATAGAAGCCTTACGATGCAGCATAACTCAACTTACGATGGATAACCAATCGTAAGTTGTGATAGAAGCCTTACGATGCAGCATAACTCAACTTACGATGGATAACCCATCGTAAGTTGTGATAGAAGCCTTACGATGCAGCATAACTCAACTTACGATGGATAACCAATCGTAAGTTGTGATACACCGTATGGTTTCTGTGCATAACTCATCGTCTTGTGATTGGTGGTAAGTTACGATGAGTTTGGTGAAATCGACTGCAGGACAAGCATTTCAATGGAAACTAAAATGGCTCGTTCTAGTCGTTCATAAGAACAAAGATTAGTTGATTTGAAAAAAATCAAAATCAACTTTACTTTTAAACAAAGTAGGCCCCTTTGTTCAGATGAAAAAGAGCATTTCATTCTGAAAAAAAAAAATTAAAAAAGAGACTAAATCCAGAAACACCATGTGTTGAATAGAAACTTTAGATCAACTTCAATTTGACCTTTGTCATCCTGTCATTATGGATCTAACCATTTTTCTATATTTTTGTAATCATTCTACCTTTGAGAAAGCTCCTTCTTATAGGAGACCCATGTTTGATATCAAAGACCTTCAATAAAAAAAGGCTTCAAGAACCTAAAGACTACATGACCTAGCCACTGTAAGTTCTAAACTCTGCCTTTGAGGAAGGTCCTGCTAGGATTGAAACGTCAGGCCCACAACATTTTGTGAACTAAAATAAGAGTTTGAATGAGAACTGGTAAGGAAGGAGCACAACAGTGTGGCGTGTGTGCCAATGCCGTGCACTAAACTTCTGGGACAAGATGACATCACACTTGCATTCTATCCGGAGTAGAAGAGGCACAGACTAAAAGCTCTCTCCCTGATCTTAAAACCAAAGCAAACGTTCAACCTAGTCAATATAAGAATACATACAACTCAACCAATGTTCAGGTCATGAAAGAGGTCAGTGAAAGATATTTGAAACTTTATCCCTGAGTCGGCATATTCCACATCAAAGGGCAGATTCCAGAGATGCCCTCCATCTTCTCAGATCTGCCCTCACCCGAAAGAAATCTCTGATCCCAATTGACACAAGGCCTATGGCAATCCTTAACAAGATGCAAAAGAAAATAACTCTCAAATTTCTTTTTTCTCTTCAAGCTCAGATTGCTTGGGAAGGGTGGAAAATGATTTGATTGACACTGAGAATAGATGACTGTACATGGATTTGAACCAGAGACCACTAATGTCTGTTCATTTGACTTAGATGGAACTAAAAATGTTGACAAAGCTCTGCAAACCAATCCTTTATAATTCATGCTATAAATGAAAGAAAGGAAAATTGAAAACAATAATGAAATCAGATCAGATTTGAAGGTGGAAGGTTTGTGGAAGGTTTGTGGTGACACCATGTAACACATCTCTTTTGAGATGGAGTGTAGCTCTGAAAAAAGCCGGTGACTCAGACTAGATAGGATTTGAAGGTTTGCATGATGGAAGTACCAAGACAAGTGGAAGGTTTGTCGTGACACCATGTAACACATCACTTTTGAGATGGAGTGTGGCTCTGAAAAGAGCCGGTAACTCAGACTAGATAGGATTTGAAGGTTTGCATATGGAAGTACCAAGACAAGTGGAAGGTTTGTGGTGACACCATGTAACACATCACTTTTGAGATGGAGTGTGGCTCTGAAAAGAGCCGGTAACTCAGACTAGATAGGATTTGAAGGTTTGCATATGGAAGTACCAAGACAAGTGGAAGGTTTGTGGTGACACCATGTAACACACTTTTGAGACGGAGTGTGGCTCTGATAAGAGCCAGTAAATCAACGTTTCCTTCGTCAAAAGACTGCTTGAAATAATGACATTGATAACTTTAAAGATAGGGTATTGTTAGTGTCTGTTTCATTTGCTCAGCATAAGACCCCAGGCTGCTGAAGGATTTGGGAGAAACTTTTACTTTTAAAACCCACTTGCAATGGCACTAACTAGATGTAGAGTATGCAATTGCTACATGCAACATGAACTGCATGTCATAGTATCTACATGTACATGTACATGTACGTAGGTCCTCCTAGCCCTAGGTCTAACACCTACATGTTCATGTACCGTAAAATCCTGGGTATAATGCGCACTTTTTTTTCACCGCGGTAGAAATCAAAAGTTTGGGGTGTGCATTATACACAGGTACAACGATGTCCTGCCAGTATGGGTTTCAGTCATCAATGAAAATGAACAGTACCGGGGGGTACACTTGTAAAGTAGTTACAAACGGAAAGGCTGTATTCATATTTGTACAAACATGTACAGTACATGTACCGGTACAAATGCTCTTAACAATCAATTGATTACAATAAATACATGTAATCTCTACCAGCATGGTACATGTACATGGTACACGTACTTTGTACGTGTACAATGTACACGTACAAAGTACATGTACATGTACATTGTACATGTACTTTGTACATGTACATTGTACACGTACGGTACTTACATGTACATTAATTAATGCATGGGCCTACAGTATGTAGAGTAGTCTATTGGAATAGTGCATTTGTGCATATAGTACAGTGCGTTCACAATTATGTATAAGACACCACTGTCGACACAGATCTGTAGCATGTGCACCCATGTTCAAAGTGCATGTGTACACAGACTTGATAACGGTCTACACAGTAGACTTTGCCATTCATAAAACCCAACCACTACCTCAGTAGGAGCCTGATGGGCTTTCCTAGATCATAAATCAATGGTGACTCAGCACAGTGCAGTGAGTTGCTCATCGGCACAGCAGTAAATGGCACAACCACAATCTGCATCATGGACAGGCCACATGTGCTGATTGCAATGCTAATGCCAGCCACACCAATAGCGTGCCATCACACACGTACACACAGGTACAGTGCAAGCAGGAGAATAACGATCCAATGACCACACGTCTTAAGTGTCGTCCTTTCTCAATAAGAATCCCCAGTGGCAACCGTTCACCTGTTCATTGGAAGGGCAATCCACTTAAGGATTGAATCACATCTTCATGAATTACTTTAAAGATGGGAACATTGAGTTACATGATACGGTGATGACAAACTGCTATTTGCCTGTGTCCTACATGTACAGCTTTATGATAGTATCATAAAAAGAAAAGCCAATTACTGCAGGCCCATTTTGTTTTTTTAATTCACCGTTTCTTCTCAATCCTAATACCGTCTGAACTTCAAGTACGATTTGAAAGTGTGCATGATGGATGGGATGTACATGTACATGTACATGTAGTAGGTGGTGACTGGTGAGGCTTGTCATTGTGGGATTCTGGTAAGAGATTAAAATCTTCAGTTTTGTCAGAACATTCACTTGGAGATATGGAGACATTATCACGGAAGGAAAATGACCTTTGTGGTAGAGTTGCTTGCCTCCACGTTGCCATGAAAGACCTTCCTCGTGTGGCATGGTCTTCTTTACGGTGTCACATGGGCATGACCCTCACAGCTATCGACCTTTGGAGGGAGGTCAGGGTCACAGGTTGGTTCTGTCAGTCAGGCAGTGCGTTCAACAAGCACATGTACTGTATGTGTGTACTTCCTGTGATTGAGAAACCATTACAGCGCTGCTGTACACTCCTAGCTAGCTGCTGGTATGGACAGAGCCACTACCAAAGATCCTCAACCTTGTCCCTGTCCAACTTCCCCTTTCGGGGCAACTCCCGGAAACGTGTCGCAAGATCAGAACTAGCCCCCCCCCAAAAAAAAAAAGGTTTAGGCTCCAGTTTCGTCTGTGTTATCGTGAAGCTAAAAAACTCAGATTGGGGGAATCTTTGTTGATGCTTGGAACAGGTATCTTCTTGTCAATGAGGGTTTGCCCTACTTGACGTAATAAGCAGTGTGCTCAGTGCTTTGCATGATAGCCTGCTGAAGAGAACTGACCACACAGTGTTCAATTACTGTGTCAAGTAGTTCAATCCCTCATGTACATGTACATTCTCCTAGAAGCAAACATCCCATTTTATCTCAGTATCTTTTCCAAATCCAGAGCCACAATCCTCCAACTTGTCCTTAAAAAATGGCCGACTGAAATGGAGACATGAGACAAACCCAGAGCAGGAGCTTGAGCTGAGCTTTGAAAAAGGTCCAGTAGTTGCCACAAACCAGAAGGGAAGGGAGGAGACAAACAGCCAATAAAAACAACAACAGCTGAGAGGTTAGCAAAGTCACACACGCATCAGCAAGGGACCTCCATACCAAACAGTGATAAGGGTTGAGATAGTAGACTTGTAGATAAGGGTTGAGATTGTGAGAAGTAGGATGTAATATTAACTGCTGGGTGCTGACAATCTGGCTTTTTCCTCCGTCTCCTCTTGCGACCGGCCGGTGTGACTAAGCTCACCCGTCACAATCCACCTGGGACGTCTCTGCTGCTGTTACCCTGGCAGGGATACGTCATTTCAGGGAATTTGTTTTTAGTCATCCCTCTGGGCCTCCCTATCCCCCAACCCCTCGGTTCTGTCGTCTGCCCGTACTGTGAACTTGAGCTGCATTTGTCGTTCTGAATCTACGGGGAGAGTGGGGGGGGGGGGGGGGAGGGGGAGTGGGAGGTGAAGGGCATGATGTTGCTACTTTGTGATTTGGGAGGGACGTGTACTTGTATCAGTGTCGGTTCATTGCGGGTAAATGGGAAGTTGTACATTGTAGATTGTTTTCATCTTGACCGGGTCATTCAGTATAAAAGTACTCATTTCAATGTACATGTACTTTAAGAACTGCGCATCAAATAACAATATCCAAAACATGCTCTCTGTGCATAAATGGTTTACAAATTACATTTATGCACATATGGCATTTAGTGTCGTGCCAGTCAGATTGTAATATGAGAATATTGAATTAGGAATGCAAGTACATTTACAATGGAAATACTGTATCCACATCCAAAATGCATGGTATGGGTTCACAGTGTTAAATGTATTTGAAGAGAACATACAAATACATGCATTGCATGTGTTAACATTTCACAACTTACTACCGGTAGCATGCATCGTACGTGTATGCTTTAAATTACTGCATTTACCGGTACATGTACATGTACATGTACAGTATGTATATTTACATGTACAGTAACCTGATATATTGTAGGCTATTGAATTTATCGAGCACATAATGGATGTATCCATCCTTCTGCCAAGATTATCATGTACTGTACATATACATGTACACTGTACAGAATGTAGACTTGTACATATGTACATGTATAACATGATTACTGGTATAACATATATGCACTACAACACCACATGTACAGTAGATGTACATGTGCATAGCACTATACCTTGATACATCACAAGATACAAACATGTACACACACAATGTACATGTACATGTACAATGCACATGAATGTGAACTTCCTGCATGTACATGTACAGTACTGTACACCATTTACAGTGTGATACATTGTATATCCCATTCTCTATGCCCCTTATTAAGGTGGTAATCAGATACAAACTAAACCACTGAAGAATTCACCTTATGTCTAATGCTGTGACTCCCATAAATGACGGCTTCCTATCAAAGGTGACAGACCTGATTGACCTTGACATGCACAGTCATTTGAAGCTCACAACTTGCACTACATTACAACATTGGAATATTACCTGCACAGGCTGTGATAGAAGGAAACTTGTCCCTAAATTGTCCCCCCCAAAAAAAAAAAAAAAAAAAAAAAAAAAAAAAAAATGGGTTGATTTACAAAGCAGGAAATAGTCCCGTGAAAATCTGTCATTGTGCTTTCCATTATTGTCAGAGTTTATTGCAACTCCTAGTATAAGCTCACCAAAATGTAATTGATACAGAGTGCCTGACACTGTATAGTAAGATTTGTGTATTTCAGTTTGGTGTGACTGTGATCATCTTTCTCCTTACCCGTACCACCGCGCTGAAAAACCCTTTCAGTTCTATCTATAGACTAACTGTAATACAAGACCTACTCCAGACTCATAAAGTATATTAAATAAAAATACCCCAAAACCCACACAACAGATGTACCCCATATCACAATACAAGTCTTCCTTTGAGATAGACAAATACAACTGAGGAATGTCCCCATTATTTGGGAGGCCACCATCTCAGGGCAGGATAGCTCAGATGGTAAGAGCATTGATACGCAAAAAACAGGTCTCGGGTTCAAATCCCGGTCGAGATAAAGTTTTCTTTGCCATTTTTTCAATTTGTTAAAATGTTGCCACTCAGTTTTCCATTGATTTGTTTGATATAAAATAAGCATTGAAATACAATCGCAATGAAAGAGAGGTTGGAACTAGTTACTTACCGATAGCGCTACTCTACTGAGAATGTTTTCAGGCATCAGAGTGGGTTTAGCCTTAAGGGCTTTGTAGAATTTCTCCAGGCACGTGTCCATGACTTCCATGCAGATCAGCACGTCCCCCTGGGAAAGAGGTTGTCAACGGTCATTAGCAAGAGTAGTGTAGCCTGCCAGCATTCAGAGTGAGGCCGGAGCTAGACCTAGGCCCTATGCCAATGCCAGGTTCTGGGAAGGAGTGTGGGAGTGACCCGTGAAGCAATGAATGGTACATGTCATAGGCCAATGAGATATGTGTATGAGATGCCAACAACCCCAGCTAACCTCTCCTCAACTGCCTGTAGCAAAGAGACATGCAGAGAATGTGTGCACTGTGGCCAGCAGAGTTGGATTTCACAACTTTGACTTCTTCCCTTTTTCTTTTCTTATCTGTGAGCCAGTGACCTCTTTCCATTTTGTAGAGCAGCAAAAAGGATGACACTGTGAACCTTTCTCCACTGATATGTGGTACTGATATCTCACTCCATACAAAGCCTTCATTTCAAGGGCCTTACTGTCAGTGTCACCCATTTGGAGCCCATTCCTGAGCCTTAGCCTTCATTCCACAAAGGGCCTTACTGTCAGTGTCACCCATTTAGAACCCATTCCTGAGCCTAAGCCTTCATTCCACAAAGGGTCTTACTGTCAGTGTCACCCATTTAGAACCCATTCCTGAGCCTAAGCCTTCATTCCATAAAGGGTCTTACTGTCAGTGTCACCCATTTAGAACCCATTCCTGAGCCTAAGCCTTCATTTTCACAAAGGGCCTTACTGTCAGTGTCACCCATTTGGAGCCCATTCCTGAGCCTAAGCCTTCATTCCACAAAGGGTCTTACTGTCAGTGTCACCCATTTGGAGCCCATTCCTGAGCCTAAGCCTTCATTCCACAAAGGGTCTTACTGTCAGTGTCACCCATTTAGAACCCATTCCTGAGCCTAAGCCTTCATTCCACAAAGGGTCTTACTGTCAGTGTCACCCATTTAGAACCCATTCCTGAGCCTAAGCCTTCATTCCACAAAGGGTCTTACTGTCAGTGTCACCCATTTAGAACCCATTCCTGAGCCTTAGCCTTCATTCCATAAAGGGTCTTACTGTCAGTGTCACCCATTTAGAACCCATTCCTGAGCCTAAGCCTTCATTCCACAAAGGGTCTTACTGTCAGTGTCACCCATTTGGAGCCCAATCTTGAGCCTTAGCCTTCATTCCATAAAGGGTCTTACTGTCAGTGTCACCCATTTGGAGCCCATTCCTGAGCCTAAGCCTTCATTCCACAAAGGGTCTTACTGTCAGTGTCACCCATTTGGAGCCCATTCCTGAGCACAAGCCTTCATTCCATAAAGGGTCTTACTGTCAGTGTCACCCATTTGGAGCCCATTCCTGAGCACAAGCCTTCATTCCACAAAGGGTCTTACTGTCAGTGTCACCCATTTGGAGCCCAATCTTGAGCCTTAGCCTTCATTCCATAAAGGGTCTTACTGTCAGTGTCACCCATTTGGAGCCCATTCCTGAGCCTAAGCCTTCATTCCATAAAGGGTCTTACTGTCAGTGTCACCCATTTGGAGCCCATTCCTGAGCCTAAGCCTTCATTCCACAAAGGGCCTTACTGTCAGTGTCACCCATTTGGAGCCCATTCCTGAGCACAAGCCTTCATTCCATAAAGGGTCTTACTGTCAGTGTCACCCATTTAGAACCCATTCCTGAGCCTAAGCCTTCATACCACAAAGGGTCTTACTGTCAGTGTCACCCATTTGGAGCCCATTCCTGAGCCTAAGCCTTCATTCCATAAAGGGTCTTACTGTCAGTGTCACCCATTTGGAGCCCATTCCTGAGCCTAAGCCTTCATTCCACAAAGGGCCTTACTGTCAGTGTCACCCATTTGGAGCCCATTCCTGAGCACAAGCCTTCATTCCATAAAGGGTCTTACTGTCAGTGTCACCCATTTAGAACCCATTCCTGAGCCTAAGCCTTCATACCACAAAGGGTCTTACTGTCAGTGTCACCCATTTAGAACCCATTCCTGAGCCTAAGCCTTCATACCACAAAGGGCCTTACTGTCAGTGTCACCCATTTGGAGCCCGTTCCTGAGCCTTGACCTCAAGGTTGTAAAGGTTTTAAGTTGGGCCAAACTAAAGTGCAAGGTGCCAAGGCCAGTCAGTTCATGAGGGCAGTGACATGCAGAATCTAGCTCTCACAAATACCTGCTCTTTTTATCTACAGAGGCAGTGAGTTTATGACTGGGATTCTCACCTCTTGAAATAGGGCCCCGTAGAACTCCACCGTCCATGGACAGTCTGAACTCCTCATGGATACATCCATGTCCATTAGGATTCTCTTGTCCTCCAGCTTGTTGACCTGGGCTCTTATTCTCTGCAAAGGAAAGATGACTAAAGAGCCTTAACGGTAGGCTACACCAGGGCCCAATTTCATAGAGCTCCTTAAGCGTGAAAATCTGCTAAACAGGAAAAGTCTTCCCCGTGTAATTAAGGATTACAAGCTGCCCTGCAATGTGATGTCCATTGCTTTTGACTTGTATTCCACTCTTCTTTACTTAGTGAAACAAAAGTGAAGTTTGGGGTAGGCAAGGGGATCCTGTGGCTCATGGTTTTTTTCGCTTAAGCACATTTTGGTGCTTAAGCGGCTCTATGAAATTGGCCCCAGTTGTGAAGGTCAAAGAATCGCACCCATACATAGTATAGGAGATTGCAGTATCTTTGCATCATGTGCTTCCCAAGGATCTGCCTTGGAGAAGGGTCCTGCTAGGATTGAAACATCATGCCCTCTTAAATTTGGAGAGTTGCAAGATTTCCGGTCTTTTAAGTCAGTAAGCAGTTTTGTACTTCTTTAGATCACCACACTGGGGACAAACAAAGCTCATCGTAACTTACGATCAATTGCAAGATGATGAGCTATGCACAGAAACTATACGGCACATCACAACTTACGATGGGTTATCCATCGTAACTTGAGTTACAAGGCTTTGTGAAATCCACCCCTGCACCGCTAAGAAGCAGCACTCCACAGGTACATTGAAGAATCTTGATCCTGGTGCCTTTCCACACTGAGCTATTGGAGGCACAATAGAGTAGGGCTGAGGGGGGGGTTAGGTGGAGAGGGGCGCCAGGAGGGCCGTACATTGGTGTCTTCTCACCTTGACAGCCATTGTGGTCGCGCTGGGAGTATGGATGACCTTGCTGACAACTCCATACGCACCCTTCCCTAGCACCTCTATGTCCTCAAGATCATCGGCCTTGACCACAAAGTTCCCCTTGCTGCTGATGCTAAGGGTGGCCTTGTTGTCCAGATCGCCCGGTGGTCTGCAAGGAAGGAAGGAAGGAAGGAAGGAAGGAAGGAAGGAAGGAAGGAGGGAGGGAGGGAGGGAGGGAGGGAGGGAGGGAGGGAGGGAGGGAGGAAGGAAGGAAGGAAGGAAGGAAGGAGGGAGGGAGGGAGGGAGGGAGGGAGGGAGGGAGGGAGGGAGGGAGGGAGGGAGGGAGGGAGGGAGGGAGGGAGGGAGGGAGGGAGGGAGGGAGGGAGGGAGGGAGGGAGGGAGGGAGGGAGGGAGGGAGGGAGGGAGGGAGGGAGGGAGGGAGGGAGGGAGGGAGGGAGGGAGGGAGGGAGGGAGGGAGGGAGGGAGGGAGGGAGGGAGGGAGGGAGGGAGGGAGGGAGGGAGGGAGGGAGGGAGGGAGGGAGGGAGGGAGGGAGGGAGGGAGGGAGGGAGGGAGGGAGGGAGGGAGGGAGGGAGGGAGGGAGGGAGGGAGGGAGGGAGGGAGGGAGGGAGGGAGGGAGGAAGGAAGGAAGGAAGGAAGGAAGGAAGGAAGCAAGGAAGGAAGGAAGGAAGGAAGGAAGGAAGGAAGGAATGCAGGAAGGAAGGAAAGGGGAAATTTAACTTTTGAAAGGGATGTTGGCTACTAGCCACAATAAGATTTCTCAATTTGTTCCATCACTGGGATTTGAATGTTCGCTTGATTTCACCTACATGTAACTTACAATCAACCTAGAGGACCCTCTATGCTTTCCCCACCCCCACTGACAGGCAAATGAGCACAAGCATTGGGTATGTTGCGCATTAACTTTGAGCCTTGCTGAGTTTATACAAAGTCCTTTGGTGGTAGGGTTAAGGTTAGGGCCAGGGTTAGGGTACATGAACATGTAGTCCAGTCTAACACAAATGCCCTAATCCTAACTTGTAAGTTTGCCTAATAGACCTTGTGCAATCTTTAGGATTGAACAAGATTTCAAATTTCCCCCACAACAAGGTAATGAAGTGATTCAACCACATATGTACATGTGCGACAGTTCAGTAGTATGTCATATGACGTGTCATCTGTTGGTTGGTCACTTACTTGGAGTTGTCTGTCTGTGGGACCTCCACCCGGATGGGAGTCAGCTTAAGCCCCATCCTCGGTCGTCCTCCTGGTTTACCTGCTCGGCCAATAAGGTCAGAGGTCAAGGGTCAGACACAAAAAGGTTAGAGTCACACTTGAAGGCAATGTTGTCTACTCCATGTACACTGGAGCTGAAGCGTAATTAGCTGTTATATTATGGACCAATTTGGGGGATTTTTTGGGGGGAGAAGGATCATTTTGAGAAAAAGAAAGGCCTTTCAAAAAGGTACAGTACTGTTAGGATCGAAATGTCTGGCCTTTGAATTTCTTTCATAGTGAAACAGAATGTATGATTTTATTTTAGTGAACATTCAATTTTCATGTTGCTACCTTTTATTGCAACAACTGAACTTTTGGGGGAAGTCTTGAAAATTGAAATGCAAACTTTACGGCAATGAAGACAATTTAGATTTTGACCAAAATGATGCAGGCCGGAAGTGACAAACAAAACATTATTTTCAGCAGGCAAGCCTTCAACAACCCCTTACACATCAATGTACATGTACATGTACATGTACTGTGCATACTGCATAGGCAGGTACACAGCTGAGACCCATTGCCATGCCTGCTTGCCACCTCTGTGTGAATGGAACACATGTGAACATAGCCTCACCAGCTTCTGTACCTAGCCGTTGAATTATTTCTATTCACGTCACAAACCTCGACCTTTAGCTGATTGGGCCATGAAGCAAATGCTGAAACGTCATGTGTGCACAGTCAATGCTATGGGTGGAGTCCTTCAGATTAGTGTGGCTTACAGTGTACATGTACAGTACGTACTGTACATGTGCAAGGGTGCCACAAGGTAATAGGAAGGAAATTTGATTTCATTGAACTGATTGATTGATTAATTGACTGACTGATTGGATGACTGACTGACTAATTGATTGGCTAACAGACTGATCAGCTGACTGATTCATTTATTGATTGATCAATTGGCTGACCAACTGATTGACCAACGAACCATCATTCAAACAATGTATCAAACTGCAAGTAAAACTAACATGACCAATCAATCAATTAATTACATGTAATCAAACAGTCAATTAGTCAATTAAACAACCAATTGGTAAATGAATCAGGTTGGCAATCAATCAATGAAATGAATCTCAGGAGAGCCACTATAATATCCAAGAGGAAAAGCATACCTAAGAAACTAGAATGAATTCACTATCCCAGACCCTCAATGACCTCAATCTCCTCAATGACTGGCTCAAGTGACTGATACGCGCCACAATTGATGACACATACCGGTAGGCCTACAGTTAATGGTGTTGATGCTATACTGTGCTATCAAACAAAACACTGCTGAGAAAGAATGATGAGGCTACTGTACATGTTCCGTACATGCACAATGTTGTACATGTAACTGGTTCAATACCGAATGCTTTGATACTACTGAGCCTGAACTTGACCTTCCATTGCTCCTCACCTCTTACTCTTACTGTACTAATTACATGTAGATGCATTACAAGCTGGGAATTTCCATAATTTATATCAGGCTTCAGGATTTGTACCGGTACATGTACGTACATGTACATGTATGTACTGCAACTGCAAGTACAGGTGTATAAACCTGTCCATTATTGAACATGCACAAACTGGGTGATACTTTCCTGAATAGAAATGGAGTTGATTCAAGAGTGGAATCAGAATTCCAAGATGGAATTAGAACTGATTAAACATACACCTGTATGCTGCATTCACTAATGTCAGCCTTACATTTTACATACATGCACATGTATTACATTGGGCTGAATGAAGTTAATACAATAACTGTTGCAAACTGCTCACTGACTAAAATGACCTGCAATGCATCAATCTCTGCCTTTGAGTAGGTCCTGCTAGGATCGCAACTCGCAACGTCAGGCCCTCTAACTTTTAGGCTGAATGAATTTGAACAGAATTATTCACCATCATATAATCAAGGTTATAAATATAAACTAACATAACTCATAGTGGTCCTGCTAGGATCGCAACGTCAGGCCCTCTAACTTTTGGGCTGAATGAATTTGAACAGAATTATTCACTATCATATAATCAAGGTTATAAATATAAACTAACATACGTGTAACTCAGTCATAGTGAAGAGTAAAGACTAGACTACATGCATGGCCATTCCGAAATGTTCATTGCTATTTGGTTGTCAGGAATTCATAAGGGCTGTACTCACCTGCCATTTTGATGCCGTTTTTGTACATAGAACCCGGTGTGGACCTGAAAGATGAGACACAAATCAATTAGACATCAATCATCTAACAAGACTGCCTCATGAATAGTCATTGGCTGCTTTTCATAAATGAATATTCATTATACTTCTCGCCAAGTGGCAGAGCATATTGAACTTGCAATAGTCAAATTGCAATTATGGTGTGGTGGTTTGGAAATCCGGAAGGAGATAATGTAGATACAACTGTAGCCACTATGATTATGATCACACACTACATGTACATGTACAAGTTGTGAAGCTTCACTTTCAGTGCGTATCTTCAGTCAGTCAGTACGGGTAGTCCATTGAGTAAATACTTTGTGCAAATTATAATTGTACACTGTACATGTACACCTGTACACTGTACACTGTACATTGTACATGTACATGTACTTGTCCCACATGTACACCCTGTACGTACTTGTCCCACTAAATCACAATAGTGACAATATCTACATGTATATGTACATGTACATGTACCTAATTATGTAAGTGTTGGGTATAATGTACCTGTACCATGGCGGAATAAGAACCTCCATGGGTATACATGTACATGTACCTGTAAATAAATGCTCGACAACAGACAAAGTACTGTACAGTGCATGTGTACCGGTATGTGTATGCATGAGGTAAAAACAGACAGAGTGCAGTGTACGCTCCAGAAATGTCCATGTACATGTACATGGACATGTATGATGTACATGTACCGGTACATGGACATACATACATGTACTGTACTGGTACAGTACAAAGTTCACATAAATAATACTGTACCGGTAAGTCTAAGTTACTATAAGCATGGTCTAAGACATATGCCTACATACATGTACATGTACACTATACATGTACTTCAAAGAACCTGTAGTACAGCAGTGTGCATGTGCATTTCCTATGTACCGGTACATGTACAGGTACATGTACGTACGGTACAATACATGTACATGTACCGGTACATACACACTGTATACATGTACATTGTACCGGTGCGTACGGTACAGTACATGTACATGTACATGTACCGGTACATGTACGTCCGTGTGGGTTACGTATACGGTATACATTCGTACATTGTACATGTACTGGTACATGTACAGTATATTGCATACACTATACATGTACATGTACATGTGTAAATTTGTATACATGTACATATAGTGTATATTAGTCAACTGATACAAGGCCTACATGATATGTACCATACAGTGCTTGCCCTGATTGTGCATCCTGGGCCATGAGCACATGAATGATATGTACATTGTACATATATGTATGTACACCCATGTACACACTGTACACTACACCAATGGGAGATTGTGCAAAGAATCACTCAACCATAACATGTATATGTACACGTAGTATATGTACATGTACAATGTACCTGTACTAGGCCAAAGGCACATTCCTTCTCATACACACTGCACAAGTGCAAGGCCAGACAGGGCTGGGCATTCATTGGCTGGTTTCCATTCTGCACACAGTGCCAGATCAAGGTGGGCAGACTACCAGGCAAAGCAGGGGGGGGGGGGTGTACCACAACTGGCACTCATTGTTTGTAGATGGGGCATCCCCTATCTACAACCCACCTCTATTGCGACATCGCGTAAGTCTGGTAGACAGAATTTGGCAATCACTCCTCCAAAAAATGAGTCTACATATAGGGGCCTACCGTATGTAGAAGTGGGACAGTTCCACATGTTGTTATTCGTTGTCTTGCGCAAGAGGGAAGGGGGACACCCAACTTGATACGCAATCAGGCATTTTTGTTATCAGATTCCAGGACCCAAATACAGCAGGAAGTCTGTGGCATTGCTCAAAGTGTTGGCCTACGCTAAACACATAGTAAACAATCCTGAGTGTACAAAAATGTTGCAAACTGCTTACTGACTAAAATTACCAAAATGCAAATTTCAAAATTTAGTGGGCCTGACGTTTCGATCCTAGCAGGACCTTTCTCCAAGGCACTCTGTAAATGTAATTGTAAACCTATAGGCCTACGTCATGAATCCATTTTTGACTCTTTTGAAGATGACAGAAAAAATGCCTTTTCAATTGTTTAAAGTGTTTAAATCAACGAGAAAAGGAAACTGAAAGTGACACAAAAAATCTCGCAAAATGCTTACTGACTTCAAGGACCAAAATACAAACCACACAAATCATGAGGGCCTGATGTTTGATTCCAGTCAAAGTAAGGAGTGTACAGTATTACAAAACTTCCTTGGATATATCTATTGTGTACCCCCTACTTGGTAATCGCTTGAATATGCGCTTTTCAGTTTGAAAAAGGTCATTGTCACAGGCGGACTAGTCAAGATGTTGGCAGACTACTGGTAGTCAAAATTCTGCTTTACTAGTCCGGCCGGCAAGTGAAAACAAAAAGTTAAGGAAAACCCCTGCAGTGTTTACCTGTACTTATTAGATTCCTTGGGTCTGAGGGAAAGCCTAGACTCTGGTCATGGAAAAATGAGCCATTCATACTGTACATACAATACATGAACATGTATTCCATGAAACAGATTTCCAGTTTCCGATTTAAAGTCAGCATTTACATGCTTACCAACAACGAAGCTCTATGACATTGCCTGATAGTGAGACCAGCATCGCTATCCCTACCCTTACACATGCCGTTGATTTACAAGCATACATGTAATGAAGCGAGTAATGGTCAGATTGGATCAACATCTCTAATTAAATGCAGTGGAAAGAGAGTTGACTGGACTCATACAGTTTCTCAGAAGAATTGAACGGATTTCTGGAATTGAATTAAATGACTGTGCATGTACAAAAGTCAAAACACACACATGTACTAAGGCTGTTGTCGTGAGAAAAAATTCTTGTCGACATGTCGCGAGAATTTTATGCCGACTGTCGACATTGTCGCGACAGAGACCCGATTTAGTCACAAATCTGTAGTCACAATGTCGGTTTTTTTTTAGGTATTAAACGAATGGGGCATGTCAAACCGCCATAGTTGTGAACTTGTGAAATTAGTTTTCATGGATAATCTTAATTTCAATAAAATTTCATATTTAATGGCTTTCGTATTTAACATTATACACAACAAAATAATTTTTGTGCCGATATTGGGTGTTACAGTCGTAATTTCCTAAAAAAATCATAAAAAGCGATTGCTCATTGTTTATTCATGACGTCATCGATCGGCGATGCGTGCGTTCTCAATGCAAGAAATAATGAATATTTATGAATTCGCTGCACAGCGGCTGCAGTGGCTTTCCAATTGGCTATGTACACATGTACATGGAAGTTGGAGAACCATATAGTTTCAGTGAAAAGAAAAGACGTCACCGTCCGAACCTAGCTAAAGGTAGCCGCGTATTGGGCACCCAAAAACCAGCTGCGTATTGGGCCCAAAAACGGAGGAGGCCGCGTATTCAGCCATACATTCAGACAAACCTAGAACGTATGCGGCAAAGGAGGCCTTTTTCCGATGTACATAATGTACTTCCGGTCCGTTTTTCAACGAAATAAAATACGCGGTCGCCGGGATTTTGGGCCCAAACATGCGGCTACTTTCAACTGGGAACCGACCGCGACGCACGTGCGAACTCATTTCTCGATCCTTCCCTCGGAAGTCCACGATCTTTCCCGATCTCTGCATAGCACTGGTATCCCGTACGCACGTGTATTAAATGCATGCGATGCAGCAACGTATACCAGCTACTGTACTGCTGTCGACCGGCCATACAAACGTGCGCTATACAGTAGTGACAGTATTTACACTGTACATGTGTACATCGTAATGGCAAAATGCGTTCGGTGAACGATTTTCTTTGGTCGCGTCGCGATCCCTTCAAACTTCCAACATATTTAGTAACTATTATTTTGTGGCGTGGATAAGCAAAAATGAAATGCTCAGCGCACAATTTTAGGATTTTTTGTTCCCTTTTTATTCCCTTCTTTTCAGAGATTGGCCATTATGACTAGAGATAGGCTAATGTATTTTATTGTTTTTGTCGCGACAACCGAAAAACCTTGTCGACATGTCGGAATATTTTCTTTGTCGCGACAATGTCGACAAAAGCCTTGTCGACAACAGCCTTAACATGTACACGTATACAGTACATGCATACACTTACTTAGACCAGTACACTTATGGTACTGTACACTGTACATGTATGCATGGCTAACTATGCAGGCTGATTTTTGACAGCTTGAATTTCCTTGTCTGTAGCCCTGGCCCCTGATACATACATAGTACTGTACTGTACTTCAAGAATCAAACATGGTCGCAATTTTTAAAAGTTTCAGATACATGTACGTGGGATAAGGGTCAAAGAAATACATTCCTGGGTTTTGCACTGTAACACCAACTACTGTACACTACAATAAGTAGGCCTACCTATTCTTCTGTACTGCACTGTACATGTTCAGTGTACGTGTATGTACATGTACACAAAAATGAAAGGCAATATCCCCTTGTGTTAACCAGCGCTGAATTGGGAGTACCAGAAGTGTTGCTATACGCTGGACCTCTGAATCCTGATACAGTTTCAAACAAAGACGGTAGACTCCCTTTTCAGCCTACTGTACCACAAAACAATATGTACTGTACACATGTATATGTACATGTACACATGTACATGTACGGTAGCATGACAAAAGCAAGCCTGCCTGTCTTCCTTGCACTTTCAGCAGGTACATTGTACACTGAGCATAGAAGGTTAACCATGGGCTAACAACCGTATACATGTACATGTACACACCTGTACATACGGATCAAAATGCCGGGATCTCTACTAAAAAATTGACTGACTTAAATTCTTTCCTAGTTTTTTTTCTTCAGTAACACGGTCGTCAACTTTCCACATAGGCCCACATTATGCAAATCGTGACAATGTCGACATCTCGACAAGTTTACTACACGTACACTGTACACGTACATGTACATGATGTATAGTACACAATGTACCGGTACATGTACCAGTGCTACGCTTCTTGAACAAACAGTCCAGGAAGAGTGAAGGTCAGTTAACATGTATCAGTTTTGCCCAAGTATCCAGGAAGGAAGGAAAGAACAAGCATTTGATGTAGAATGCTGTGGCACTGAAGTATGACACATGGATACTGACTGATACTCTCATACATGTACATGTACATGATTTCTTTTGTGTCGGACACCAGAGGTTAGTTACATCAAACTCATCATGACTTCTGACCAATTGCAAGACAATGAAGGATGCAAAGAAACCATACATGTATGACCACCAAATGTATCACAACGTACGATAAGTTAGGAGATGTACACATTATACCACCATACCGGTACATCTACACGTACATGTATACATGTAAATGTACGTGTACATTGTACACGTACATGTACAGCGGTCTACATGTACATCACAGAGTTGTACAATGTACATGTACATGTGTACATGTACATGTACCGTACACGTACGTCCATATACACATACTGTATTAGTACTGTACATGAAGTAAATACATGTACATGTATACATGTATGTACATGTACATGTAATGTATGATACATGTACATGTACATTACATGACTACACATGACAAATCAATTTATAATGCAGTGTACAAAACTGACCATCAAGCTACATATACGTGTGTACATGTACATGTGTACATGTGTACATGTATCCATGCACCTTCCAATTCTTCCAGGGATCATTCAGTCAATGGACTGAGTCAAGTGAGGCATTAATTTCACTACGGTAGGCCTGTACACTTTATTTGCAACATTTCGTATGAGATCCACACACTAGTAGTAGAAACAAAATAGCTGTCTCTACTCTTACCAGTAGTTGGATACCTTTGGTCTCATGCAGTCTGTGGTATTTACTATTAGGAGAGACTGAGTTCCATGTCTATGGAGACGACTACAGATTTCTGTTCAACTTCCTTTTATCATTTTTTCATTTAACAATAACAGCAAGGTTTGTGTGGTTAGCCTTGTGGGACGCTACTGTACCTGCCCCCCCCCCCCCCACAAGTTCTCAATACACCAGCAGCGTACTCTCTGTGGGTCATGTATGATGTACGATGTACGATGTATGTTGGTAAAACTATCGTGTGGTAAATCAGTCAGTTTGGTCAGAAATAGTCCGAGTACACACAGAGGTACAATGTACATTGCATACATGTAGGCCTACATGAATACACGTTGCAGTCATGTACATGTACTGTATGCATTCACTGTAGCTCTTGTATGAGTATGACAATTAAAATTTAATACAATTGTGAAAAAGGAGTAAAAAGGCACAGTTATTGTAGGTACTGTACATGTACTGATAATAAACCTGATAATTATGATGTAGGCTACAAATACAATAAATTATCATCACTGGCATAGCTACTAAAAAAGGACTAAGTTATCTGTTGACATTAGTCTTTCTGTACTGATGTATCGTGGGAACCCCCGTTTTCGATGGTACACGTTTTCGACGCTTAGCCTTCTAACTCACATCGCACGATGAAAACAACTCCGTATAACGATCTCAGACTTTGTATCTTCCAGTTGGTTTCCTGCTCTTGTCCGTCACCGAAAATGTGGAAAGTTAAGGCTTTTCCGGTAGGCCAAACTCGTCTGATTCAAAAAGTTGCTTTTTTGGGGTCTATTTTCCTAGGTACAAAATTGGCAGTTGCTTCGAAGCTCCAGTTTTCTTTATTGTTGGTCCTCAAAAAAATCTGAGTGTACCCTAATAAACCCCAACATCCGTAAAAAAAAATTATCACGCAACTTGAGGCAGTCCATTCTAAAGGGCATCTCGCTTATATAATTTTTTTTTTTTTTTTTAAGACATAAAGTAACATGGCCTAATAGGCTTTTATAAAAAAAATCAAAAAAAATCAAAGGGCAGCTAGAGAAAGTACCAAGAAGGAGGAAATGTGTCTCTTGAGTGACATTGGGAAAGGTCATGACTGAAGAAGCAGTGAGAAAGAGGATTGTGGATTTCACAAAAGAAGACATCAACCAGACCAATGCGTTTTAAGCATAAATTATCAATGATTTGAGGAAAGTGTTAGAAGCAGTGTCGAAAAAACAAAACAAAGATGAAAAAAAAAAAACATAAAGGGAAGAATTTTACAGTGCCACACAGAATTTTGAGTTATTTAAAGAAATTATTTTGCGTTTGGCTGCACTGGGACACCTTACTAAACACCACCGACAGGCTTGATCAACCTTCTCTATGATTATTCTAATTAATAGTACTAATACTAATAGTCTGTTATGTGGACAAAGTGACTGGGACCTCTTTTAGTGTGATACTTTCGTCCACATTGTTCAGTTTGAAGAAAAGTCCTTATATCGTCGAAAACCGGTTATTGGAGGATACATGTGCATGTGTCAATAATCTGATATATGTAGACTACAAATACAATAAATTACCATCACTAGTGTTGTTGGTGTTACTGTTCTGACTAGTGCTATTTTATTGTACTAACGTTAGGCTCAGAAGTCAGTACATGTAAATGTACATGTACATTTTAACTACAGTCACAAATTGACCGTGTCCACCGTCCAGCATCGACCCGTTACCACAGCCCAGATCCTCGGTAGGCCGGTAGGCCGGTAAGCGGGTATCTGGGCTCTGTTTACGGGTAGCCACAGCACATTGTCCAACATGATGCAACATGCACACACCACTTTGTGCACTGGCCTGAATCTAAAGCCTTCTTAGGGCGGTGGCCAGTTGGAAAATAAATGATCCCAATTCTCCCTCCTACCAGGCCCACCCAAGAAATCATACGTACCCGCAGCTCCCGTGCGGCAGGACCCAATCTTGACTCCTTCTAGACGGCTGGTCGACGTCGATGTGTTGCTCATGCGGTGAAGAAACAATCTTGGAGTTTGACTAAACAACGCACGGCTAGGATGAGTCATCAGGGGTCGGGGATGTCTCGATGTAAAATGATGGCCAGGAAAAAGATCAAGATGACTCACATCAACATGACAGCGGAATGGTCTAGTAGGAGCGCGCCCTCAAGCGGTTCGATTTGTGACTTTCAAGACTGAAACGGGCGTACGGTCTAGTCTAAAGCTAGTTCTAGGACTGGTCTTTCCCCCTATTGCAAATACACGGAGATTCGAAGACAATAGCCCTAACAGTAGCTCTGGAAGCCCGTTTCGGACACGGCCTTAGCTCGAAAGGTTTTTTTATAATTGGCTGGACCGGGATTTGAACCCGAGACCTCTGATTTTGCGTACCATGTACCAGCGCTCTTCCATCTGAGCTATCCAGCCCTTTCAGAAATCGAACGCTGGAAGTTCTGGACAAGGTTGATACGCAAAGGGGTCTACCCGTCTCGGGTTCAATTCCCGATTCAGTCAAGATAGATTTTCTTCGCCTTTTTTTTCACAAATTGTTCAAAGGTTCACAGTCAGTTTTTCCTATTTGTTAGACTTAAATATTGAGAAAGCTGCATCCACTTCGTGTGATCCCCGAATTGCTGTATCCATGGTTTACAACAATAATTATTTGGTTTGCGTGATCCCTACATCGAGTTATACGGCAGTTAATAGTTGAAATGCTTTTGACTGGCGCCGCCCCGGCAAAGACTAGTGGACCTGTCTGGGAAGGCCGCCATCTGACGGCCTGGATAGCTCAAGACATGTCAGTGATAGGAGCGGCGCTGGCACGCAAAACAAGAAGTCCAGTAAAATTTGTCTTTGCATTTTTTCCAAACCCGATTCTTATTATTTTGTTTTGGAGGTGTATTTGACACAGGACTGAATTTCATATAGCTGCATCAGCATGATAACATTCTGAGCACAAAACTCCTTTTCGGTATTATACACGGTCAAAATTAATTTGAGATTGGCAATCATCATTTCACAAGATGCTTGTTGTAATCGATATCGCCGGTATGCACATATCGACGCCAGGAACTGGGAGGCGGCAACCTGATTCTAATTTCTATTGATCGAGGCTTTCAAGACACTGAGCGTTTTGGCCGTATGAAATTGACCCCTGGAGGACTCGGCGAATCGAAAGCGATTCCTTTCAGAGGTGTGCTTCTACTAGCACCTAGGAGTCAAAACAAATAGCGAGGCCAGCGTTGATCGATTGTGACGTCATTAGATCCATTAGCAACAGAGCGACGCCCATCGCATGACGCGAAGTGGCGGACGAGACTTGGAGTGGCGTGATTCGTTACGTAACGTAGTAATGAGGCAGTTTGGGAAACATACCTGTATCTACAATGTAATGAAATATCGAGGGCCTGGAGTTCTGATCATGCATGGCGGGACCTTTCTCAACGGAATCTTGTCTTTGAAAAAGGTCCTGCCTGGATGGAAACGTCAGGCCTTATTGTAATTAAGATTTGCATTAAAGTCAGTATTCAAGCAGTTTGCAACTTGGGATATGTCTGGTCTATTACTTTGCCTGCAATGGGAAATTTGTATCTCGTAGGAGTACCACAGAGGTTTTCATTATACCTATAAATTCGTCTGGTAATAACACACAAGTCTATTGGATGTCGCTGGATGGAGGCTTACAATACAATGTTCATGTACATGTTATTTACTCGTGCGTAATTTCGACCATGAAGCTATTACCACACAGATACCTAAGATAAGCTCCCCTTGGTAGACCGACGAGTTACTCGCATAGAGCTGCTTACTGACCCTGCTTCCACGCTGGTAAGTGAGGGCAATGACGTCAGAGCAGACTGGGGTATAGGCTGGTTCCCGTCCCCTGCCTAGTCTCCAGACGTCTCACGTCATCTGAAATGTAGACGCCAGTAGCTAGCAAGCATCTAAGGCCTAGCCTGCGATTGGTTAAGCTATGCGTGCATGCGCCACTGTTTTCCTACTTATTGAGATGATAATGCTTAAAGTTATAATAATATTATTATACAATTAGTTGAGCACATATGGGCATGGCAGCCCAACACATTGTTCTCAGAAATTTCTTTTCGCAGAATGGAAGCTGTTGCTACTAAAAATTCTCATTAGACTAAAAAATTGCAAACTTGCAAAATAATACACCCAGAACGAATGTGAAAAACAACAGTTCTCAAGCATGGATTTAAGTGATAAAATGTCAATCGAATGTAACAGCCATTATTTCAATAATTATGGCTCGAAAACGATGGATTGCCGAATGCCATGGCCAAGTTCTTAGAGATCTGTATAGTTCTATGGGCAAGTTATAAAGCGCTATATGGCGAATATCAAAAGTACTTTGAATAGAGCTCAATGACCAAGTTCATAGTTCTTTTATTAGGGGTGAAGCACACAAAATCCATCCAAGATGGCTCCGCCAAGCTGATTATCATAAAGTGTGGACCCTAAACTTTTGTTTTTAATAAGGGGTCTTTGGAGGCTAGGTTACTGATACATTGCAGAATAAGACTTAAGACTACCTGGGGTTCTCTCTTCAATTTGGTATGTCATTTGGACCATATTCGGCTTTAAATGTGGCCCTATAGGGTTGTAGAAGTGGAGGGGTCCATCCCAAAATCCTTTCAGAAATTCGGCTTGGACAGCAACACATTTTGGGGGTGTTTTTTTCTGGGGGTAATAAGCAAAAAATCTAATCGGCTAAGGGCACTAAAAGGGCACTAGAATCTGAGAGATGACGGTCCAAACTACAATTTTCAGTACAGCTACAAGAACAGGGAGACTTTTGGGTGTGGGATAATTGGCTTTGAAAGTGAGTATTTTTGTACAGTGTTCAATGGGAGCTCGATTTAGTGTTCTGCACCCTTAGAGCTTTATGGCCAAGTTGAATAGCGCCCTCACTTGTCACCGCTGGCCCGCGCCCTCTGCCAGCTCTGTACAAGGGACTGCCTCATACCCCGGAAGTGATTGTGGGAAGAGGGGACACGGACGTAGACGAGACGAGGGGGTCGTCCCGGTTGCAAGTACGATCGTACTCGTAGCACGTCCCGTACCGTACACGTACATGTACGTACATGTACACACACTGCCGATCATTCCAACTTCCTTAGCCGTCAACAGCGCCTCACCATTTGACTTCTGCGGGGATCGCACACGCGTTGTTTTCGGAGATCGGAGCAGTCCCACATTTTCTGTTCATGCATTTCACCGGGACCATCGACTACGAGCTTCAGTCTTGAGTCTAGAAGAGAAGAATAACTTAAATCGGGTGACTGCTTTGCCATGAATTGCTGCGATGGACGTGGTACTTTGACGGGAGCTCACTGGAATTTGTCACCGAGATGAACGGGGTTTCGAGTACGGGATTCACGCGGAGGTCTCAGCAGCAGCAGGCGCGGAAGGACATGCCCGGCAGGGCTAGCGGCGCGCTGGCCGGTCACAGACAGCGTGCAGCTACCCGCCTGTGCCAGCGCTACCGGTGCGCTGCCTACGCGGCCTCGGCGGTGGTGGTGGTTCAACTCCTGGCCGCCTGCACCTTCTTCCTGGCCCTGGAGAGCGACCAGGAGGGACGGGGGAGGAGGGATGAGATGGTGTGGTCAGCAGACAGGGAACTTGGACGGCCTGGTGTCGGTGTCGGTGGAGGAGAGGTCAGGGAGTTGAATCCCAAACTGAGTGGGGTTCACGACGCCGTGCTGCAGCACCAACAGCAGAAAGTAAGTGGCTTTACCATGGAGCTCCATGGCTTTAGTTACCATTGCCATTTATCAATTGGACTTCCAATAATCTGTTTTGTGCAGTCACGGGTGATGCGTATCTGGGTCAACTGAAGGCCTAACTGGCATGAGGGGATCAGTGATCTGGGCTCAGTATAATTTACGGGTGCAGGTCAACTTTATCTAGGCTGCAGACTACAGTGAGTGTAGCCCATGTTTTACTTCTTTGTAACCAATTTTGAAAAATGGCCAAGAAAACTTTGACTGGACCAGCGGGACTTGAACCTGAGGCCTCTGGCTTTGCATGCCAGCACTGGTGCGAGCGCTGGTAGCAGTGCGCAAAACCAGAGGGTTTCGGGTTCATGTCCCGGTCTAGTCCAAGTTTTCTTTGCCATTTTTCAAAATTGGTTAAAAAGGACTACCTTTAACTGAAACGGTTTCACGTCAACTCGGTCCGTGACCAACTCGGTCCGGGACCAACATTTTTGTGTGCACATTTTCCCACAGGGACCGAGTTTGTCTCGGACCGAGTTGACTGGGAGTCTGGGACTGAGTTGGTTGTGGGTCGAGTTGTCTGACACCCACTAAAACAAGTAAAATGGCTACACTTGCTACAGTTACTACCGGTCACAGAAATCTTGCAGGCAACAAAAGCCTAATCTTTTGGCAAGGAACGTACATGTACATGTAGAGGCAGTCTCCTGAGTACCAAGTACCGAGGCACTTCTCAGAGCCACAAGGGCCGTTTCCACTGTTCCAAATAAACCTGTTCATTTGGATCATGATTTGAATCACGATTCAAACTCCACTTTGTTTGTGTGTAGACTATGGACACAATAAACATGAATTAGTGGGATTTGAATCGCGATTCAAACTCCCCTTTTTTGTGTGTAGACTATGGACACAATAAACGCGGTTATTAGTGGGATTTGAATCGCGATTCGGATCCCACTACATGTATTGGTGAGACTTTTTGATGCGATGTGTGTGGGAACGCTGAATCACACTTGTTTCTTTTTTTAATCCAACAATGCACCGCTCGCTGCTTAGGTCACCCTCAAGGACACGGCCATCATTTGACCAAAGCTGTTTACAACAATTGGCTTGCAATTTTTTGGCCTGTGTAAATGCGAGAATATAACATTCAAGTCAACTCGGACTCATGCAAAATCGTGCCCAACCAACTTGTACCCGCGACAACATGTGCTCGCGCCGAATTATTATCATTAAGTTTTCAAGGCCGTTTTTGTATCAAAATGAATCTGGTGTCTTTTCCTGTTATTTGTTTTTGCTTCGGTGATCCAAATTTCAACTCGTATTAAAGTGTGAACTTTATAATTTGTTACTTTATGAAAAGCAAATTCACGCTGTGGATCATTGTAGATCATTGTAAATTATTTGAGCTTGCAATGACGTTCGTTAAAAAATAAAAATGTCCAGATATTGTCTCCTATTGTATGAAAGTTTTCTATTAATTATATGAATTGGGCGATTCAAAAATCTCAGAGCTTGTAACACTGGCTGGTAACACCGGCCATAATGCCATTCACTTTATTCGAATCCCCCCGACGACGGTAACTTTTTTGAAAATTATCCGACCCAAAACCCACCACCCAGCGATAAAAATATTATTACCCGACCGAAGACAATAATAATAACTGGACACTTCACAAAGGTTAGTAAGAATTTGAGTTAACTCGTCAGGCTCCGTGCAAGATTGTATGCGAGCACAAGTTGGCACGGGTACGAGTTGACCAAAATGGGCACGAGTCAGTCAGAGTACGAGTCGGTTTGGGTACGAGTTGACCTGTTCCAAAATGCGAGCCCCCCCAAAAAAATTACCGGTTTTTGAATTGCAATTCTAATTGCGATTTTTTGGACAGTAGAACGACCCCCCAGTCATTCTCAAAGAAAGATGAACCATGGGTCGTGTCACTGTCACTACTAGGTAGTCACCACAAAGTGCACAAACTTCACGTGGTTGAAACAAAAAAAGGTTGCCTACAGTAACATCCTTCAATGTATGTCTTCTCTGTGCAAACCCTACCATACTGCAGTGCTAAGGCCACTCATTTGGACTATAATCCACCTAAGGTGGTCTTTGTATTAGATTGGAAATCACTGCAATATAAAAACCCACTAATCTTACCTTCATTTGCCCATGGCAATCACTGGGCATTGAACTGTGTAAAAGTCTTGCTCAGTGGTACACACAGCTGGATTGGAAAGCTTATGACTGTGTTTGCACTTTATTTACATGCAAATTAGATATACTGCCTACCATGTAAAACCAAGTTGTCCACAGATAAAAGTATTGACTGAAAGCAATCCCCTACTCTATCTGTGTGAATGACTTACTGCATGATAAAGGATACTGTAGGCCTACATGTTAGAAGAATGCTGAATTTTATCCAAAATTAGGAGGGCCCGTCGTTTCAATCTGAGCGAACCTTTCTCAAACTCAAAGTTGCTCCAAGGCAGATCAGCTCTGCCTATTAGAAAGGTCCTGCTAGGATTGAAACAATAATTAATTTGGTAAGAATGGATAAAAGGTTCTAATTGTTTTAAACCATTATTGGGAACGTTTTCCACTTCAGTGCTGATCAGCTCAGATGGTAAGAGCACTGGTACACTATTTAAGCTCAAGGGCTCGGGTTCAAGTGAGTAGGCCTACGAGGGTGGATCTCACAAAAGCAGCATTTCCACTGGACTAAAATTTAACTGAGACCATGGTTAAATTTCCAATTATGGTCAAATTTGACCATCTTTCCCACTTGGAGTTGGTAAATTTAACCGAGACGATGGTTAAAGTAATCGAGCTGGGAAAAATTATTTGTGCATATCAGTGCATGTACGCCGAGTCGCGTTTTACCGAGTGGTGCGTTTCCACTGGACTAATCGGCTCGGTTAAAGTTACCTAGTCACTTTTACTGGGCAGAGGTTGGCCGGTGAAAGTAACCATTCAGCTCGGTTAAAGTAACCGAGAGAAAATTTAACTGGGCTGTTTCCACTGGACTTAAAATGGGAAAAGTAACCATCGTCTCGGTTACTTTGACCAAAATACATGTAAGTCCAGTGGAAACGCGGCTCAAGGCTTACGGTGCATCATAATGTAACCTAACATAACGTAACTTACGATTGATAACCCTTTGTAGGTTTTTGCAGGTGGTATTGTTTTCTGTGCATTCCCCTTTGCCTTGCGACTGGTCTTAATATGAGTTTGATGTAATCTACACTGTATATGATGTACAACTACATGTAGTCCTGTCAAGTTTCTCAGCTACATTGTAGGTCTGTAGGCCTATAGTAAGTGATCATTTTAAGTCCAAACTAACTTCATACAAAGTTTTTTTTTTCCCTAGTGGCTAGTCTACCAGCTTCCCTTCTCCTATGTACATGTACTGTACACGTACATTGTGTATCTGTCTTTGTCTATTCCTATCTGTCTTTGCCCTTGTCATTCTGCCTTGGAGCTCCATGCAAGGAGAAAGGTCCTGCTAGGAGAAAGGTCCTGCTAGGATTGACAACATCAAGTTTGACAAGACCAAAATTGTCAGACCCAGAAACCTACATTTCACCAATAGGGTGCTGTGCTTTGAACTGCATGAACTACACTACGAATTAGTCCTACTCTGAGTCGAGGTCATTTTTTCAGAACCCCTCCCACAAAAGAGCTACATGTATTGTTTGAAAAGTTAACAGACCGTATAGTTCGTGTCAGTGGGGGTTGTCTTTTACAGTGGGGCTGCATGCACCTTTTACGTACATGTTCCACTTCTCGTGCAAAGAAAAATGTTTAGTGTATACTGTTTGTAAATCAGTATGTAGATCAGTATGTAAATCAGTATGTAAATCAGTATGTAAATCAGTATGTAAATCGTGCAATCAGCCAATAGTTTCTACTCCCCTGCACAGAGCTGGTAGTAACTGGTACAATTGTCATACTGTTTTGACAGCTCATGCAACCATGTTACACCCACCTGGCAGTTAATGGTTGAATGCTTCTGACTGGCGCCCCACCCCTACCACAGTTACATGCAGTTGACTATTTGGACAATTAGTTTTTGGGTTGTATTGTTGGGAATATTTCTACTCATAGCTGAGTTACCTACTGTAGTTTACTTCATCGAGAATGGTGTGATTTTATTTTCTGATTTTTTTGGCCAAGCAGTGAATCATGACAGCATTGCTGGATTAGTTCCTGTGCACTGATCGCTCAGGAATGTTGTCACTTGTCATTTACCTGGAAGTGCATTTTAGCGTGATGCACTCTGTGCCGGGTTCAAAAATTAAAACGAATAAACAGAGAAAACAGAGGAAAGACGTGGAAAAAGAGAAGTGAACTTGGAGGTCATAGGTAGGTGCTGGCTCTCGGTTGGACGCTTTCTGGCAAGTTGCTGCGTAGGTAATTTGCATATAGATAGAGAGAGGTGGACTCCTCACAGAGACTCTGATTGGCTGGATGCTGATCGGTGTCTGGCTCATGACTTTCTGTGGTCGAGGCTTCCCAGCATGCCTATGTGTTCCCTGGGTACCAAGCAGCCAGGGCCAGAGAACACGGATCAGCGGAAATTGCCAAGGGCAAAAATTAAGTTAAAAAAAAAAGTTCATGCCACAAAAGTCTATCAAATTAGAGGTTTGAAATTTGAATTTTGTATCATTCTTCCTGAAAAAAAAGATTTTTTTTTTTATCAAACTTGTATCTTTAAGTCGATAGAAATACATGTACCGGTACCAGGTTCGGCTAAGAAAACGGCTAAGAAAACTTTGACTGGACTGGGGCTTGAACCCGAGACCTTTGGTTTTGTGCGGTGGCGTCAGTCAGAAGCATTTAACAGTAAAGGTACATTTGTAACTGCCACAAATGTATCTCCAGGGATCACGTCCCTGCTTTCATTCAGATGCAAACAACCAATGGTTGTAAACCTGGCTACAGCAGCTCGGGGATCACACAAAGTGGATGCAGCTTTGTCTATTTAAGTCAAACAAAAGGAAAAAAAACTGACTGGGAACTTTAAATAAATTAAAAAAAAAACCACAAAAACAGGATGGTATTTCAAACAAATTGGCTCCATTTGGATATTTTGGTGGCCCACATTTATTTTTGATCAGCCTCCGGCTAGTATTGTCCCACTCAGGGCTACTGCTTATACATGCAAGCCTAAAACACAAGACGGCAAACCATCAGTTGTTTTTTCCCTAATTTTGCTGCAAAGTCCCTTCTCTCTTGAGGGGAAAGAAGATCAATGGTTGCCCCGGGTGATTAAAAAAAGAGACAAAGACAAGAAAAAACAAATGCCGGAGGGATTTGGGAAAGATGTGGAGGCATGCCTGCAGCCCTCTAGTTTCTGAAAAAAACCTGACGCCCTGGATATTTATTGGACTGGGGATCAGGCACTCGGCGCCAGGTTGTGTTTGTGTAATGGAAGTCCTCCTCAACTGTAGTCTTACAGTGCTCAGAGACTCACTGGTACTCATCATTATTACACCGGTACCTGGGCAAGCGGCCCAGAATACGCTTATTTTCCCTGTCTTGCTTTCCCTAGTATACGACCACTCTGCTGATGAACCCCTACTGAGAAACCAGAGCACATTACAGTATTGCATCCATTCTCCAATCTCTCCGCTGGCTTCTGATCTATCAGCGCATCCATTTTGAAAATCTTCTCTCAGTCTGTGACATAAATCATAACCTTGCTCCGTCATCTCTGCAAGACCAGCTGTCCATTTCACCAAGCTCATTGTAGCTTACATCATGTACATGTACATGGCGTATCACAACTGACGATGAGTTATCAATCATAAATTGTGAGATCCACTCCTGGTGACACTTAGGTCAAAGCTGCAACCCTCATCAAGATGTCTTCGTTCCAACTCCACATCATACATTACAGCCTGCACTGGGACCTGGTGCACAAATTGGTGCATTCTCTGCCTGTACATGTACTAGGACATTATCTTCCAAAACACACATACACAAAGGTTCCCAAAGTGTCTCTTTGAAAGCACTCCTAAAAGTCTCCTGATGACGAGTACACACTACCTGAGACGTTGAGTTACCAGAGCTGTTTTCAGAGCCACACTCCTCAAAAGAGAAGTGTTACGTGGTGTCACCGCAAACCTTCCACTTAGTACTTCCACCATCCACTCCTAAAAGCACCCACATCTTCAGCCTGTCTGAATGCTTTGCATATTCTCTTTTCTACTTTTCAGCATTTCAAAACTGTACAGTAATACAAAATTGTATACCGGCGGCGGTTTGTAATACATGTAAAGCCCTTAAAAATCTTGATTGTCATTGCATTGCTCTGACACAAATAAAGATCGCACAGCACCATCCCTTTAATCTGTTATGGCTAGCAAAAAATACCAGTTTGCAGGAAATTTGACAATGTTTCTTGCTTCCTGAAGAATTTATCTGCCCCAGTCACCTTCCAGCTGAAATGTTTTCAAGGCCCAATTTTATAGCACCAGAAAAAAAATTAAAATTAAAAACGCAGTTCCGGCGCATGTCTGTTTTATCCTCAGTGCAGAAAGATGCAATCTGTCAGTACAGCTCAGCAAAGCCTGAACTTATTGCTGTCTCCTCCATTAGGATAGATCTCTCCCCTCTCTCCCATCCCCTCTCTCCCATCCCTCTCTCCCATCCCCTCTCTCCCTCTCTGGTCCCCATCTCAAGCATTGCTAGAAATTGTCACATTACTACGAGTCTGGCAAAAGCCGGTGATAATAGACGTTTTTGTCATCTCTATAAAGTAAGCTGACGGGTGAATTCATTGCGGCCATCTAGTAAATGCGTGCTGTCATGTCGTAGCTGTCAACATTTTGCCTGCAGGCCTGGCTATGTAATTGAGAAGGGTTTTTGTATTGGAACCCCTATATCCAGGCTTCATCATAGGTGACCTGAACAATCCTACGGTAGCTGGACCTTTCACAGAGAGGCAGAATGAGTGTGCCTTGGAGAAAGGTCCTGCTAAGATCATGAGGTCAGGCCTAGGCCTCATCAATGTGAAGATTTGTTGGCTAATAAACAGTTTGCATCATTTTGCGACCAATACTCCTGGGAAATTTCTGTGTTTTTTAACATTTAATTAGGCGACTTGGTTATTTTGGAATCATTGACCATTACTGTATGTACTTTTTGTATGTTAATTTGAGGTGACATTGCCTTGTCTTTAACTTTCATTTGGAATTTACCCTAAGCAAAACCAAATGTTTTTCCATTTAAGAAAATAATTATGTCAATTTTTTTCATTGTCAATCAAGATCAGCCTTAGCAAGGATTTGGGAAATGATTAAAGGTATTTTTGTCCTCAAGGTGATCTTATAATTCCACAACCCATCCAGGATTAAAGTGGGTCGGATCGTGCTATCAGGAAGCTAATCATAACCTCTGGCTGGTTGAAGACAATTCTTATGTGCATATGTTTTGGTAGCAGGAATCAACTAACGATGTCAGTGCTCTCGTGAAGATAGCCTTAGTGGGGAAAGGTTAGGGATAAGGGAATCCCAAAATTACCTCCATGTCATCTTTCTGCCAATTTCTCTGCCTTGACGTCAACCCTCGCGTCCAAGCCTCGATCAAGAAAGGTTTGGACGGGAGGTAGAGATGAAAAAGAAATGATTGAAAACTAGGACCCCCCTCTACGTCCAGAAAATTGAGTTTGGAATTAACGAGAACCATCGAACCTTAACTTGGTCTCGGTCGAAGAACCTCGCATCGGCGAACATTGGTCAGTGACCTGAACAGATATGAAAACGCCTGATTGAAAGTTATCTTCTCCCCCTCCCCCGCCCCAATTTAATAAGATTTTCGAGAAAAAAAAACCACGTCAGCTCAGGAAAGCCGGAAAGGGAGTGGGGGAGGGGAAAAAGAAGCCCTAATGAGTTTAAGTTTTGAAATCACTCCAGAAAGTGTGATTAGATTAAAGAGACAGAATCCTGATGAAAACTTCTTGAGGGTAACCCCATGTCACTGTTGGTTTCTGTGGAGTGACTCACTCTACGGCTTTTATTGTTTTACTGTCATCGTTGATCGTAATTGTTCTCTGTCATTGTCATTAGATGATATTGTTGCCTTTGTCTCTGTTGTCGAACTTGTACTTGTCCTTGCTGTCATCCTTGTAGTCATTGTTGTCCTTGTCACACATGTCCTTACTGTCCTTGTCATCACCCCTTGTCATTGTCGTAATTGTCATTATCCCTTGTCATAGTCATTTGTTGTCACCCTTGTCCTTGTCCTTATTGTCATAGCCCTTGTTGTCTTACACCTTGTTATCACTTTTCTTGGTGGCCTTTACGCCACTTCTGCAAAGCAGACAAACTTTTGTATTTGTTCTTGTTTTTAAAAGTTGGCAGCAGTTTCAATCATGTTTGCATTACTGTAAGTACTATCATTGTGATTACAAAACTGTTTTTGTTTGTTCGGGAAGAGGGGTCAAGTTCATGGAAGATCTTGCCAATACTGAATGTGATTATCTTCTTGAGCAATTTGCACTCAGAATTCAACCATCAATGATTCAATAAGCATGCAATGTTATTGCTCTTACCTGGTACTGGCAGACGTGCAATCCCCATAATAGGATTAGGTTTTGTGCCTGCTTTCTTTTTAATGGCAGCATGTTGCAACTTAAAAAAAGAAAAACCACTTGAAACCTTATCTGCCCAAGACCTTTTAACCAGAGATGTAATGGGATTAGCATCGGTGAGAATGCCCTACTTTACAAAGAGGGTTGCAATTGATTGAATGTGGTGCTGGCTGCTACAAATGTTCGTATCTACTGCACTGCCTCAACCGGCCTGATGGTCACTCAAGTGGGTGAGATGTCTGCACTTACAAATCAGGAGTTGAGCGTTTGAATCTTTTTCTCAGCAGGCAATAGGGCAGTAGGACACCGACACATATTCTAGCATACAGTATTAGTTAGACGTCAAGTAGGGCAGACCATCTTTGAATAACAGACTCCTTGAAACATCCCTAGATAGCTTAGTAATCCATTTTAAGCCCACCGCTAACAGTCATGGATATTTCCCTTCCCCAGAGAGCAGCGATTGGTTTATCCTGACCAAATTCTGCACGGCTCACAATATTCAGAGGACTTGAGTCTCCTGACGTTTTGATCGTTGCAGAACCTTTATTCAAAGGTCACAAAAAGATTCAAATATCCCCCAATGGTATTCCAACTGATATCATTTATTTACAAACCCTCTAACTGCGTTCCATTTTGAAAAAAGAAAAAGAAGAAAATGTAGAGGGCCTGACATTTTCATCCTAGCTGGGCCCTTCTTAAAGGCAGACTTATTCTGTCTCTGAGAAAGGTCCTGCTACATGTAGGATTTTTGAGATTTGCCTATTTTCGGTAATCTAATTATTTTCAAAATCTGTCCAGGAATCTTTCAGTCCAAAGGTGTGCAAGGTTTAAATTGTGGACATTCATTAGGCAGAGCATTGTCTGATTCTGCATCTGTTGTGACTTAATAAATGCTTTGGCTAGCTACACTGTGTACATGTACAGGTATGTTAGATTCTACTTCTAGAAATAGATTCCAGCTTTACCTTCCTGGGCTATCATGAAATGCTCCTGGCTTTTCCTGTCTGCCTGGCGGCCGCTGAGGGGAAAATGTTTCTGGAGGAAGAGGGGGTGGGGAAGGGGAGGGGAAGGGGAACGGGAACGGGGAGGGAAGGAGCCAGGGATTTGGAAAGGATTGAGGTCTGTAGATGTCTGCGAGGGATTACTGGCTGATTACGGAGGAGGAACGAGGAGAAGACTCCAGGGCTTCAGATATTGTCACTGACTGAATCTCACTACTCCTTACATCTATGCAGGTTTGCTAGGCGCATATTTGAGGAAAACAAATTTTTGACAACAGGCTTGCATTTAAATAGTTCATTTACCAAAAATTTAGAATCCTTGACAATTTTTGGCCATTATTTCAAGTTACCCAGTGTAATATTTCAATCTTACAAGGACCTTTCCAAACAGGTAAAAGGCAGTTTACAAACACGTACTATAATTTACACAATCTATCTTCACCCACTAATATGAACACTTCTATGAATCAAACTGGAAATCAGACACTAAGGCAACAGAGCTGTCGTACATCCTTATTCTTAGTCTTTGAATAATAAACACAATTTTACATTTTAATACTGTGAAAATGTGGTAGACTGCTCACTAGACTGAAAAGGTAAAAACCCTGTAAAAGTGTCAATCTGAGACGATTTGCAGGGCCTGACGTTTCCATCCTTTCAGGAGCTTTCTCAACGGTAGAGGACAGGAGTGAAGCAGCCTCAGTCATGTGAACAATCAAGGGATTGACTTTAAGAAATAAATAAAAATGACCAATATGGGAAAACTCGTAAATTAAGAGGTCCTGTCGTTTCAATCCTACCAAAGGTAAAAAAGAGAAAAGCCAGTTGACAATCTAAACAATTTGGAAAAGCAGGTGATCAATTATTTTTTTTATTCCTTGTTTGGGTTATAAATTAGTCTTTTTTGTTGTTTAAGAAGAGCCATTTTTTTTCTCGTTGAGCTTGGAGGAAAATGATATGCAGTCCGGTCCCTGGACTTGTATAATGCAGGTCCCCAGAAGTTATCAATTTCCAAAACGAAATGGTGACTTCTGCCGCGATTGCCAGGAGAGTAGTCATTAATCTTTCTTCAATGGCCATTTTTATTATCATAATTGTTTCTGGGATATACATTTGTTGATATCCTGCCTTAACAAAAAGAAAGAAAATGCCTGTCTGGATTTTGAAAGATGAGTATCATTTAGGAACAAAGATTACAATGGGTGACATTAGAGAGCTTTTGTGCATGTCCTTTGGCTTTGAAAAAAGCCTTCCATACAAACTTAAGTTGCCTATGGTGAGTGAAATTTAGTCATTCTATGCTTTTCTGGCTTTATATTGTCAGCATTTCCATGAACTGGTGAACAAAAAAGATGCATTTTGAAAATATCCCTTTGGAAGTTAGCGACATTTCCGCCTGTCTTTTTGATAGGTGGTGTAAAAGTGTTCTTGCGATGCAGCGATCTGTCATACTGATTTGAACTTTGTGCGGTTTTATGCAAATTTTACATTTGAAAAAGAATCACCACTTCTTAAAAATGTAGACGATATAATTTATCTTATTTTGGGGATTGTGAGGACTACACACTGTACATACATGTATGTATGCAACATTTCAATAACAGTATGTGTATGTTCAGTTTGTTGTCAGGAGACTGTACAGGTGTAGATACAGGAAACAGAGATGGCAGACAGAGACAGAGTTTCCAAAATGTTGATTTCCTCTGTTCTTCTCCGAACCACAGAGCTAAAAAATTGAGATAATCTAAACAAGGTCATCTACGTTTTTTAAATTTGATATTCAATTACGCATTCAGTTGATCAGTGTTGTGAACATCAATAGCAAAAGCCGAACATTCATGTAGAACAGCCATAGCAGTAGCCTTAGGAAAAGCTTTGCGATAGCCATGTAGCAATTGCCATAGCAACAGTCATAGCCATTGTGCATTTAAGGCCGTAATTAAAAGTTGAAACACAGCCTGTCTGGTAGGAAAAAGCCCAAGCAATCGATAACTCCTATTTCCATAGCAGACATGTACAAGTAAAGGTGATTAGTTTTTGTGAAGATGCTATTGTACCACTCTACACTCCACAGTGGACAAATTTCTTCTCGAAGTAGGTCTACTCTTGGCTCAGAGAAAAGATGGTAAGACTGGCAATTGAAAATAAGTCTGGCAGTGAATGTGGAGGAAAAAAATCAGCTGTGAAAACAGCAATCTTTGGCCCCCCTCTCAACCCCCCCCCCCTGCTTCTCTGTGTTTTCCTCTTTCATCACTGACAGATTGAGCTGTCAACGTCCACAAATTTATTTTTCTCATTGTGTCTTTATTGCTGGAAAGAGTTAGGGGGGCCTGAACTCACTGAGTGCCATCTGCAGCTGTTCTCAATATCCTGGGCTTGAAACCTTAGGGAAAACAATAAATCCTCCTGAACTGTCAAGCCATAGGTGTATTTCAGAATTTCACTGGACTGTCTTTTAATATTTTTTAAGGTTGGCAAATCTAGGAGACAAATAGCAAAAGAAATTTGATAAAAATGACAAAGGAAACTTTGAGTGGACCGGGATTGGAAGCTGGTTTTGCGTACCAGCGGTCTTCACGTCTGGGCTACATGTATCCAGCCCTTAGATGGTGACCTCTCAAATAGTCAACTAGTCTTTGGCACGCCAGCGCTCTTACCATCTGAGCTATCCAGCCCTTAGATGGTGGCCTTCCCAAATAGTCAACAAATAGTCTTTGCCGGAGTGGGGGCGCCAGTCAGAAGCAATTCAACTACCGGTATTAACTGCCATTTATTCTCCAGGGATCACACCCTCCCACTTTCATTCAGAATCAGATGCAAAAAAAACAATGGTTGTAAACCATTGGTTCAAATCCCAATCAAGTCAAAGTTTTCTTTGCCATTTATTTCAATTTGCTCAAAAGTTCCCAGTCTGTTTTTCATTGATTTGTTTGAAAAGAAAGTTTGACTGGAATGGGATTTGAACCCAGGTCTCCAGCACTCTAACCTTAACTATCCAGACCTTTGATGTAGTGGGTTCTAGTGTGGAGAATAGTGTTTGGGAAATGGAGGGGTGAAAGGGCTGTTGCAATTTGTGGTAGAAAAGAGGTTGTCCATTGTGGAAAATGATAAAATGTATGAACAAGGTTGTCTGTTGGCTCATGATGTTGGCTTGAAGGTAGCGGCATTTTGGCTGCAGGCTGCTACCTTTGGTCAAACTGGTGAAGATAAATGGTGCTGTCTCAATTCATAAATGTGCATGGCTTTAGTCTTGCTGCACGATTAATTTCATGAAACACAGTTACGATCGAATCGCGTTTTACTGAGTGGTGCGTTTCCACTGGACTAATCAGCTCGGTTAAACTTACCTCGTCACTTTTACTGGGCAGAGGTTGCTTGGTAAAAGTAACCATTGGACTCGGTTAAAGTAACCGAGAGAAATTTGACTGGGCCGTTTCCACTGGACTTATTTTGGTCAAAGTAACCATCGTCTCGGTTACTTTAACCAAAATAAGTCCAGTGGAAACGCGGCTTAAGAAGCTAGAGCTAATGTGACTTGGTGCAGTGTGCATCAGAGATATTGTCATCTGCATGACATAGGACCAGGTGTTTGTGTGACTGTGCCTGTCACAACATGGCGCACATAATACCACCCTGAAGTCTGCTGCAATCACTCCCATTCAATTACTTGCTTTTGGGGGCTCCAAGGTCGGCCCTTTTGTGCTGCAGGAAGAGGCGGCTTGATTGAAGTTCCTCCATGGTTTCCGTTGTCATGGGATTTTGGACTGTTGTTGTCTGCGGCTGTGACCTTTGACCTCAGCATGTGCAGAACACCTGCTCGCTGTGTATCCCTGAACATTTTGGAGAAATGAAATGAAATTCCCCACTCAGTGTGGTACGTGGAAGCTGCCTGAACGTTGCAAATACCACCAGCTTAACATTTAAAGGTTAAACCGTGAGTGTTTTTACTGGAAGGCTACCTGGGTTATCAGAGCAAGCATTCAGGTGATAAAAAGGATTATTTTGGACGGCGCAGAACAGACAAATTTTACTGTCATATACACTGCACACTGGGACAGGCACATCAAAAGTGTTTTGGACAGAAACAAAAAACTAATACAAATCGCAGAAAATTTAGTGGGTGTGGCATTTTGAGAACAGGATTCACTTTGTTAAGCAGACAGCAGAAGGTCCTTTACAATATCAATTCTGATTTGTTGAATAAATTTTGTTCTTTTGACTCAGTAGGGACTTTCCAGACTATGTGCATTCTGCATTTGAGGCAGGTCATGTACTTCAACATTTCAACTGCATTTTGTTCTCATTGGAGCTCTGGCGACGCGATTCTTCCACTGTAAAATGAACGACAATCAGGGGATTGTTAGATCCTGGTCCAAGAAGAGCTCCCCTTAGTCACATCCAATCAAATTAATGGCAAGATTCAAATTACTGGCTATGTGAACGTGTACCCACAAAGGGCTTTAGAAACAGTCTGACTTCAGTCTGATGCTCGGGAAAATGTGAAACGAATTCAGAAAGAGTCCCACTGTCAGATCAGTTTCCACTTAACATTTGAACTCACAAATATGGCATGACATTGTGATCCTTGCAGGAACTTTCATTCTGACCAGAGAGAGAGAGAAAGGTCCTTTACAAATCATGTCTGATTTGGATCTCAATCAAAGTAGAAATCCTGATATAATATCCTAGGAGATCCTTTCTCCAGGGCAGAATTGATCCAAACATCAGGCTCAGTCCCCTCTACATTTTTTAGATGTTGCCTTTTTTGGTCACTGAAGTCAGTACATGTCAGCAGTTTGCAACATTTGTGTATAATTAGTTAATTACTCCTAATTACTCCTGTGGTTTGTTTAATTTGGACCAGTGGTGTCTGTAAGCCAGTCTGCAGTAGTTTTGTATTCAAGCCTATTTTTTTCTTCAGATTTTGAAACATGTTTTACCACTGACTTTGGAATTTCCATTTCTGGTAGAGGAATTTGTTCAGCGGGGGCTCTAACAAAAAGTCAATAGAACAGCTGATTTCTTTTTTCAATAAATGTACATGAAGGAAAGGAAAGTGACTGGGAAACTTCAGAGAATTTGAAGAATGGACTCCGACTGGTGATTTTTGTTTTATGAAAACATTTGGTTCACACTTGCTTAGTTGCCCTGTTTGAGGTCAGTTCTCCTGAAGAGTTGACTAATTGGGTTCGCTAAGACGCTTGAGCCAGACATCTTATGCTGGCATCAAGCTATGGCTTGTTTTTGTTTTGGTTTGGTCAGAGGTCACCATGGGTCGGGAGAGAGCGGGGCCGCACATTGTCTGCAAATGCACTTCCCCCTGATGGGTAGGTCAAGTTCCTCCACAACTTTTTCTCCGAAGAGATCTATCGGAGATCTCCAGGTGGTGGTGACTGTTAAACACCTGGGTCCAATTCAGTCCAGCTGCTGTGGCCTCCACAACAAAGTTTGCCTTTAACCATAGCTCAATGCTTGAACAGCCAAACTCCACCACAAGAGAGGACAACTACATCTTTCTACAGTATGTCTGTTGGCAACAGATCATATGGGCTTTTCCGCATCATGTTGATAACTTAAAAAAAAGTAAAATTAAATGAGAAATATTTATGATATCATCATCACTTCATGAAAAAAGGATGGATGGGCATTGGAAGAAAAAAGAAGAAGAGGAATCCTATCCTGATGGCCAAATACCAATACGCTTGTTAAATTAGATATTCATGACCTCATTAATATTCATGTAATGATGTCATGATAACATTCCGGTACGCTGAAGAGGCAGAACAGCGCCCCCCCCCCCCACAAAAAAAGAAAGAAAGAAAGAAAGCTGCATCCACAAATCACCTTGGCATGATCCCAATACTGCCATAGTCAACTTTACTGTGATTTTTGGAGATACACGTACCGGTACATGTACAGTACATGGCAGTTTAAAGGCCTATACAACATTGCTACGAGTCAACAGATTGTCACACTTTTTGTGTTAAACATTCCAAAAAAGGAATCCTGCGAAGGTTTAGCTCAAATGGTAACCCGAGAAAGTAGAAAAAGGCAAAAAACCGTCACGGTTTTCACACTGTTCTGTAGTGTGATAAATAGTTTATGACTCACGAGTCATAAACTACATGTACTGGTATTTGTCAATGATTGAGTGAAGATTTCTCGAGATGTACAGCATCCCAGACCGTAAGATTTCAACAAACTGTAAATTAGAAGGAAATCTGTGGACCTGGATGTTTCCTGATCTTCCCAATGTTGTATCTAAAGGGCCTTTAATGGTTAGATGCCACTGACTGACATCTTGGTGGAGGAGCATCTGAGTGCAGCGCAGAAGAGTCAGTGACTAAAACTCAGAAGACTTACCGGCACTTTTCTCTTCTCAGAGTCAGAGCTAGCCACACTCACTCTCAAAAATAGATGACTTACAATGTAAATGCTATGATTGCTGTCACTGCAAATTTTCCCACAGTTATTTTATTCCACGTCTCTCCTGATCAGTCTTTCACGTGCGCCGTAATGTCCTCATTTTCATTTCTTAAAGTGCATTGTGAATTCTCTCTCTCCCCCTCCCTCCCTTAACTGCACCTCTAAGGTTTCAGCCTGGCCCCTGGTATTTTGGTCGTCCAATTTAGTCCTGAATTGTCCGCCGTGCAAGCGGTACAATGCACTTTCGCACATCGATTGCAGATTTAATGCGCAGCGTCTGTTAAAAAGAAAATAGGAGTGGGGCAGTTTTAATCAGGGACACCACGACCACCATCCCTCCTGGCTACAGCAATGTGTACTGGACCTCAGTTGGGAAATCATAAAAAAATGCTTTACCACTTACAGAAAAACTTAGGGACAATGCGCGACAGTTGCCATGGTCACCTTAGGCTATACCAATCACAATTTTGTCCCCCAGTGACACTTCAAAGAAAGTCATTTAACTGATTGGCAATCGGATTTTCCTCCTTTCTTCCAATTCGTGAGGCTATATTTAAGAATCCTGTATGTGTACATGTACAGTAGTTGGATACTTCACCCCTAGTCTTGTACACCAGAGATTTATGAGGCTTCTGCTCCTGGGAGGGACGTGTATGGAAGTTTTTATCCCCTCATTGAAACCTTTCAGACACCCTTAATATGCAACAGTCAGCGATTTTGTTGATAAAGACTGTGTGCTAGGACTGGAGGCAGTTAACAGGCAACAAGTCCCTGGCCAATCTTTGCCTCTGTAAAGAGCCAGTTAACTGGCAGTGTGGCTCTGTAAAGAGCCAGGTAACTGGCAGTGTGGCTCTGTAAAGAGCCAGGTAACTGGCAGTGTGGCTCTGTAAAGAGCCAGTTAACTGGCAGTGTGGCTCTGTAAAGAGCCAGGTAACTGGCAGTGTGGCTCTGTAAAGAGCCAGGTAACTGGCAGTGTGGCTCTGTAAAGAGCCAGGTAACTGGCAGTGTGGCTCTGTAAAGAGCCAGGTAACTGGCTGTGTGGCTCTGTAAAGAGCCAGATAACTGGCAGTGTGGCTCTGTAAAGAGCCAGGTAACTGGCTGTGTGGCTCTGTAAAGAGCCAGATAACTGGCAGTGTGGCTCTGTAAAGAGCCAGGTAACTGGCAGTGTGGCTCTGTAAAGAGCCAGGTAACTGGCAGTGTGGCTCTGTAAAGAGCCAGGTAACTGGCAGTGTGGCTCTGTAAAGAGCCAGGTAACTGGCAGTGTGGCTCTGTAAAGAGCCAGGTAACTGGCTGTGTGGCTCTGTAAAGAGCCAGCTAACTGGCAGTGTGGCTCTGTAAAGAGCCAGGTAACTGGCAGTGTGGCTCTGTAAAGAGCCAGGTAACTGGCTGTGTGGCTCTGTAAAGAGCCAGGTAACTGGCAGTGTGGCTCTGTAAAGAGCCAGTTAACTGGCAGTGTGGCTCTGTAAAGAGCCAGGTAACTGGCAGTGTGGCTCTGTAAAGAGCCAGTTAACTGGCAGTGTGGCTCTGTAAAGAGCCAGGTAACTGGCTGTGTGGCTCTGTAAAGAGCCAGCTAACTGGCAGTGTGGCTCTGTAAAGAGCCAGGTAACTGGCAGTGTGGCTCTGTAAAGAGCCAGGTAACTGGCAGTGTGGCTCTGTAAAGAGCCAGATAACTGGCAGTGTGGCTCTGTAAAGAGCCAGTTAACTGGCAGTGTGGCTCTGTAAAGAGCCAGGTAACTGGCAGTGTGGCTCTGTAAAGAGCCAGTTAACTGGCAGTGTGGCTCTGTAAAGAGCCAGGTAACTGGCAGTGTGGCTCTGTAAAGAGCCAGGTAACTGGCAGTGTGGCTCTGTAAAGAGAGCTGAGCTTCTGAGAGCTGTGCTCCATCTTCAAAGTGGTGACTTACTGGTACATGGTGTCTTTGCAAACTTGCATGACTGACATCTAGAGGGTCTATAGGGGGGGGGGGTACAGTGCACTGACACTGTGTATACAGTATGTGTTCAGTCATGGGGTATACTTGTACAGTACAGCAGGTCAATGTGCTAGTGCATCCATAGGCAAAGTGGAAGAAGAAGGCACTTGTGTGTCTTGTACTGTATACCACTGTACCCATGTAAATGTACAGTACATATACCGGTATGTGTATATCCCAACCCTGTTAGCTAGCCAGTCACAAATTGACACGGATGCCATAGGGACTGAGTCAGAGTAAGTGCCTCACAAAATACTGCTGACATCTCCAGTTCTGTACACATTCCATCCCTATGAAAACAAATGGTGTGCACATGTACTGGTACACAACACACTGTAGTACATGTACTGCAACTGTGTAAAGCACAGTACCAGTACTTGTAAATTGTACTGTACTCTGTAGTGTAAAGTAGTTTTTAAACTGTACATGTAGCTGTACACATACTAGAATGCATACAAGTGACCTTATGTACCTTTTGTGCAACTGAGTGACCTACTGTACACTAGCTATGTACAGTAGATGTATCTCAGTAATCAGTATTTTGAAATACATTTACATGTACCGGTACATGTAAACAAAACCATAGTCATGTATATAAAGCTTCTAACAACAAACAATAGTTGACAGGTTATAATTTTTAGAAATTGCAAAGACAACTTTGTCCTGGTCCAGTCAAAGTGTTCTTTGACATTTTTCAAAATTGTTAAAAAGTTCCCAGTCAGTTTTTCCTTTATTTGTTAGCTTCGATATGAATAAATGATGAAATATTATCAGTAGAGCAACAATACAGATAGCATCAGTCACAAATATATAATTCGCTAAACAATTGCATGTACTTTAAAAACAACTGTTGATTATGAATCGAGTTTAGCATATTCAGTAATATAATTGGGTATGCATAATTTAGTATGTCATCTGGTACATTTCACTGAATGGATGAATGTGACAAGATTCTTCTCCATTTCCCCTTACCGTAAGGGGACAAGGTTAGGGGCGGAGTCAGACGCCTGGCTGGAGGAGGGAGATCAGTCACATGACACCCATTCCTGTGTCATTATTGCTCTGACAATTTGGCAAACCTGCATCGGAGGTAAATTTAATCTCCTCTACCTGTCTCCTCTTAACATGTGAATGACCTTGACATCCAATTGTCAATCTCAGCCTGTCTAGCAGGTCCAGACAGTTCTTAATTGTTGCAGACTGCAGACATATCACGTACTTAATGCCAATCATGTTCTCCTTTTAAATTTGTCACAGAGTGGTAATGGAATGGCTGAATGAGTTGAGGGGGACAGGGGGAGAGTGAGAGGGAGGGAAGTAGAGGAAGGGAGGGATGAAGGGACTGAGAGTAAGAGGAAGAGAGGGAGGGAAGGGGGAGAGTGAGAGGGAGGGAAGGGGGAGGAGGAGAGGGAGGGAAGGGACTGAGAGTAAGAGGAAGAGAGGGAGGGAAGGGGGAGGAGGAGAGGGAGGGAAGGAGAGGAAGGGAGGGATGAAGGGACTGAGAGTAAGAGGAAGAGAGGGAGGGAAGGGGGAGAGTGAGAGGGAGGGAAGGAGAGGAAGGGAGGGATGAAGGGACTGAGAGTAAGAGGAAGAGAGGGAGGGAAGGGGGAGGAGGAGAGGGAGGGAAGGAGAGGAAGGGAGGGATGAAGGGACTGAGAGTAAGAGGAAGAGAGGGAGGGAAGGGGGAGGAGGAGAGGGAGGGAAGGAGAGGAAGGGAGGGATGAAGGGACTGAGAGTAAGAGGAAGAGAGGGAGGGAAGGGGGAGAGTGAGAGGGAGGGAAGGAGAGGAAGGGAGGGATGAAGGGACTGAGAGTAAGAGGAAGAGAGGGAGGGAAGGGGGAGGAGGAGAGGGAGGGAAGGAGAGGAAGGGAGGGATGAAGGGACTGAGAGTAAGAGGAAGAGAGGGAGGGAAGGGGGAGAGTGAGAGGGAGGGAATGAGAGGAAGGGAGGGATGAAGGGACTGAGGGTAAGAGGAAGAGAGGGAGGGAAGGGGGAGGAGGAGAGGGAGGGAAGGAGAGGAAGGGAGGGATGAAGGGACTGAGAGTAAGAGGAAGAGAGGGAGGGAAGGGGGAGAGTGAGAGGGAGGGAAGGAGAGGAAGGGAGGGATGAAGGGACTGAGAGTAAGAGGAAGAGAGGGAGGGAAGGGGGAGAGTGAGAGGGAGGGAAGGAGAGGAAGGGAGGGATGAAGGGACTGAGAGTAAGAGGAAGAGAGGGAGGGAAGGGGGAGAGTGAGAGGGAGGGAAGGAGAGGAAGGGAGGGATGAAGGGACTGAGAGTAAGAGGAAGGGAGGGAGGGAAGAGGGAGGAGGAGAGGGAGGAAGGGGGAGAGTGAGAGGGAGGGAAGGAGAGGAAGGGAGGGATGAAGGGACTGAGAGTAAGAGGAAGGGAGGGAGGGAAGAGGGAGGAGGAGAGGGAGGAAGGGAGGGAGGGAAGGGGGCAGGAGGAGAGGGAGGGAAGGAGAGGAAGGGAGGGATGAAGGGACTGAGAGTAAGAGGAAGGGAGGGAGGGAAGGGGGAGAGTGAGAGGGAGGGAAGGAGAGGAAGGGAGGGATGAAGGGACTGAGAGTAAGAGGAAGAGAGGGAGGGAAGGGGGAGGAGGAGAGGGAGGGAAGGAGAGGAAGGGAGGGATGAAGGGACTGAGAGTAAGAGGAAGAGAGGGAGGGAAGGGGGAGGAGGAGAGGGAGGGAAGGAGAGGAAGGGAGGGATGAAGGGACTGAGAGTAAGAGGAAGAGAGGGAGGGAAGGGGGAGAGTGAGAGGGAGGCAAGGAGAGGAAGGGAGGGATGAAGGGACTGAGAGTAAGAGGAAGGGAGGGAGGGAAGAGGGAGGAGGAGAGGGAGGAAGGGAGGGAGGGAAGGGGGCAGGAGGAGAGGGAGGGAAGGAGAGGAAGGGAGGGATGAAAGGACTGAGAGTAAGAGGAAGAGAGGGAGGGAAGGGGGAGGAGGAGAGGGAGGGAAGGAGAGGAAGGGAGGGATGAAGGGACTGAGAGTAGGAGGAAGGGAGGGAGGGAAGGGGGAGGAGGAGAGGGAGGGAAGGAGAGGAAGGGAGGGATGAAGGGACTGAGAGTAAGAGGAAGAGAGGGAGGGAAGGGGGAGGAGGAGAGGGAGGGAAGGAGAGGAAGGGAGGGATGAAGGGACTGAGAGTAAGAGGAAGAGAGGGAGGGAAGGGGGAGAGTGAGAGGGAGGGAAGGAGAGGAAGGGAGGGATGAAGGGACTGAGAGTAAGAGGAAGAGAGGGAGGGAAGGGGGAGGAGGAGAGGGAGGGAAGGAGAGGAAGGGAGGGATGAAGGGACTGAGGGTAAGAGGAAGAGAGGGAGGGAAGGGGGAGAGTGAGAGGGAGGGAAGGAGAGGAAGGGAGGGATGAAGGGACTGAGAGTAAGAGGAAGAGAGGGAGGGAAGGGGGAGGAGGAGAGGGAGGGAAGGAGAGGAAGGGAGGGATGAAGGGACTGAGAGTAAGAGGAAGAGAGGGAGGGAAGGGGGAGAGTGAGAGGGAGGGAAGGAGAGGAAGGGAGGGATGAAGGGACTGAGAGTAAGAGGAAGGGAGGGAGGGAAGGGGGAGGAGGAGAGGGAGGAAGGGAGGGAGGGAAGGGGGCAGGAGGAGAGGGAGGGAAGGAGAGGAAGGGAGGGATGAAAGGACAGGTTAAGAGGAAGGGAGGGAGGGAGGAATGGAGGGAGGGGGAGGGAGGGAAGGAGGGAGGGAAGGAAGGAGGAAGGGAAGGAGGGAGAGGGAGGGATGAAGGGACTGAGGGGAAGGGAGGAAGGGGGAGGGAAAGAGGAATTGAAGGAGGGAGAGGGAGGGATGAAGGGGCTGGGGAGGGAGGAAGGGAGGGAGGGAAGGATGGAGATGGATGGAGGTGAGGTGAGGGTGAGGAAGCAAGGGGAGGAAGGGGAGGGAAAGAACAGAGAGCTAGAGAGAGGCAGAGGGAGGGGAGAGGAAAGAAGGAAGGTTGAGGAGAATAATTGACATGTTTTCCTGCACTGTCTTGGCAAGATGGCCGCCGTTCAGCCGCAGACATGATTGGCCTCAACAAGGAAATGTAATTAGTGGCAAACTGCTTTTGTGGAATAGAAACTGCCTCTGCACAAGAATGAATTGTGCATTTTAGGTCTGGCAACGGTCTTTGGTGATTTGGGGAAAGTCGGGCGAAGCTGCGATCATTTGGCACCCCCCCCCCCCCCCCCGGCTGAATATCTTACTCACCTACGTACGCCTATCATCACTCTTGGGACATAGACCACCAATAAGATTCCATCAAGTAGGCCGGTCAGGACTGTCTCTCCACTTCCCTCCAGGTACAGCCCAACCTCCGGACATTAGTCTCTAGGTTCCATCTCCAGTTATTTTCTTCCTCCATGCTTGGCTGGTCCTCGTGTTTCCTATTGCCCTGTGGGTTCCAGCTGAGTGCTGACCGTGTCATGGATCTGGTGAAAACTGAAAAGTTAATTACCGGTATTGAATTGAGAAAAGCAATGAGAGCAGACCATCATTAAAGCCTAGCCTGTAATAGTCGTTTTTAATTGCATTGGGATGTAGATGGCCCCAACACGTTATTTGGGAATGTATGCTGTATATCAATCTTAGTATCAATGTTCAAATTAGTAATGGCACATTAAGATTGAAAGGATTGATGGGATTTTGTTTTGCATACAGATGGAAACATGTAATCCTTCATCATGCAAATGTATGAAAAAACACTTTCCATTTGCACAAAAAAGGACAAAAGTTATCCGTTTTATCCGAAAAGTCATCTGTTCACAAAATGTGTCAGTTAACATTTGAACATGAGTCAAAATTTGACAAAATCGTCAGTTGACAAAATTAGGAGTTTCCAAAATTGTTATATTATGACACAATTGTGTGTTGAGATTTGAGAACATTGACAGTTCACACTTGACAATTCATGAGATGAAAAGCTTATCACGTGACCAAGTTGACATTTGTCATATTCTGGGATGATGAATGGTTTAATGGGGTAGTTTTATTACAACTGAGTGCCCACTAAAGAGTGCAAAATCCTTCCCAGGATTGTTCAATCTAGAGGGCGACTGTATTTCTTCCCTCTCCAATATGGCCGCCGTTAATCAAATTGAACCTCCTCCTAAAAGGGCATTTTCCTCTATCTCAAAATCCAGCCCTGCAACGTGCCACCTCCCTTATTATCTACAATCTTTCCCATTTTGTTTTTGTTATTTCACCCAGTGGAATATTTTTCCAATTAAGTCCTTATCGCTCCTTTTTTTGGACAGGTCTTGGAGTTTGAGTCGATTTCTCTAACGCAATTATTTTGGAAGTGGTTCAGGTGAATTAAGACCCCACCCTCTAAAAAAAAAATTACGATTGACAGAGAGTTGGTATTTTGACAGGACTGTGGAGAAACCTTCAGATGAAGCCCTGTTTCTCTTCGATTTCCCAGCTGATTTTCCTTTCGTTTGAATGCACCTTCTGAAAAAAAAAAAAAAGTTGCCCTGGCCTCTGCATCTTGCAATGTACGAATCCAGTTGAGCTGAATAAAAAAAAAGGTCAGAATCAATGAATCTGGGACTCTTGTTTTGTACGAGCAGTGGCGCTGTTTATGCAGAAGATTTCAGCTGTGAAACAAAGGGCTTCATTTAATTATGCATAAATCTGCTTTCTGACCAAAATGCAAATCTCAAAAATGTGAAGGTCCTTGTGTTATGCTTCAATCCAAGCAGGATCTTTCTCAAATGAAGAATCATTTTGCCTTTGAGAAAGGTCCTGCTAGGATCAAAATGTCAGGCTCTCTATGCTATTGTCTTTCTTTAAATCGGATTGCAGTTGACGTTGTGAATAAATGCTATCAGTTCCAATGCCGTTCCAATTCCTATCAAGTTCCAATTCCCGCGAAATTTGGAGACCAAATGTTATCCTCTGAATGGGTTTAACTTAAGCAAGTGATTCTGACTGGCAGGAAGTGCTCATACATGTATGTCTTCATGCATGGGCCACCCTCAAGGACACATCCACCATTTGACCACAATTTCTAACCACAACTGGTTTGGGATTTTTAGCATCATGATTCGTTGGCCTGTGTGAACATGAAGAAAACAAGCCTGGATTTTGAAGCACAATTCAAATAGTGATTATTTAAACGGTTGAACTGTGTTCAGAAAAAATTGGGAGTTTGCTAGTTTGGGCTGGGATTTTAAGCATCCAACCATGAATACAATTTGCAAGTCATTCATTCGGCAGTTGATGGTTCAATGCAGAAGCCTAGCTCTCTTTAGGAAGAGAGGGGAGTTTGCACAGTGAGTTAACCAAACATTGGCAGCTTGCATTTGTGCCACATGCATTGAAAATAGATCTCACTGTGTATTTATTTGCATATTGTACCAGGGTAAAGCAGTGTTTCTCCTGGAGTTTTAAGTGTCTGAGGTGGCAACTGGACCCAATTTCATAGAGCCGCTAAGCAAGAAAACCTGCTTAGCATTAATATTCATCCTTGTTTAGTACTAGTTTGCCAGCTAGCCATGTTTCATTTGATGCTTGCTGCCATCAACTTGTATTCCAATCATGGCTTCTTTGCATCAAATACAAGTCTAACTTTTGGCTGGCAATGTGATTTTTGTTTGACAAACCACAACTGTTTACATTTCCAAGCACTAAGGTACATGTACATGTTACATGTAATGTACACTACAAGGGACAATGTACGCTATTGTTAAGGACTTATGGCTGGGTGACCTCGTTTGTTTGGTTTCCCATAGATGGTCTTGTGTTAGTAGCACTATCTGTGTGTACGGTAAATTCAATGAGTTACCCGCTAACCTAAAACATCCTTCGCCATCTCAAGTGTCTTATGGAGTCATGGACAAAATGTTTTAAAATGTTTGTAAAAAGTAAATTGACTGGAGTGATATGCACAATTGTTGCAACCTTCCTACTGACTAAAATGACCAAAATGCAAATATCAGAAAATAGGAGGGCCTGATGTTTCCATCCTAGCAGGGACCCTTCTCAAACTAAGGCAGAAAGCCCTCCTAATTTTTGATAAATGTAAATCAATGAAAATTAACAACGAAAAAAAAAGGGAATGTACAAATTTAAGAAATGTACTCGGCCTGATGTTACGAGCCAAAAGCAGAATGATTTTGCCATTGAGAAAGGTCCTGTTAGGATTGAAATGTCAGGCCCTCTTTTAGAATGTTGAGACCTGGCCGGACCATTCTCTTCTCTCCTGTTCTCGTCGGATGTTTTAAACTTGGCAGGACCTTTGAGAAGCTTTTGCCAGGTTCTGAACATCCTGACATCGTGGGATTGGCATTCATGCATCTGCGAGTGTGTCCAAGGCCTTATACACCTTGCTTGGGCACCGGTTTAAATCACCGGTGCACCGGACAAGCCATTCCAGCACACGGACCCAGGGCCCTTATTGCTCTAGTCCTAATCCAATAGGCAAATGTACAAGCGTCGATTAAAGCACAGAAAAAACAAAACCCAGCGGACAGGCGTGGTTAAGTCAGGCCCCATTCTAATAGCTTCTAATTTGATTATACCGGACTAATTGCGCCAACAGTCATCTGTACTTTTCCCCCTCCTGACGACACTCTCTTGATTTGGTTTGTTCATAATTATTGTTTAGGGTTTCACACGATTTTTTCCCCTTCATGCTGCAATTCTCTATTCCACTCACGTGGTTTGTGCACACAAACTAATTCACCAGCGTGCGATGGTTCATGAATATGCACCAACGCCAGATTACGCTGTTTAAAAATTTATCCCTCTGTGCAAAAGTGCTATTCCTTATGACCCGTGTTGATAAGATGAATACAGTATACAACAGCGATGCCTGCAATCTTCATATAAATGAGTGCTTTTAGAGATTCAGAAAAGTAAGCACACAGTGATTAGTAGGATTAAAAATTCCCCAACAAGCTGAATAAAACCCCTGGTTACCAGCATTCACGCGCACGGACCAACTGTGTAGAGAGTGTGATTGATTGTCGCAGTTTCCACGGCGCCCGTCCCTACCGTGCCCCGTGGGCAGCTTTTCTGTGCGAGCGGGCATTCTTGCTGAGGAATGTTTGCGTTCTTCTTCTACTCTGACAGTTGGAGCTGAAAATGTTACCGCTCACTGCTTTTAGATGCGATGCATTTTTAATGCAGCACACGTAGAGTCTAGACCCAATATGCCCAGATGTACAATCTATTGGAAGAATTCATCAAAGAATCGTACTTTGATGGTAACTTTGATTTGCGTCATTGACACTTTGCCGCGAATCAATATTTATCCCTGGGATCTTGAAATTTGACTTATTTCTTCAGCATCAGTAATGAAACCTTGGGATCGGGATGAATGGAATCAGACAGAATGATACTTGGGCTGTCCCAAATGTTTGTGTATCATTTGAAGGATTAACTGATTTTTGGAGTTATGCCCCCCCCCAAAAAAAGTAGTCATGGGTTTGAATCTTGCATTCACTGCCTGTGTTTCTTTCAGTGGGTAATCGGGCAAAGCACTGAGCATGCTGGGCTAATTATACGTCAAGTTGGGACAAAACTCTCATTGAATTTACAAACTGTATGCTACATGTATTATTCTGTTGTCCTTCCTGTGAAATAATGTATGAAATGAAGGATGGTTCTCTGTTTTTCCAGCAATATCTTGGCTATCCATCCTTAGCTCTCCCTTGAAGCTTACAATGTGATAGATCCCCCACTTCCTTACAGAAAAGAAACCGCTCTCTCTGTTTATAAAACCATTCCCATACCCCCAACCCACTCTTCTATCAGTTTAACTCTTCCGGAATCGAAGGCGCTGAGGGAAAATAGAGAGAAACAAATTGATTGGGGAGAAGAAAGGAGAAGAAAAAGGGAGGAGGGCGATTAACATGCAATTTGCATTGTTGAAGCCCCCAGCTATTTTGAAATACATTTATCGCCCGTTGTGAGAAATCCCCGACTCTCCATGGTAGACACTAAAGGGACAAGCGTGGTGTGGTAGAGTGCCAAATTCTGGATTCGTCCTCATCAATTGGAACAGAAAGAAAAAGGACTTGGCTTCCCCATACCCAATTACATAGCCTTTTTTTCTGTCCTTTAATAAAAGAAGGGAACCATGTTCCTCAGAGGTCCCACACTACCCCCTAAGGCTAGGCAAGGCTTTTTTTCTTCTTTCAATAAGAAAACAAAATGGGAAAATTGGGTCTTGGTCAGGAGAGATCGATGGTATTAGGTGATAGGCACGATCTTGTCTCAAGATAGGACAGCCAAGGGAAAAGGGCTTTCCTGGATCACTCTTAATACCGGAGAAAATGCCGACTGTAGAGATTGTTTTTTGTTTTTGTTTTTTAATGAATTGGCGGAAGATCAAGGTGGCTGTACTGTCTGCCGACTCACAGCAGAGAGGCGCGCACGCGCATGACGCGAATGTTCGCCTCGGTCACGGTGATTGGCGCCCAGGCATTTAACAGGACACACATGCTGCCGATGCCTTGTGATGCAGTGACTGTTTGTAGGCTTTAGTGTCTAAAGCAAATTGCAGCGATTGAGTTTGCCCGTGAAGCACAGTGAGGAAAGTCTGCAGTGATACCGTGTAAGTCATGTCTTCCGAGGTGGGAGAGTGAATCTGAATAGAGCCGGTAACTTCAAGGTTTCTGGCAGTGTGTACTCTGCCAATCATCAGGAGACTGCTGGGGAAACTGTGACTGTGTTTATAGCAAATCTTTCAGCAATGTCTGTCCGTTTATTTTGCAAAAATGTTGAGGGCTTGACATTTTGATCCTAGCAGGACCATTCTCAAAGACAGTTTTAAATAAGAAACATTGGTAGTTGTAAGGCAAAGTATAGTAAACCTTTTCCTTCTCCCCAAATAGTGCAAAAAACCCGAAATTAAATTTGGCATGAATTGTTAAAAGCAAATATTAACCTTACCCTTTCATGCGCACTACTGTACATACAATGTTGGTTGTACAAGTACAAGAACGTGTGCAGGGTGCGTGCGTTGTACTTATAAATGCCGGTTCACGGAGCGTAAAATCCACTTAATATTGTGCTTGATTTCCTCTGATTTGAAAAGAAAACTAATACCCGCAGAGAGAGGGTGGGGGGAGATTAAAACAGTTTAAAGGCGCGTGCACGAACCAGTGTGGGCATTTGGGACACAGGTAAAAATTCTTTTCTTCGTGTTTCGTGCGATCATGTTCAATGTAGACAATATGGCTGACATGGCTGACATAGACAGAATGAGAAGGGACCTTTTCCTTTTCCAAAAATCTGTCTCAGGCTCAGCCCTCGGTTTTGTCTGTGTGTATTTCATCCATTTTAAGGTGTGAGACATGAAGTACAAGTCATAGATGTAGAAGCCAAGAAACAGTATTTGATCCTACATGTAAATGTACATGTACATGTTCATTTACATGTACATGTACATAGCAGGGGCTTTCTCAATGGCAGAATGTTTTCCAAGACATGAAAACAATAAAATAATTTTGGCAAAAGACTTTTTTCAAAGGACTCCCAAGCTTCAGCTCCAACAAAGGACTCCAATCTGTGCTTTCAGGTTTGGGATAATCTGATAACTATTAAAGGAACAAAGGAAAGGAAAGTGAGTGGGAAAGATGAAACGATTGATAGAAAATTCCTGAGGGTATTTGACAGCCCAATCAGGGTTGTGGTTTGCTGGTCATGATTAGAAATGCACTCAGTTGCATCTTTTGCTTGGTGCTGTAAAATGTGTGCACTTCATTGCCCAATGGAAATCTAAAAACTCTTGGCTAACTTACATTGGTGTTGCTTGGTGTTGTAAAATGTGTGCACTTCACTGCCCAATGGAAATCTGAAAACTCTTGGCTAACTTACATTGGTGTTGCTTGGTGTTGTAAAATGTGTGCACTTCACTGCCCAATGGAAATCTAAAAACTCTTGGCTAACTTTATTGTTAGGAAAAGCTTAGTGGCATTACAGCCAAACTGAGTCACTGCTAGTGCGCTTACTGCCAAAATGCACATTTTGTAATCGATTAAAATCATTTATATAAGACCAGCTATCATTTGTCTTGCCCAGAATAAAAGGCTGGTTTCCCAAACTCAAGGCTGAGAGTCAAAACAGCACAGCCATTCAGAGATGGTCACTTGAAATAAAAGTACAGTTTGCCATTAAGACCCGGATGCGTTGTTTATTTTAATTAACACTTAGTGCGTGATGAACCATGGAACCTTGAAACCATGGCAACCCCCATTAGACGGATGGGAAGTGCAGCTGTGCCGGTGATGACCTGTACTATGTGTTGATGTTGAGCAAAAGCAAATCTCCGAATATGAGAGATGAGCGAGTTCCCATCCACGTGCCATGAGTGTCTCCCTCTCTCCATCAGTCAAGTCGGCAACAACTGGTCTTATTTTCACCCAAAGGGAATGGGTCGTGACGACCCTGCTTGGTATGTGCGTGCAAGGCTGGCATTGGCACGACGTGATAATCTACATGTATGTCTTAATCGGATGAAATGCGACACAGAACACACAGCTTGAGTTGTTTTTGAGAGCGACTCATTCATGTTGTGATGGAATTCTGGTGAGCAGTGCTTAGGCACTAGTCAAGAATAGGATCCTTTTTGGCTCTTCACTCTGTCCTCCAGATTCTAACATCTGTCAACGGCAATGGTCTTTTTCATAGTTTGATGATACGTGGTTGTACAAGCACACCTCAAATTGGAAGCGAGTTGTTTTTTGAGTGCGACTAATTTTGTTATTGAATTCCATTGAACTTTCTCGCTTGGAGAGGAGAGCAAGTGAACCACTGTATTTTTAGCACCTTTTCTCACTCATTAAAAATGTATTCTAAACTCTGGATAGAATGATATTTTTTGTGTGTGAAGCAGTCAAGGTCTGTGTTATCTGCTGGGTTTTGTTGGGTTTGGCTAGGTTGTGTTGGGTTGTGTTTCGTGGTTGTGTTGGGTTGTGTTGGGTTGTGTTGTGTTATGTTGGGTTGTGTTGGGTTGTGTTGGGTTGTGTTGGGTTGTGTTTGGTTGTGTTGGGTTGTGTTGGGTTGTGTTTGGTTGTGTTGGGTTGTGTTGGGTTGTGTTGGGTTGTGTTGGGTTGTGTTGGGTTGTGTTGGGTTTTGTTGGGTTCTTCTGGTTTTCGTGGGTGATGTTGGGCTCTGTTTGATCATATCGGATCATGTTGGATTAGGTAATGTCTGTTAGAGTTTGTTGGCAGAGACTGTTCAGCACAAATATGAAGAAGGGAGATGAGAAACTATCATTGAATACAATTCTTGAACAATCACTTTCCAATCTTCAGAAAAAAAGGCTGTTGTGTTCTTCCAGGCTTGAAGAGACATCTGCAGGCATTTTGTCAAAATTATGCTACAGAAATGGTGCCCTAATGAAGCACACCTGCACTTGTGTATCAAGTCGAAGAGAGGAAAAAACGGGCTTATTCTCAAATGCTATTCTGCCACAAGCTAGATGTAGACTGTCCCTCGCTCCTCCCTTTCTCCAGCCTCCCCACCCCTATACGCCCCAGGAAAAGGGAATGGAATGTGAAGCTTTCCACTTTGTATTTTCCGAGGGGGAGGGGACTGGAGGAGAAGGAATCGAAGGATAGGGCCACAAGGTTTTTCTTGGTCTTGTCAAGAGGGACGGACGGTTCACGTATGGATAATTTCCATCCTGATTTTGTTGAAATCAAATGTGCTCTAAGCATGAAAAGCCTCCGGTTTGACACAGGTGCACTGGTAAACCTCTTGATGACTTTTCAAAAGATTTTTTCTTCCTTAGTTGAAGAAAGGAGAAGAGGGCCATGAATTTGTCAGGGAAGGGTAGGGGAAAGGGTGGTGGAAGGGTAGGGGGAAGGGTAGGTAAATGGTAGGGGGAAGGGTGGGGGAAGGGTATGGGAAGGGTAGGGGGAAGGGTAGGTAAATGGTAGGGGGAAGGGTAGGTAAATGGTAGGGGGAAGGTAGTGTGTATCGATTTTTGCATGGTGAATTGGATGCATCTTTTGTGGGGTAATATCTTCCCTTGCCTGGGAATTTTTGGAATTTGAGGAGATTATGTGTGTAGCTCATTTGGGGATATGATGAGATTGGTGATTTATGTTGGTTGGAGAGATCACGTATCTGTCTTTTATTTTATTTTGCGAAATGCACATCAATTGTTTTAATTTATCTGTACCTTCCTCCTTCTCCTCCTTCATTCCTCAAGGGCTTTTTGGAGACAATGGATAATTTATTCTTGGCGAATGCTTTCCAAATAAAACTCAGGACAGTTTTAAATGGGGCCTACCACACATGTACATTACATGCAGGAGCGCTCTGCACATTATATACATTTTTTTCAAAGTAAATAATTTCCATTCATGAATTATGCATAAACAATCAGTTTGCCATACGCTGATTCACACATACCTAATCTAATTAACTCGTTGTTAATGTGTGCCATACATGTACTTGCTGTAGTAGATATTGAGTTTTGTTTTTTTCTCGCAGTGATCAAGTCATGCAGGGTTCAGAGATTGAATCCCATGCAGCAAGCTGATGCGCCCACTGTTGGTAACACTAGACGTTAGACAACACCATTTATGTGCGTTGCCGTGGCAGCAAAACCCGATTAGGACAATTATCCCCGTCCCCTGGAATGGCATAATCCAATCATTTGCCAGGCCGGTTGAAACAACCTGTTATATTTGAAACCGAGAAAGACAAACCCTGTTCCTTGGTCTTGTTTTTGTTTTGTGAAACAAGAGCGTGATGTTTGTGGAGAGCCATTCAGTCTGACAGTCAGAGCAGACCACCGTACAAGCTTGTGCATAAATTGCCTGCTAATGGATGCCCTGTCCATGAATGTTTGTTTCTCCATTAGGCATTAGGAGTTTAGTAGAGACTAGAGAAGCGCCTCTTAATCTTTTGATGTCGGGGATTCCTTGTCTTCTGGCTCCGGATAATAATCTACCGTGGCATCCCACACAAGTGAAAGTGATTTCGTCAAATTGATGTTTACACATAACCCGCTGTGGTCCCGGAGTTTTAGCATTTAGGCGACCAGCATGGCTCCTGCCGTGTGTGGTCGTGTGGTTTGCTCAAACTCTGCGCTTCTGAGTAAAAAAGAAGAAGATGAAGACGATGAGTGGAGTGCACCCCGTAGTTTTGGCCAGACAAAACAGGGTCAAAGAGCTGATTACATGTAAGCACGAAAACCGGCTAATCTTGGACATTCTTCCTCTGGTAAATTACTAAAGGAAAGATTACCTAACCAACCGTAGAAATGAATGATAATGAGGTGGTCTCATTGTGTGCTCACACACAGCTTTCAGCAAATGAACAAAATAATGAGAGGGACATGTATGTACCAACAAGGTGCTTTAATTAATGACAAACACTCATTATGGAAAAGCAAGATTCAATCAGTATGACTTCCAATGACTTTGGAAGATTTCCATGATGTGAATATTGCATAGTTGTTCAAAAGGTTGTTTACTTAATAATGAATCAGAGTGGCGAATAGCAACGCATCCTTTGGTGGAGATTCAACCAGGGTCTACCTCTAGTCTTAACAAGGAGGTACAATTGGTGTCATTCTTATGGTTGCCGTGCAGTACAGCACAATGAGCATTGCTTGATGGTGCATCCTTTGGTGGAGGGTAGATTCAACCAGGGTCTACATGTACATGTACATGTACCTCTCGTCTGAACAAGGAAGTACAATGGGTGTCATTCTTATGGTTGCCGTGAAGTACAGCACAATGAGCATTGCTTGGTGGTGGATACCAGTGCTCACTTTATACATTTTCATTTTTATTTTTATTCATGCGATGCTTATTTTGATTTGTAGTTGAATACCGGGTGATTAGCATGAAAATGGAAACAGAGCTTTGGCTGGCAACTCTCATTTTATGAAGTGAGGTTGATCATGCATGGGCAACTGTTTGAAATTGGCCCATGGTTTAAATTGAATCAGAACCCCTTTTATTCTTATGTTTTTTTGCAGTTCTGGATGAGTGGGAAATCTTTGAATGCACCAGATTGCTATAAAACATGTCCTGCTCTGATCTGTGTATTTAGTCAAGTTTACAGAATGGATGGGCTGTACACTCACTATTGCTACTACACAATGCTAAACACAGACAGTTTGAATTGCATGCACAGAGCATTCTGTACATAAATGTACATATATGTACATACATGTACATTACAATGTACTTGTACGGTGTAGCACTGCATATACACTCAGTGATATGCACACGAACGTCTTAATTGCTTGGTAGGCAGTGAAGTAGAAATGGCAGTCACCATATCCAAAGCAGTGGAAGTTTATGCACCAATTTGCCCATGAATTTTCGTGGGCGGACCTATTTACAGAAATAAAAGACGGAAAGAAATTCTGTCCTGGTTGCTTGCTTGCATTCTGCAAGACTGCTTCAATGCTTCTTTTGGCAGCAGTTCTGTGAATACACGTAAACCGTAGGCCGTATTTGAGTTTCCGCTGAATCTGCTTGTTATATACAGAGCATTTCCTATTCAGTGTGTGGTTAGAATTACTCTTAATAATTCAGCGTGTAAACCAAGGTTTTTTCCTTGGACTGAAGAGGGTATGGGGTGGATTTCACAAAGCCTTACGATGCATCGTAACTCAACTTACGATGGATAACCCATCGTAAGTTGTGATAGAAGCCTTACGATGCATCGTAACTCAACTTACGATGGATAACCCATCGTAAGTTGTGATAGAAGCCTTACGATGCATCGTAACTCAACTTACGATGGATAACCCATCGTAAGTTGTGATAGAAGCCTTACGATGCATCGTAACTCAACTTACGATGGATAACCTGTTTTCTGTGCATCACTGTGCATCACTTATCGTCTTGTGATTGATCGTAAGTTACTGTGAGCAACTGATCATTTGATGAATGAATGACTCCGAATGATTTCGGATAAGATTGGAAGGTTTGCATAGTGGGAATACCAAGTAGGTTTGCAGTGACACCACATCATCTCTTAAGAGAAGGAGTATGGCTCTGAAAAGACCCAATAACTCATTTTTTTTAAGAGAGCCTACCCTTTGGATTCTAACTTTGAGAAAGGCCCTTGTAGTATCAAAACTTTGGTCACTCTAAAATGTTTGAGATGGATTTCAGTGCATGTACACATGTGTACCACACCTGCTCTGTGTAGCATGGCAAAGGGTGCTAGTTTCCTTAATTCATAAGGCAGGCAAGACAGATATCAGATGTCCTCTTGGTCTTGGTCGCTGTTATCCCAGACATGCTCTCGAATAAGTCTCGATCCTCCCAATAGGGTCTGGTTGCCGAGGGGTTGGTTGGGAGGAGAGGAGAACATGGGGGAATGGCTCGATGTCGCCTTGGTTACATTTCTGGTTGCCGGGGTAACCCGATGCGTGCCTCTGTTTTGACAAGCTCCTTGGGCCCCACCAGGAAAACAGTCTGGAGAGAGAGGCTTGATCATGGGCGCTTGGTGTCTGTCATCAATCTTGAGTCTCTTGCCAGGGGAAGTTTTCACCGGGGAAAGCCAAAGTGATACGCCAGGTAGAGATCATTAAAATCTGTCATAGATATTTTCTAATTTAGCGGTCGCTGAACTGAGTGGAATCCACCACTGTGTGACCTCGATCAGCTCAGTGGTCAGATGGTTAAGATATCAGAGATCTGTTTCCCCCAAACCTTATGATCAATCCTAACTAGACTTGAATGTAAGATGGATAACCCATTGGGAGTTGTGATTGGTTGCATTTGCCCTGTTGTGTATTACCTGACAACTAAACCAAGAGCCTGCACCTGGCCATTGATCCTTCATTGGGCTAGAGTTTGGCCAAGCCTATGAGATGGTCAGGAAAGATATTGTAGTACTGTACCAAAGAAAGAACACATGGTATGGACACACATTTGGCTTAGATTAGGGCTGTTTCCATTGTTCAAATAATCGCAATTTGAATCGCGATTCAATCCCCCTCCTTTTGCTCGCATTGCCACCGAGGCCAAAAAGCTGATTGTAGTAAGCAGTCAAATGGTGGGTGTGTCCTTGAGGGTGGCTCATGCAGGGAGACATATAAACAAGCATGGCACTTCCGAATTGCGATTCAAATCCGATTCGCCCGAATCGCGATTCAAATCCCACTTATAGTCGCCTTTATTGTGTCCACAAAAAGAGTTTGAATCGCGATCCAAATAATCACCTTTATTTGGGACAGTGGAAACAGCCCTATTGTCTCACTAGACGAAAGCTAAACGAAAGTTTCAAACTAAAGACCTTCAAACACACAACCCAGGAAACTTCAGAAAGGTCCCCCCCCCTGTCCTCACTGCAGCCCTCTCTGTGCCCCCATCCCCACACCCCCACACCCCCTGAGACCTCGGTCAGACTTTAGGTCGGTGCAGCTGCATGTCTGGGACACGAACGATGTGATCTCTCCGGACGGTGAAGTCAGTCAGTCAGTCACGCAGCTACACACTATGCACACCTCCTGCCATTGATTTGCCTCATCTCTCCCTCTCTCTCTCCCTCCTTCCCTCTGTCCCTCTATCTCTCCCTCCCTCCCTCTGTCCCTCCCTCTGTTCCTCCATCCCTCTGTCCCTTCCTCCCTCCCTCTCTCCTTCTCTCCCTCCCTCTCCTGGATTCGGCGGTCGAAGAAGGTTGGCATTTTGCCTGAACTCTCCATCGATGCAGATTTGTCTTGCTCTTTCTCTGCTGTTTTTTTTTTACCTAACGAGAGGGCAGCACCTGCCTCCACAGTCATGGAAAACTGTTTACGAGGAGAGAGGAGAGAGATAGAAAGAGATAGAGAGAGGAAGAGAAACCATTAGGATATTGTTGCAGGTGATAAGTCTTCGCAGAGCAACCTTCAGACTTCTTGCCCCTGAATTTTGAAGAAGTATTTTCAGACAGCATTTGAAAGACTCCAATTTGATGGAAGATAGAGGATCAGTATTTTTCAGCTGATTAACGATCAGGGGAAGGTCAGCTCCTTCTTGTTCCTTCCTCTGTTTGTCTGTGTCTCTGTTCTGTCTCTCTTCTTCCCTGTCTGTCTATCTGTCTGTCTGTCTGTCTGTCTGTCTCTCCCTCTCTCGCCCCCTCTCCGTCCCCCTCTCTCGCCCCCTCTCTCGCCCTCTCGCCCTCTTGCCCTCTCTCCCTGCCTATTTCGGTCTCTCAGTCTCTGTGTCTTGCTTTCTCTCTGTCTCCATCTATCAGTCAGTCTCTTTTTCTCTGTCTCCCTCCCTGTCCCTCTGAATTCCTACTGTAGTGCGCTGCCTATTCACACCTCCCATCATCTGTTATCAGTCAGGTGTTAAGTACATGTACACAAACACCGCTGTGTTATTGTGTGCATCTACTGTACATGTACATGCACTGTGCAAGCAGTATTAAGGAAGACATGGCCTTTCCGATGAATGCACAATGCGCGTCCGCTGCGTCGTGCTGTCAATGTTTTTTTAAATCGATGACAGTGTGAGCCGTGAGGCGTCTTCACCAGTTGAGCAAAACAACCAGCCTGCCTTTGAGAAAGGTCCTGTCAGGATTGAAATATCAGAGATAGGCCTATCTGGAATATTTGAGATTTGCATTTTGCTCATTAGACTGAGTCGGTAAAGCAGTTTGCATACTGTTTACATACTGTAATTACTTGACAAACTTAAAGCATTCCATTTTCTGTCAACGTACAATGTTATGTATGTATCATCCTGATGCAAAGCAAATGCTTTGGCTCTGAATTACTGAATTTTAATGTCTACTCTCCTTGCTGGATAGCTTGTCATATAAGTATACATACATTGTGTACTAATGATGTTAGATAGTCAAGTCAAGGCAAATTTGTAATGGCGACATCATGAACACAATTTCTTTTCTTTTTTGGAGTGTGTACAGTAGCTGTGAGAATTAATGATTGTTGTTTAATGAGAAATGATTGGACGTGATGTCATTGCAAACAAGTCTTGAGTCTACAGCCTGAGATCTTATCTGATGAAGAAATCTGTGCTAGTTATCTTGTAAATTGCGTGCGGATGTAAGTAACCAAGGGCCTGATCAGAGTCAGCCTGACATTTGGATCCTACCAGGTCCTCTCTCAAAGGCAGAATTCTAACTTTTGAGAATTCCTGCCAGAATCAAACCATGAAACCTACTTCATTTTGGTGAAGGTATTTATACAAGTGCATTTAACAAGAAAGACCCAAACCAAGTTATTCACATACATTGGACATACACATATACCCCCCAGTAAATATTTGCTGTTCTCCCTTTTTTAAACGTACGACATACAAGCATGCCCCAAATTCTCTGGAATTCCAGAAAAGATGTGGGTTGGCTGAGCCCAGGGCGCCATAACACGTGCACATTTACACAAGAGGTCCGTGCTCCAATTCTGTTCCAAAGTAGTCCACAGAACTCTCGCCAGTGGGGGTATCACGGGACAAAGAATAGTGTGGCATTGGAGCAGATGCTGGCCTGGGTTTGAAAATAACCGGTCCTTGGTTCTCCTAAAGCACATGGGCATGACATAGGCTATGGTACACTGCATGGGCATGTACATTGTACATGTACAAAATGTACATGTACACTGCATGGGCATGTACATTGTACATAGGCTATGGTACACTGCATGGGCATGTACATAGGCTACGGTACACTGCATGGGCATGTACATTGTACATAGGCTACGGTACACTGCATGGGCATGCATGGTACACTACTACACTGTACATGGGCATGTACATTGCACATGTACATGTACATGTACATAGGCTACGGTACACTGCATGGGCATGCACGGTACACTACATGTACTACACTGTACATGGGCATGTACATGTACATGTACATAGGCTACGGTACACTGTACATGGTCATGTACATGTACATGTACATGTACATAGGCCATGGTACGCTGCATGGGCATGCACAGTACACTACTACACTGTACATGTACATGTACATGTACGTACATGTACATGTACATGTACGTACATGTACATGTACAAAATGTAGGCCACAGTACATGTACATGGGCATGTACATGTACTTTTCATAGGCTACGGTACACTGTGTACGGCATACAGTGTACATGGGCACTGTACATGTACAGTACAGGCATACATGGGCACTGTGCACGGTTGGGCAAATCCGATTGGTTGTTTCTTTTTGGCTTGGTGCTGTGACAATTTTGGCACTTTACCAGGATGAATAACTCTAGCACTTACCAAAATTGCCAGAGATAACTTCAGTGGGAATGTGGGATAATAGTCATAATACTACATGTAGTCAAACCAATTCTTGGTTGTGAGTTGTGACTGCCAAGGTGCATCCCAGTTCCTGGGAGTCAACATACTGGTACATGTACTTTCTTATGCTGCATTGCACAGATCTTAGTCACCCCTAAGTTTTTCCCCTAATGGTGTCCTACAGGGTGCACCATACTACACCAGGGGTGGATTTCACAAAACCTTATGATGGATAACCAATCGTAAGTTGTGATAGGCCGTATGGTTTCTGTGCATCGCTCATCGTGTTGCGATTGATCATAAGTTACATGTGTGTACGATGGGTTTCATGAAATCAACCACTGGGTCAAAATGGCTGCTCCAAGCTTTTCATGATGTATGTACCCCACAACTTTTTGTTCAGTCTTGGGAGGCTAACCAATAGATAAATTGTGGAAAGAATGATACAGAATGACAACTTTGGTGTTCAATTGTTCAGGTATTGTTGAGGTTTTTGAATAATCAGTCACTTGTTTTTGCACTTTGGCCTATGGAAGCTGCTTACCGCAGTATATGCTGCATCCCACATACTTTGTATAATGTCCAATGCACCATATTATACTCAGTGCAGTAGACCAGAAGTGGTAGAGAAAGCAGAGGTTTTTACATTTTCCAAAATTTGCTTAGAGTTGCATAAAAGATCTGTCCTTGTCACAGCAGGTCTCCAGTTCTGAACATGTGATCCCTGAGGGCCAATGGTAGACTTGCAATGCGGGAGTTGCCTGTTTCATGGCTTCTCGCTGAAATGTTTGTCAGCTGAGATGCCAAGGTTGCTGAAAGTGTGGCCCTGTCTCAACGGAAGGACCAGTTACCAAGGCTCACCACAGGGAGGTTGACAACTTGAGCCCCAAAGGAGAAATGAAGACAAAGACTCCAATCACTGGATGGCAAAAATGTCTTTCTACATCTAATTTGATTCAATCCTATCCAATCCAATCTAATCCAATCCAATCCAATCCAATCCAATCCAATCCAATCCAATCCAATCCAATCCAATCTAATCCAATCCAATCCAATCCTATCCAATCCAATCCAATCCAATCCAATCCAATCCAATCCAATCAATCCAATCCAATCCAATCCAATCCAATCCAATCCAATCCAATCCAATCCATTCCAATCCAATCCAATCCAATCCAATCCAATCCAATCCAATCCTATTCTATCCAAAAACAATTTCAACACATATTACCTATATTCTCAATCTCATTTATTATCATTTATCCTATTCTTTTTACATCGTCATACACATCCACTTCTGGGGACATTTTGGAATGCTTGGTGAAATTCACATGCCTTGTGTTTCTCTGGCACCCGGGTGGAAAATATAGAGCAGTAAAAAGGGAGACAGTGCTTTGTAGGATGCTGTCCCGGACAGATTGCAGGTTAGATATTCTGCCATGTGCCACGGTACATGGTTGTGCCAATCTTGCCAGGGTGGTTAGAAAATGATCAGCTCAGCCAGGGTCATGGGGCTTGACCTGGAAGTAAAGGGGAGGCATGGAGGGGCCCTTGCAGGTCAGGGGTCAGGGGTCATGGTTATTCACCCCTTCCCTACCTCTTCTTTCCTCCAGGGGCAGTCAGGGAGTTTGCTGTCTGTTTGGTGCAGGCCCAGTGGTAGAAAGACTACAGGGACCATCTGTTGAGATGAGTTGCTATGACAGTTGCAACTCCCTGGACAGTAACAATTTACAGGCTTGCTTTACTGACTAAACATCCCCTCAAAATATGATCTGCTCAATCAAAACAACAAAATAGAGCTTGGCTAAACATGGGTTTTATAGCCAGTTAAAAACGAGCCTTTGTGTGTGTGTGTGGGATTGGAGTTGCCAGTCATAAAATAACCATCAATATATTTATGCACCTAGAGCAGCTGGTCACAATAAATTGAGAAATAAATGTCACATTATAATCTAATTTGATTGATATTTGCAAATAGTTGACTACATTTGCTGTTGTGGGAGCGCCAGTCAGAAGCATTCAACCATTAACTGTCACACTGTACAATGCACATGTATATCTCCAGGGATCACATCTCCCTTTTCATTCAGAATGCAAACAAAAAATTGTTGTAAACTTGGCTGCAGCAGTTCAGGAATCTTGCAAAAGTGGAGGCAGCTTTTCAAACTTTACTCAAGGACTGACTGGTTCTAAAAAAGACTCATTCACATGGCGTACGGGCCGCAAACCCACAATCTAATGGCTGTAAACATCTGCCTTTCAGAATTTTGATTATGCAATGGGGCCCAGGTGCCACTTGCATTGACACCAATGACAGATGGGCAGGGTTAGTGCATGGAGGTATAGGAGGGACCTCCAGGGTTAGTCTAGGTCTACAAATGGAAATGCAAGGCAGGCAGTTTGTTGTGATATGGAATTTTGCCTCATGTTTGTTTGCATTATATATAAATCCTCTTTAACCTTGATTTTTTTCTCCTCGCCCTTTCTTTTTGAAATTGATCTGAAATGGGGGTGATTGTAGTCCTTAACCTTTGACCCCACCTATAATTCCCTGAGAGCCTGGCATGGTGTAGAGGCAATCCAACAGATGTCTTTGAATGAAGTCAGTTGGATGAGATTTTAAGGTTTACATGGTAGAAGTGGAAGGATTGCGGTGACACCATGTAACACATCTCTTTTGAGAAGGAGTATGGCTCTGAAAAGAGCCGGTAACTCAGAGTTAAAGGCTGTTTTCAGAGCCACACTCTCATAATGTCAGTTAATTTTCATGTCACGTTGGAGTTGAAGGTACTTGTGTGTGTGTAAGTTGTTTTGTGTTGTTTGGCCCCTAGTTTGGTGCAGAATGTTAAAGTATTAGGGCTTTCAAATTTGTGGCTCACAACTCAACCCATGTTACTTGTAAAATGTGAATACCTTAAGGTGTCCTAGTAGGGTCTTTGACCTAGAATTGAAATAAGGTTACCAAAATATCTCCTGAGGAACTTCTCTGGCCAAAGGTCCAACTTGGGTCATTATTATTGAAGGCCTGACATTTCAGTCCTATCAGGATCTTTCTGATTGATGCTTGCAAGGATCTTTTGAATTGTATAACTTTGTTCATTTAAAGTCAGCATGCAGCTATTGGTTGCTCAACACCAAGTACAGATAGTGATATACACATGTTCTGCTTACTGACAAAAATTCAAAGCTTAAGAATTTAGAGGACCAGACATTTTGATCCTAGCAGGACCTTTCTGATTGATGCTGAAATAAAGGTCTGTGATATACACATGTTCTGCTTACTGACCAACATTCAAAGCTCAAGAATTTAGAGGGCCTGACATTTTGATCCTAGCAGGACCTTTCTGATTGATGCTGAAATAAAGGTCTGTGATATACACATGTTCTGCTTACTGACCAACATTCAAAGCTCAAGAATTTAGAGGGCCAGACATTTTGATCCTAGCAGGACCTTTCTCAAATGCAGAAAGGAAAGAAGCCTAGACTCTTTTACATGATGTTGGGAACTTGGGAAATGGTTTTATGTTACGTACATGTAAGCTTAGCTTTGAAGGTTTGCTAGTGGGAGTACATTGTGGGAAGTTTGTGGTGACAGTTGTGACACCAAATAACCCATCTCTTCTGAGAAACAAGTATGGCTCTGACGAGAGTCACTGGCTCCTCTCAGTGCCACACTCCACTTCCATGGTGTCTCTGCTAACTTTCCACATAGCATAGGGCTATCTGCAGACCTTTCATTTCAATCCCTGCATATTACCAATGATTGATAGTGTTCATATTTGTTGTAACTAATCAGCCCCCTGTCAGACTTTCATGAACAGCAGTTGTCTGATGTGGGAAGCCAAGCCTCTAACCTTTCCAAGTCAGATATACGGAGGGGAAGTGTGAATCACAGGGATTGGGAGGAACGGTAAAGGAGCCCAGCCCAAACCTCAAAGGGTGTCAATCCAGCGACAGGTGCATCAACCAAATCGGCGTTTATCTGTAAACTTAAAAAAGGGGGAGAGGCGCTGACATTTTGATCCTAGGGCTCAACTAGGCCTTTCTCCAAGGCAGAGCAACAAGGACAAAAAGCAAGGAATGCCTCTAGATGTGTTTCTGTCCCCAAATCAATGAAAAACTGATTGAATTTCCCAGTCAGTTTTTCATTGATTTGTTTGACTTAAGATCTACTTTGTGTGATCCCTAAGCTGCTGTAGCCAGGTTTACAAGAATTGATTGTTTGCATCTGAATGAAAGCAGGGGTGTGTGATCCCAGGAGATACTGGGATACAGTACAGCAGACTGGCTCTCCCATCCCTTCAAAGACTAGTTGACTATTAGGGAAGGCCACCATCAGAGGGCTGGATAGCTCAGATGGGAAGAGCGCTGGGGCACAAAACCAGAGGTCTCAGGTTCAAATCCTGGCCCATCCCAGCCCAAGTTTTTGTTGGCAATTTTTTGTTGCCAATTTGTTTTTTTCCCCCTGATTCTGAGTTTTGCGTCATTTCAGTCATTTTTAAATAATCTGTATACTCTGCAACAGACCATCTGCTCTTTACTGTCTGTCATAAGAGTGACCCCCCTACCCTATGGTGATGCCAGTTACAGATGCCCGCACTCTCTTTTGGCTTTTTCTCTCTCCCTTTCCTTTCCTTTCCCCCTGAGGCAGATGAGCTGTCTGAAATGTTCACGGCAATTTCTCAGCTTTATCAAATGGAGCCAGGGTGCTTATTTTTTCAGTCCAGACACAGCTGCCTAGAAATCCTTCTCCCTCTGCTAGCTTAAGTCGTACGTTGACACGAGATACTCTTGGCTGAATTTTGAATGCCTGGTGTGGAATTCTGCCAAAGTATTCTTAATGCTCTGTCTGTGGCTTGACTTAAGTGGGATAAACTGTCATGCGACCTGGCCCGCGTTTCTCTGAGATCGATCGTGATTCGTGAGATGGTGATGAGTTTGGTGAAATCGATACGCTGGTGTGTAATCATTAACAGGTAGGTGAGGCATTGCGGTCAATCTGTGGACTTTGTTGGCGTGAGCCTGGCCTAGACAAGGGGGAGGAGAGGAGAGGGGAAGAATGCTTGTGTCCACAGGCAAGACACTTTGTGTTTTAGTGGCTTTTCAAGTTGAGTTGAGGGTCATTTCCCGTTCTACCATCTGAAAATAATTATCTTCTTTTATTAGTATGACTGGTTCTGAGAAGATATCGTTACATTTCAGGCCCATTACGAATCCATGGATTAGATTCGAGGTCAGGATTCGTCTCCACCCGACAAAACCTGAAAATCCTGATTGTGGTTTATCTTTATCACCGAATTTGAAGGTTTGTTGTCTTGAGAAGTACAGAGTATTCACCAAGAAACTGGGGCCAAACGCTTGTTTCTAGATGCCTGTCACATTATAACGGGTAAGAATTTATATGACCAAAACCTAAGGACAGTCATCTTTTTTTCCACCTAGAGCAAATGTCAAATTTTGAAACAAGGAACCTATTGAATATTTAAAATGGAAGATAATTTTTGTACGAATATAAAAGACATTTTTTTTTTCCAAAGGAAGTGCTTGTTAAAAAATATCTGCGGAAATTGAAAGGGAAATTTTAAAAGTATTTTTCAGGACATTATTTTGAATGATTTCACAGCTTACATTTTATCAATGAAATGGTCATTTCAGACAAAAACAATTGATCTAACAATAAGATCCTGCCCCCAATGAGGAAGTTCTTTCCATAGTTAGTCCCCCTTATCTGTCTGTTTTCCGATTGCATCCGTGAGTCACTGTCAGTGATTTAATCACTCCTCGTCCCAATTTAGCTTGGCAGAGGAAACCAGGCATTTGGTCAAAGCACAACTGAGGTGATGATGTCATAATATGGGCACTGTAAGTGTACGCATAGATCCCCGTCCCCTTCCCATTTTCAATTTGTCTGGGGCATCAAGTCTAAATATAGTTCCCGACAGGTTCACAACCCCCTTCATTTGCCCCTCTTGCCACCATTTGTCGGCCCGTGTTCAACAGTCAGCAATATGATGGGGCCTGACAGTAGTGTAGCAATACAGCCCTGAGTGGCCGGTCGTTGGAATCAGGGGACCGGAGATAGAGGATTCCAGCCAGCCATGTTTGGCCTACTTGAGAGAACTTTTCCTAATTCTTTTGGCTGGGGGTCAGTTTCTTAGAGCTCCTTAACCAATGACCACTTTGTACGGGGCCACTTGTCAGTCCATCACATTTTTTTGTTTTTGTTTTTTTGGGGGTTGTTTTTTAAAGAATGTGCCTTTTTCAAAACTCGCTAAACAATTTGGAACAATACAAGTACAGGTAGACACCTGTGAAATAAATCCTTGAGTTCACTGTGTGTACAAGTGTGTACAAGTGCATCAAACCTGGCACAATCGATGTCTGTGTGGCTTTTGTCATGCTACATGTACTTGCATTGATTTGTTGTAGGCTGAAAAGAATCTTTACAAAGCTTTTCTAAAACTTGGACATTCATGGTGCCCGGATTGGGAGGACCTTGTCCATAGCAATACCCCCCGCAGGGTTTTGTTCTGAAGCAGTTTTTTTAACTGTAGGACCTAAACAACGATTGATACATTTCTAACTGGGCAGCATTTCACTTCTTTCCTTACATCTAGAAATCCGAAAATGACAGTGTCGCTGACGTAGCTACGTTTGTGTCTCGCTGAAGTACAGTAACTACGTTTGTGTCTACTGTGAAGCCCTTTTATCTGTAGAAAATAACAACATCTGTCTGGCTTCAAGGTGAAGGTCATAGGCCCTACTGCCAAATAAACATGGACTAGTTCCTGCGTGTGATGGGGTGTCTAGATTAGGCTATCTGCACTCGACAGAACTTTCTGATAGCTGCCCGGAAGAAGGTACCATCACAGACTATCAGGCTAATAATTTCGGGGAAAGTGATATTTGAAAGATAAATGTATACATGTACATTGTGGATACACAGTGCCATAGGGTTGCAGTGAGACTGTGCGCTGTAAGAAAAAGGCCTGATGATTCCATCCTAGAATTGCGCCGTGAGGCCCTTCTAGTCTTTCATGCCAGGACCTCCGATCTTGGAGCACTGCTGGTGTTGCTAGGTGGCAGACTGCCGGACACTCACAAACTGGGCACCACTATTGTCCAAGTTTTAAACCTTTTCAGCCTACCACTAAACAAGATGTACATTAGCATGGGAAAAGCCGCACAGATGTCTTATTGCATCTGTCTTGACTCATTTACACTCTTAGAGATTTATTTCACAGGTATTTATTCCTCCCAATTGTTGAGTGAGTTTTGGAGATGGCACATTTTTCAAAACCTCCGTGTGGCGATCATGGGCACTGAAAAGAGGCTTGCTGTGAAGTGGTTAACAGTTTTTGGGGGAGTCCTACATATAAATATCCACTTCCTATGGAGTACATACAACTTCATGGCTTTTTTTGGAACCACACAGAGTCTAATAAATCACACCAAAGCCATATCTGTGCCCTCAAAGATGTAAGTCAGTAAGCATTTGTTTTTTAGTAATGTTGCAAACTGCAGTATTGACTTAAATGACCAAAGTGAAAATCTCAGAGGCTTAGGGGAGAATAGCTGGAGAATAAGGAGAATAGCTGGTGGCTACATGGTGGGTATATCTTGTGGTACATCTTTTGTAGCTTTGGAAGTAGTTCTTGACTTAGTTTGTTCTGTCCATTTTAGGGAAACATTTTTGTGGGTTGAATGTGTCACAAATCAATTGTGATTTGCCAGAGAATCTCCCCACTTGTGATCAAGATCCAGTGTGAATGCAACATGGATTACTGGTAGATCATTCTTGACCACAGGATCTGATCCACCTTGAGAGATCCAGTGTTAACACGGTGCTAGTTGGCATCAGCCATCAAAATGTAGAAGCTCGTGCTTGCGGTTTTTCTTAAGAGAGGGGAGGACTTTGTGGTCATAGGAAGTTAATAAGGGGTTAATAGGTTAATAGGTAATCGTTGAGGCTTTAGAGTCAAGCAGAGCCTGTGATAAAAGATCAGCGTTTCCTCACAGATGCAGACAACTTGTAGGACTTGGCGATCCTTGATTCAAGTACCAGTAAACCCCCAAATAAGAACACTGCTAGTGACTCACTTGAGATGAGATTACCATTTGTGCTGCAAGCTGTGAATCTTCTGAGAATTGGGGTTTTATAAATAGCTCTCTCCCAGGGGGTTTGCTTAGGCTGTACAGTACTTGAGGAAGTTTGCTATTTAAGAATGTTCTATGCTGAGTCTGCGTGCAAGCATGTCAGACCGTGGTCAGACATTTATCCGTCAAAATGTCAAACATTCAATTCAAAGTGCATTTAATTCATGAGGCATTGAGTTGGTTTTTGCTTCAAATTGGCACATGATTATTGGCTTTGTCTCTTTTTTTTACTGGTAGATAAAGAAAAAAAGCTTTCTTTGCCATTTTTCAAAATGTACTCAAAACTTCCTAGCGCTTTTTTTTGTAATGCTCTTTTCTGAGTTCATGTCCAAGTAAGGTACTGACAGTTTGACAGTAAACGTTAACCATTCAGTTCCAAGTAAATTCAATTCATGGTATATTCCATTCTTCTTCATGGCTGTTACCATGGCTATTGTAGTAATGAGTATTCTTTTTTAATGAGTTCCACTGCCAAGAGGTTCTTCCATGCACTCTTTTTTTCCTTTCCTGGTTCTCATTGGTCTCCCACCCATGGCCTTGGTGCCAGACAGTGTCAACTAATTTTTGACCAATTGGCACCCTGCCAAATTGCCCTCTGCCAAGTTGGCACCCTGCCAAATTGCCCTTTGCCAAGTTGGCACCCTTCCAAGTTCAGAGGAAAAGAAAAAAGGGCAAAGCACATTGTTTCCCCCAGGGGTTGTATCTAATGCTGCCCACATGTTTCTTTGGGGTTAGTGTACATTTTGTCCCGGTGGGAAATCCCAAAAACATTCAATTGTGAGCAATTTGCCAACGGAAAGGTTTCAAATGATCGGCTGAATTGGAATCTGACAAGCTGTCTGAGGCTTGAATACCAATTGAATATTTGTGAGCCCATTTTGAGGTGCTGCAGAACTCATACTTTCAACCAGACACTAAGGTTTAAATCCCAGCCCAGTCAAATTACCTTCACTCTTTAATCAGTCCAACTCAGATCTATATTTCGTGATGAGAAACTGTAAAATGTAGACGTTTTGCACTCACTTCTTTTCTTTGCTAAAAATTTGAATGGAAATCAGTTTTTCATTCAGGAAAGCAGGATGTGAACTCCATACATGTTTACTTTACAGATAGTAGGACAGGACATTGGAAGCATTTGGGTAACATTTTGCAACTGGATAGTGAAAATTAAATGGAAATCATTATTACAAGGGAATGGAGATGTGCAACGTGAATAAGCTGTAGCACTCACAGATGAGATGACTGTGACCAGCTTGACCATCCAGTAGTTAAGACATCTCTACTAGAAAGCTGGAGGTATGGGTTCAAATGCTGCCTAAGCTCCAGCTGCTTGTTTTCTTGTTTGTTTTTGGAGGGCAAAGCACTGAGCTTACAGTGCTAACTACTGTACACATCAGGAGGGGCCAACCCTTATTCAGATAACATTACAATGGTATTATTCTTTTAAATTTCAAAGTCAAAATCAAAGTTGGAAGGAAATGACCTTCCCTGCAAACTTCCTTCACTTGTGCCACCATACACAGCCTCAAAACTTGCAAGGAAACAATTTGTAAATAATTTAGGAGGCCCCTTGATACAAATTCTAGCAAGCACTTTTGCTAGGATTGTAAAGATCCTGTTTGGGATTAAAAATCAGCCCATCCAAAGTGTTGAGATCTGCCATTGAAGCCAGCAAGTGGTTTGGCAAAATGTTTGTATACCGGTAGTACTTGAGAAAATGAATCAAAACGAAAGAGGAATACTAGCAATGAGGTTGAAAATTAAAACATTGAGGAAGAGAATTAAGTGAGATTTGAAGGTTTTCATGGTGAGGATAGCAGAGGGAGTAGGTTTGCGGTGACACCATGCAAAATTTCTCTTTTGTGAGTAAGTGTGGTTCTGAAAAGAACTGGAGGAACTCGACGTTTCAAACAGAGTACTCTGCTAGTCTTCAGGAAGACGATTAGTCAGATAGACCGACCGACAGACAAATAAACAGATATACTGCTAGAAAGGCTTTAGGGGAAATTTGATCAGAGAGATGGAAGGGAAATCCGTGGGGAGATCCAGATACTTCCTGTCCCTGTCCTGAAAGAGACGAGAAAGTGAACAAACCTAAAGTTGGTCAGGATTTCTGTCGTGGTGTGTCTATCTCTTTCCTATCCCTTCCTGTATGACAATTGAGCAATGGAGAGTTGTACCTTATCTTGAGCTTCAAATGTGTTGCAATTAATCGCAATCACTTACTAATGATCTGTGTTTATGCACAAATCTTTGTTTAAGGGGGTAGGGGTGGAATGTCTTCATGCAAGCAGAATCTGTCCTCAGCAGGCCAATTGGGCAATAATGACCAAATGTCTTTGAGACACATTCAGCTTGGACTGGCTTGACACATCAGTCTCCCTCATTTGTTTGAGATTTTGTTTTTCCTTGAAACAGTTGCTAAATTCCTAATGCTTATTGCATCCTCTCTGTCCTCAACATGTCCTCTGACTTGCATCCACATCAAACCTACTGTAAGTGTGTGACATCAAATGTTGCCAGGTTTCATTTCTCGTAACATAACTGTAATGAGGCCACATGTTGAAAAGTTGCCCACATTTTCACTGAAGTAAATGTTTCAATATTTTCAATCCTCACAGGACCTGTGAGAAAGGTCCTGCTTGGATCAGAGTGTCAGGACCTGCCCTCTCAATTATCCTTTTGATGATTTGGAAATAAAGCTTGCTATTTTAATCAGACATCAACTGAAATATCTGAGTTCCATTTTTCTCAATTGTGACAGAAAAAAAACCTGTCCAAAGTGGTCGGTCACTGCACTGGAGTGACTAGACCAACGCTGACATCAGTAGACGCTGTTCACAGTCTAGCAGATATGTCGACCCCTATACATGCTGTCACCATACACTTTTCCCCCTGCAAGCTGAAAATCCTGTGATGCAGTTGTGTGAATGGGATTTCCCCCCGGTTTTTGAAAACGGCTTTTTACGGACATCGTTCAGATTGTGCCCCCATGAAACATCAGGCCAGCTCATTGCTTCAGGCGGTTTTTTTTTTAGGGGGAGGGGAGGTAGACAGACGACCTGTTTCCGTCTAGTTCTACTAGTGTAAGGTCAAAGCCGATGAGTCGTATGACTATCTTTGGTTTGATTGAATCCAGAAGAACTGGGGATGGAGGGACTTTCCCTTTCCTCAGGAGGAACTGGAACCATTTTTGAGTTGGAAATAGCCGCTTTGAGGGAGGGGGTTGTTTCAGGATGTGTCATTGGCCACAAATAACCACCATTTTCCGCTATGATTTTTGTCCACCAAACGTTTATTGCTTGATAAAGGAATTTGATGGTGTGTTGTCATTGTTGTTATAAGTATTTGTATTATTCTGTATGTACACCACAGTGTCATATTCAGAACTGGTTGATGAGATGCAAATCACTGATTCAGGATTATCAAGTTCCTGGAGTGGACAGGGGGGATGCTTATGATCCGCATTCAGGATATTTCTGATGGAATTCCCCCCACCCAACCCTCCACCCCCACCCTAAAAAAAAAAAAAAACCGCAAGAGGGTTGTCAGGGTTGGTATGGTAAAATGAAGACTTTGACAAAATGGCTGAACTTAAAAGACCCGACGTGGCAAAGATTGTTTTAAGAAATTCTTCGCCCTTCTCCATCGAAATGGATGACTTTTCAGTAGCTCTGGCAACGAGTTACATTGAATTACATTGTAAGCCCCACAGATGTACAGTGTACACACATATGTGTACATTTATACCCAGGTCTGCGGTGGTTACGACACAAATCAGTCGTCCATAGTCGTTTAAAAACTCATGAGTGTTTTATTTAAAAAAACAAATCCATTCATCTCTCACACGTTGGTGCAAAAAAGTGACTTCCCCCTCCCCCTTTTTCTCCTTGAGTTTCTCCTTGAGCTAAAAACTTCACTGTGATGTTTTTTGGGGCATGTTTAATGGTTTGACATACAGGGTAGAAACTACATGTGTTTGTACGGTAGTATTTTGACCTCAATGTTGTATTGGGCCTTTCAGTACTGTACAATGTACATGTTATCATGTAGCTCTATGACATTGGCTCCTGTTCAGTAACAGAATTGCCTTTCAAGTGCGGCAAATTTATCACGTGTGAAATTGAAATCCAGGTGCCTTTGCAATGTTATGTTTTTTTTTTCTTTCTTGTAGTAACTCTCATAAAACCCATGATGTGAACAAGTATGTACCTGTATGTAGTTTACATTGGACTTAAACAATGGAAAATTTATCTGGGACAATGGTTTCTGTGACAGTGTTTTTCAAATTCCTTTTCCTTTCTGCCCCGAGTGTCTTATCTTTACTTTACTTTCCTTTGCGCTCAGAAGCTCCCTTAGTTGGGAGTGGTTTCTTGAGCATGAATAGTCCTTTCCTTTTCCCTGAGTCGGCCGTGGGCATTCCACAGGTAGGTATTTGGGCAGTGGGCTTCAATTTAAAATGGGTAAATCTTTGCGCCATTATCATTTGGAGTTTTTTGAAGCAGGAAATTTTACCAAGACTGATTTTAAAGTAACTGAGCTAGGCTTATTGACACGGTAAAATTGACCATGACTGGATTTCACAAAACCTCGAGATTGTAACTCAATGTAGGATTGCTAACACATTCTTATGATTGGTTGTAAGTAGGAATGAGTAAGAATGAGGACAGCTGTGTTGTTGTATTGAGATTTGAGAGATGATTTCTTTTCAGTAAATATAAATGTACAATGTATAACCTGGTGTAGATTTCACAAAGCCTTATGATGTCGAAATGTTGTCCATAGCTCATAGTCTTGCGCTTGATCGTAAGTTACAATGGGTTTGATGACATTGGCCACTGCATTTTATGTACTGTACTAGAAATGGTCAACCTTTCATAGATTTGATAATTGCAGTGCAGTTTGCTTCAAATAGCACAGCTGCCTGATTTAGAAGTTACCAAAACATAAGATGATAAGAGGTCACTGATCTTATCAGGAAGAGGTACAATGGTGGACTATTTGTCTCATGTGCACGTATTTGTAGGTTGGGTGTGTTTGAACTTATGCTGAAAAGTGCATGTTTCTATTGTGCATTCAATTCTGATTTAAACCAAAGTTTGGACGGGTTTTCCTGCACCGTAAACGGAAATGATTGTCTGCCGGTGCTACTTCCTGTGAAATGACCCGTGACATATCCTTTAATGTGGGTCTTCATCCTCTCTCTCCCTCTCTTCTTCGTTCTCCCTCAGGGAAAGGAAACATTTGAGAAGTTTGGCCGAGTCCCGCCGGACGTGTTGCCGCGGCAACAAGTCACCGCCAACAACGTCCTGCCCCTGGGCATCTTCAAGGAGGTGATGGAGCAGTACAAGGACTCGCCCATCCGTCTCCATGGCAACAAAGATGCCGTCGTAGTGGCCGCTGCCAAGGGCGACAGCGATAGATTCCCGCTGGACCGGAGGAGGAAGAAGTTGGGTAAGCAGTTGCCTGCGCTGTCGGCCCGTGAGGATGCCAACTCCAACCAGCCCATCAACAGCGCCCTCGCCAACAGCAATGGCAACAAGCGGGTCCCAGCTGTCGCTGGGGACGCCATGGAACTCCCCGGCTACAGGCTGCGCAAAGCCAACCTCACCATGGTCGGGGGCAACGGCACAGGTGTGGCGGGGCTGGAGTACTCAGCCAAGTGTCGCATTGATGGGAAGGACGCTACCTCAGCGCTGAGCCGAGCCACCTCAGCACGCTGCAAACAGGAGCTGGCTGATGTGGTCTGTGAGATGCAGTGGGGCTCCCTCTATCCACCCAACATGACCAGGGTGTGCCCGCTGGCAGGTGTGTATGGATGCCGTTAACTCTCCCAGCAATGTGATCAGAGTGGCCATACTCACATCATAGATGACACTTCCTTCTCAGTCTCACAATTAATCAAAGCAATTATGATGGCACTTGAAACTCACAATTTCCCGAATTATTGTGAAAATAGCAAAAGAAGATACACGTACAAGGAAAAACTGACTGGGAACTTTTAGAAAACTTTTTTTTAAAGAAAATTTAGAATGGACCAGGGCTTGAACCCGAGACCTCTGATTTTGCATGCCAGCACTGTAGGCACAACCAGAGCTAAACCAGAGCGTCCAGAGGTCTGGGTTGAAGTCCCGGTCCCTCAGTCAAAGTTTTCATTGCCAATTTTCAAAAGAAAATTTAACCTGACTGGGACTAGAACACGGGGTGTGTATTGGCTGACACAACCAAGATTTGTTCCGGCTGTTTCTGTTTGGCTTAGTGCTTTGAAATTGTGTGCACTTAATCGTTCAATGTAAACCTAACCTATTTAAAATTGCCAGGGAAAGTACCTGTCAATTCTACCAGCTGGCAGCTGCCTGCCTGCCTGTATTTATTTTCAGCAGGCAATAGGTCAAAGCAATGAGCATGCAGTGCTGATTACATGTTGAGTGAGGCAAAACCTCAACATAGCAGTCTCCTGATGATGGGCAGAGTACACACTGCCCAAGATGTTCAGTTATCGACTCTTTTCAGAGCCACACTCCACTTTGAAGTATTTAACATGTTGTCACTGCAAACCTTCAACCGTACCTCATTGAATCATCAATTTTTCTTAACTTTCCATTGCATGGTACTGTACTTTCTACCTTTATTCCTGCCCCCACTGTCCTACATGTACATTTTTGCCTCAGTAATAACAACACTGGCCTGAGCAGAAAAGCTTCCTACTAGTACTAGACACCCAGATGTGACCTTGGCAGTCAGAGTGTAAATCTTGGTCATGGGAGAGACTGTATTCATGTGCACTTGATTTTTGTATGTATACAGATGGTGTAAATGTGCACTGTCCTGTACAGGTACACTCTACAGAAATGATGACGAATAAGGATAAGCTTTTGTAGCAACAACTTGCATCTTGTACGTCAATCCCGCCTGAGCTGCCTGACATTTTTTCATCAGGCATTGAGCAAAGCACTGGACACTAATCAGTGCTTATCACATTAAGCAGGGCAAACCCTTGTTGAATCTTGCACATCTGATGCATGTTGTTGTTTCTACAAAAGCTTCATGTACTGTTCAAAAGTGCCTTGATTTGTTTGAGTTATCATTCATCAGTTATTAACAAGGCTATCTTTACACATGCTAAAAAGGACAGTATGTACAGTGTACTGTATGTACCAGTAAAATGTAGTTCATGTACATAATGACACATGCACATACACATTGTGCAGTCTGTGTTATAGTACAGTATACTATGTGCATGTACCAGTATATATACATGTATACTATGTGCATGTACCATACAGTATGAATACTATGTGCATGTACCATACAGTATGTATACAGTAATGCATATGTGTACAATACTTCAGCTACAGGTACATACAGGAATTCCCAAGTGGCCTGATTTCTTGTGCTATAAATAGCCCAGGCAGACAAACACATGTGGTGCATGGGATGTCTGGACCCCAGACTCCCCTCCCCTCAGTCCATTGACTATCCAGCTGGTTTTAACAGCTGTGGGCAGGAGTCTGGTCAATCTCCTATCCCACCTTGTCCTAAATCACACTCCCCTCGTAGTGATTTTGTATTGCCTGTGCTGAATTCAGCAGAATTCTGATTGCATCTATAATTGTCGTTGGGCTTTCCTCTTGAATTTGACAAGCACATGTACACATTTTTATGGAGTACAGTATTATGAATTTATGACGGATTCAATAGATTATTTTTCCATTGTATGCTCTTCCCTGGCAGTCCATTTTTATGTATTCTCTTTAAAGTTGACGTATCCCACACAGCTTTCCTAAAACTGCGTTTGAGTCCTCTGGCCTTGTAATCCTGCAAGGGTTTAATGGTCAGGCCCTCTACATTTTTTGAGATTTTTGGGGGATCATTTTAGTCAGTAAGCAGTTTGCAACATTCTTATATCCCCAGTGAGTTTTTTTCCTTTTAAACAGAAGGAAGATTATCTTTTTTCTTTTGCATGGGTTGTCTTCTGCAGGGAAGCCAGACAATCCCATTGAGGATGAGGCCAAGTTTAAGATAGTGGAGGGTCGTCCTGTGCGCATCGTCTTCATGCTTGTTGTCCACGGCCGTGCTCTGCGACAGGTACGACGTCTCATCAGACTGCTGTTCCACACAGACCACTACTTCTACATTCACGTGGATCTGGTGAGTGAAAGCTTATTGATGGTTGGTTGCCTATTTGGGCGTTTTCGCCCAAAGCTTTGAAAAAGGTTCGGCAAGGATTGAGCCATCAGGTCCTCTAATATATTGAGATTTGTGATCATGTTTGATTGGTCGTCATTTCACAGGACACTCAAAGATTATCAGGGACTGTGGTTCATTTTCCCCAACAAATCGTAACTTAGGACCAAGCACAAGAAGATGATAGGTGCACAGAAACCATACAGGATCCGCCCTGATGTTTCCATCCAAGCAGGACCTTTCTCAAAGGCAGTCTGCCCATTCATAGCATTGAATGAGGCCGAGGAAGAGCTTAGTGTGAGTGGACTGTAGTTCAAGTAATGCCTGGAGTAGATGCCATGTGGCCCCATCACACCATATGTCTGCACAGCCAAAGGTTGGGTGCAGACAAATCCTGTCCTGATTGAGGTCAAATGGTGCGTGTGTCCTTGTGGGTGACCCTGTGGCCCATGCAGGGAGACATAGATAGCATGTCACTTCCTGTCAATCAGGGTGCAAGCAGTGCATTGTGGGATTTAAAAACCCCATTCTTGTCTGTGGAGTGTTCACATACACACTCCACTTGGCAAATAATTATGTAAAATGAGATTTGAAGGTTTGCATGGTGAGAATATCAGGATAATTAGCTGTAGGTTTGCGGAGTCACCATGTAAATTCTCTTTTGTGAGTAAGTGTGGTTCTGAAAAGATGATTATGTAGATAAGTGGCACTAAAAGTTGAGTTCATATTGTGATTCAAATCTGACTAAAAATCGTGATTATTGTATCCACACATAAAAAAGTGGACTTTAAATTGGGCTGTACATGTAAATAATGTGAACGGCCCTTCGCATATAGAGTACCTTTAGGTGCATCTACCTTGCGTGCCATGAATTCACCTTCTGATGGGATAAACCGGTGTGTGCTTCAGGCATAAACTAAAGTAATCCCTTTGGTCTTTCAACAAGCACCTCCATCCTTCCATGAGGCTGATTAAAAGTCTGAAAGTATTCTGGCATGCAGAATTGGAACAGCTGATTCTTTTCCTCCTCGCATCAGTAACTGCGATTGATGAAGAAATGTCTTAATTTCAGTTTCATGAACCATAACAATTTTTTTCAACAGTGTTACTGAATGTAATTTTTTGCCTGGCCTTGAATGACTGCGGTATGTTCAAAGACTGAAATAGTTTGGCTTTAAGAATGGCATGACGTATTCAGGGTTTGTTTCAGTCTGTTCTCTTTGCATCAATTGATGAAGAATTGTATTATTTTCAATTAGGATTTGCAAAGTGGAAAATAATAAACAATTTTGAAAATTTGACTGGACCGGGACTTGAACCTGACACCTCTGTGTCTAAAATGTTAATTCATTTATAGCAGGAACATATAAATGCTTGTGACTATTGCCTCCACCCTGGCAAAGACTTTATTTAGTTGACTATTTGGGAAGGCCACCATCTAAGGGCTGAATAGCTCAGATGGTAAGAGCGCTGGTAAGCAAAACCAGAGTGCTGGTGTAGTAAAAGTTTCTCTTGCCATTTTTCAAAATTCACAAAATTTAGTGGGCCTGACCGCCCTGACGTTTCAATCCTAGCAGGACCTTTCTCAAAGGCAGAGTGACAAGGACAAAACAGATACATGTACATGAAGGAAGGGGGGAGAGCGTGAATAGGACACGGATGAGAAGGGCAAGGAGTAGGATAGGGGTTAGTGAGAGGAGGTGAAAGATCAAAGAGAGAACTGTGGAGGAGTGAACACAAAAGAAAGATTATCAGAAAGCCGCATAGTGTTAGTCATTACCCTCCTGGATGTTAAGACCATGTGGTTGAATAGTCCGAAGACGCTTCATCCTTATTATAGTCAGTTTTTCCTTTTTGTTTGACCAAATAATAAGAAGATGAAGACTTTAAATGCTCAATAGAGTTTCATGTGTTTCAGTGCTCAAAGAACGGTGTTCATTTCAATTCCAAACATGTTTTCTTAATATCATCCTTCACGTTACAGTTGACACCACGCCTTGAACGGCTCAAAGCTTGACCTTAACTCCCTGGGAGCCTTTGCCCTTTGTTGAAAAGAGAAATCTGTTCTCTCTGTTGGTCCGTGTCCCCCTGGAATCCTGGATGTAATGGAAGCCTGGTATTTAGCGTCTGTGCCTTGGCCAAGCTGCAGAGTCAATTGTACCATGTGTGCGCATGCTGCGTTAATGCGTGAATGTGTGTAGAACTACATGTGTGCTTGTGTATCGTGATGACATCCCATTGTGTTTGTGTGTAGGCAGGAGGGAGGCATTTCATTTCAAAGGGCCCTTTACAAATTCCTTGGATCAGGTTCATGCTCATGCGTCATACCCCCACTGTCGCACAAAACTTGAAAGTACAGGACACTGAGGACAGGGTTTCTCAATGAAATATGAAGGGCTGCTTGTAACGTTCAGCACTGTGCTCATTGAGAAACTACGGTCAAAATCTATGCAAGAATAAAGCAAACTGCTGACTGACTAAAAGTGGCATTAGAATGGTTGAGAAAAATAAAACCTGTAGCCTATGCCTAAGCAGGCACAGGTCTCTAATGCTGTTGCCTCCCCCTCCCAATCCCCCAGTCCAAACCCCTCCCCCTAGCTCTCTGTTACTGATCGTACAGGCACAGGTCTCTAATGCTGTTGCCTCCCCCTCCCAATCCCCCAGTCCAAGCCCCTCCCCCTAGCTCTCTGTTACTGATCGTACAGGCACAGGTCTCTAATGCTGTTGCCTCCCCCTCCCAATCCCCCAGTCCAAGCCCCTCCCCCTAGCTCTCTGTTACTGATCGTACAGGCACAGGTCTCTAATGCTGTTGCCTCCCCCTCCCAATCCCCCAGTCCAAGCCCCTCCCCCTAGCTCTCTGTTACTGATCGTACAGGCACAGGTCTCTAATGCTGTTGCCTCCCCCTCCCAATCCCCCAGTCCAAGCCCCTCCCCCTAGCTCTCTGTTACTGATCGTACAGGCACAGGTCTCTAATGCTGTTGCCTCCCCCTCCCAATCCCCCAGTCCAAGCCCCTCCCCCTAGCTCTCTGTTACTGATCGTACAGGCACAGGTCTCTAATGCTGTTGCCTCCTCCCAATCCCCCAGTCCAAGCCCCTCCCCCTAGCTCTCTGTTACTGATCGTACAGGCACAGGTCTCTAATGCTGTTGCCTCCTCCTCCCAATCCCCCAGTCCAAGCCCCTCCCCTTAGCTCTCTGTTACTGATCGTACAGGCACAGGTCTCTAATGCTGTTGCCTCCCCCTCCCAATCCCCCAGTCCAAGCCCCTCCCCCTAGCTCTCTGTTACTGATCGTACAGGCACAGGTCCCTAATGCTGTTGCCTCCCCCTCCCAATCCCCCAGTCCAAGCCCCTCCCCCTAGCTCTCTGTTACTGATCATACAGGCACAGGTCTCTAATGCTGTTGCCTCCTCCTCCCAATCCCCCAGTCCAAGCCCCTCCCCCTAGCTCTCTGTTACTGATCGTACAGGCACAGGTCCCTAATGCTGTTGCCTCCCCCTCCCAATCCCCCAGTCCAAGCCCCTCCCCCTAGCTCTCTGTTACTGATCGTACAGGCACAGGTCCCTAATGCTGTTGCCTCCTCCTCCCAATCCCCCAGTCCAAGCCCCTCCCCCTAGCTCTCTGTTAATACTGATCGTACAGGCACAGGTCCCTAATGCTGTTGCCTCCCCCTCCCAATCCCCCAGTCCAAGCCCCTCCCCCTAGCTCTCTGTTACTGATCGTACAGGCACAGGTCCCTAATGCTGTTGCCTCCTCCTCCCAATCCCCCAGTCCAAGCCCCTCCCCCTAGCTCTCTGTTACTGATCGTACAGGCACAGGTTTAATGGAAAGAGCTCTGCAGATCAGTGGTCCTTCCACTTAAAGACTTACCGATTAGCGACTTAATTAGGTCGTGGAGGCCTGGCAGCGAGAGCCAGTCGTCAAGGCAGGGCAGAGTTGGTGGCGGAGGAGGAAGAGGAGGAAGAGGAGGGGGAGAGGAAGGTTGAGGTTGAATCGGCAAACGTTGGCCCAGATTCCGGGCAATCCAATCTGTCTGCGACGGCAGACGCCGGCCGTGAGCGGGGCGGGTGGTGGGGCATGCACGGAGGATAGAAATAGCACGCTGGATTCCCGGCGATATAAGCCAATCAAAGTTTGGGTCCAATGATTTTGCTTTTTGAAGGGGTGGGGGATGGGGGGATTTGGCTGAAATCATGCCTGTCTGGGCTCAACAGATATTAAACCCGCTGATGGTCATGGTGTTCTTGGAGTTGATTTCCTTTCCGTAAATCCCCCTACAGATAGTTGTTGGGGGTAAGGAGGGAATTATATTCCTCCGGAGATGTCACATCCTAACCCTCCAAATTGATTTCGCTATTGAGAAGCCATTTTTGAGCCATGTGTGGATGGTTGTTTTAGCTCGATCACCTAAATTGATTTTCATGTTTTTCTGTGTGGAGAATTGAGAGCTGAATTTTGATTTGTTCTTTTCATTTCGAAGACTGAAGTGAGCTTTAATCGGTAAACATCAGGTTCTTTAATAAGTTTGATCTATATTTGATCTAATGATTTCCATCATTTTTGTAATTTGTAATCCTCTGTTTAGGAGAGACGTAAGCGTTAGTCAAAATGAAATGTACAGACATTGGTAATACATGTATTTAATAGGGATATTCGAATTAAATTTATGACAATTTTTAAAATATTCAAGTTTTCTGTTTGAAAACAAACAAACCAAGATTCTATTCTACAGTTAAATGTTTTGTTATTTCCCAAAGTCAAAGACATGTCATTTTCTAAAGTATTACCATGGTTGTTTTAGATTTTTTCAAGTATTAGTAAAAGTAAAGACTTAATAGTGTACTCCTCAAATATTTTTGTTAAAGAAAATGGGAAACAGGAAATTATGTCATTACGGCTAGCTGAAATTGATGGCTTCCGAAACTGAGAAGGAAAAACACCCTGACAGAGAAAGGTTCTCCGTCTTTCACCCAGAAACCCTCTTGCCGGGAGCCATCTCTAAGGAGCGTGCTTTAAGTAAAAAATAAAAACCATAAAGATAACAAGGCACATGTCAGAGGAAACTTGTCTCTGCTTGCCACCCTCTTGTGTCGCTGTGCTTTACCCCCTTTTCATTTTGGGAAAATCAAACGCACAGAGAGAGACATTGCCTGCAGCAGAAACCGATAGTTTTTCCCCTGGTAAATATTTAGACACGATTCCCCCGGATGCGTGTTTTGTCGTCCCCTCCCATCCCCGCCCCTGCCTCCTATCCTTCCACCTTTTTATCCTCTGCCCTGGAGCCGCTGTCTGTTCCTTCTTACAAACACTAGGAATACTGAACAACTTGGCAATCAAATACATGGCTTTCTTTCGCGCTCAACCGAACAAATATGCAAGAAAAACACCGCTGGGATTCTCTTGCCCATATCGGATGCTTGCTTCATTTCTGCAAACTTAAAAACTGCGGTTGATTTCATCTAAGTCATCGTAACTTGCGACTAGTCGCTTGATGGTGAGCGATGCACAGAAACCATGTGACCTATCACAATTTACGATGAATTTTTCCATCGTAAGGTTTTGTGGAATCTATGCCTGTGTGCTGTAGCTTTCACCACTTACATGTAGAGAAGGTTTTTTTCTTTTCTTTCTTAATCAGTGGAGAAAATTGCCAGGTTCTTCTTGTATTCTAATTTTGAAACTCTACACTGCCATCGGTTGTGGCAATATTGTAGTGGTCGTGGTCGAAGCTATAATTTCACCGCGTTCCGCCCAAATGCCTTTGGGCAAAATGGCTGCCCATAAAATTAAAGTCGTAACCATTCGGCCCGTCAATAACCACTTCTGCTGTCTCCCTGAGCATGAATAGTGGGTCAAACGCACTTCATTTTCAGAAAAAAGACGCCAACAAATTGCTCAGGGCATTAGTGAGAAGAAAAATGAAGGAATGAAAAAGGCTCCTACATGTACATGATAAATGCTATCGGTGCATTAGGCATACCGTATATATTCAAAGCAGGAAATATTAGACAGGGGCCTTTGAAATAAAAAGTGCAGTGCATGTAGCCAATCTCAACATTTAGTGGGCCTTGCGTTTCGATGCTAGCAGGACCTTTCTCAAAGGCAGAGTGCATGTAACCAAATTAAAAAGCAGGCAATTTTGGCTGCGAGTTTCGTTTCTTCTTTAAACTTGACCTCATCATTGGGATGCTTCTATTAACAGAATGAATATATTTTTCCATTAATTGAAATTCACTTGTTTGTTTTATTTCTTGAAAAAACATCAACTCACTGTTCAAATTGTACTAAATTTACTTGGTTTTGTGTGTGAGTTGCTGCATGTTCCATTCTGCTCAAAAAGTTGTGTTTTGCTTTGTTTTTACTCTTGTTTAAATTTGTTCACCTGTTCCATACTTTGTTAACCACTTGCTTTGGTGAGGAACGATGAACTTCCCCCACTTTGACTAAATAGATCTAGGCCTAGTCTACCTTGTCATTGTTCCCCCACTTTGACTAAATAGATCTAGGCCTAGTCTACCTTGTCATTCAGCCTTTGACAAAGGATCTCTAACTTTCCAACAAGGTTCAGTTTTATACTGGGTCAGATTTTATTTTAGCTAGGGTCTATTGGTGAACTCTTGTCCTTCTCACTGTACACATGTACAATGTTGATGAAATAGTCATGCACTTCAGACAGATCACCAGAAATATATAAGTACAAAATGACTCTGCCTTTGGAAAAGGTCCTGCTACTGTAGGATGGATGTCAGGACCTCATAATTTTTGATAAAAAAATCCCTGTAATGGATTGTTTTACAAGTTTACATCCTGAATCCGCAATGGTAGGCCATATCTTTTCATGTTTTGTATTTCACAAATCAGAAACCAGTTCCACGTCAACATGATATGATGTGATACCATGCATCTACATGTACATGTCTATATATAAAGGATATAAAATCATGTGTAGTGATTTATACAAGAAGTTCGTTTTTCATTCTTAGCAGATGTTCAGCTCTAGGAAACTGGGTTGAGACTTGAGATACATTTGATTTGGTGTTGGGGGATGGAACAAGGATCTTGACCTGCAGGCATAGGATAAAGATGTTTGGTTTCTGTTTAGAAGACCAGAGAAGACAGACATTTACCAGAAAATATATACCTGTGAACTGAGAGATAGAGAGGAAGATAATTTGATAGGGTGTTGAGGCAGAATGTGCAATGAGGCTTTCATGGGCACAGAAGCCTGATTTGGTTCGATTTGCTAAAAGGCCTGGATTGATTTGGGATTGGCTCTAGCTTGTGGTGCACCATTGAGGTCTTACATGTACATTGTGTATCTGCAGAGATTGAAATTCTATCTTCTTCCGAAAGGCAGACTTACTGTAGGTCTCATCTTCTTGATATCTGCCGTGCCGACACTATCAGTTTCCTTTGTTGTTGACTGGGTGGTAATTCAATGCAATCTGTGATATGTTTCCATTAGGGAAGAAGGAAGGGAGGGAGGGAG